>WBNH01001222.1:13679-149017 GCA_013401255.1 Urocolius indicus | reverse complement strand
GCTGCAGGGGGACAACCTGCTTCACCATGGTCCTCACTCCATATCCCAGGGGAGCCTTCTTCTCGGTGCCTGGGCACCCTCCTCCTCCTCCTTCTGCACTGACCTTGGTGTCTGCGGAGATGTTTCACATTCTCTCTCCCTGTTGCTGCTGCAGTTCTGCCACTGCACAACAACCTCTTCTTCTTCTCAAATCTGTTATTCACAGAGGCGTTACCTCTACCACTAACTGGCCAGGCCTGAGTCAGGTGCAGGGTCCAGCTTAAAACTTACTGGCCCTAACCCTGTCAGCTACAAGGGAAGCTTCTGGCAACTCTCTTTGTTTAAAGAAGCCTCTCCTTTTGCCCCCCCTGCTACTGAAAAACCTGGCCCAGGCCAAAACCACTACACAAGTTTTCCATACAGAAACCCCAGGCTCAGACCTGGAAGCAGTATATAGGTTTTTGGCTCATAACCTGAGCTAACTCACCTGCCTTGGTCAAACCTTGGTCAGCTTTGTTCAGAGCTGTCACTGATGTCTGCTTGTGCTCCTGGAAGACTGGAAGCTGACTTGGGAGGAGCTGAAGGAGCATTCAGGAGCCAGCCAGGGCCCACAGCTTGCAGAAACTGTGTCTCTGCAAGACTTACAGCTGATGATAGCAGTAATTCCAGGACGGGTAACTGATAGAAGAGTACCACATTACATATACTGTGTTCCCTTTTGCTTTGAGAGATGGGTCATGGGAGGTTTCTGCCTCTACACCTCAGCTAAGAGTCTCCCCAGAACCAGGAGTGCTGCAAAGCACTGTGCAAAGACAGTTTGAGTTGGTAACAGATGGAGTCACCACCCCACCATGTATTTAAAAGACATGTAGATGTGGTGCTTGGGGACGTGGTTTTACGGTGAACAGTGCCAGTGTCAGGTTAATGTATGGACTCTTAAAGGTCCTTTCCAACCTAAATGATTCTGTTATTCCGATATTTACTTGTGTTTGCACCTGTGAGGTGGGAAAGTATTGTTCTGTGCTTGGCCTGTGGTAAGCCTACAAAGAAGAAATGAACCCAGCTTGTTAGGTGTGAGATGTGTTGCCATCTTACACTTTGGTTTTTGTTTCCAGGACCTGGTTTTGCAACATTTGTTAAGCTGAGTGTTCAGTACTGTTGTGTTGTGCAAGACATCTTTGCTTACCTAGGAGAGCACCTTGCTATGCACCAGATTTCTCCTTCCAGCAGGAATCCTGTGGTCTTACTAGTCCTTGGTTTAGCCTTTCTGCTTGACAGGTACAAACAGACTGAGCAACAGCATATGGCTGAGCCACCTCTTTACTTCTGCAGTTCGTCACCAGAGGCTAATTGAAGTAACAGTGGATAACACTTATTAACCCAGAAAGAGGAGGAAAACAGAAAAACCCAACCCTATGTGAAAAAAAGACCAATAGGCCTAACTTTAGAGCTCTTTATGCTTTTAATTCTATTTGCAACTTGGGGTAATTGCTAGTCAGTTCAGTTACTCCTGTTGCTGGCCGAGGGAATCACTGAAACCAGCACTACTTTGCTTTTCATTTCCTGAACTGAAAACTGGACAGGTACTGAAGAGAATCAGATGCCCTGGGTGGAGCATGTTTGCAGTTTGGGGAACATTACTGCCTTACGCTCTCAGGTACACGTATTTATACGAAACAACTTCTCTCTCCCCAGGTGCATGGTGTTTTCATTCAGTCTGCCTCTGGTACAACACAGCTCCCTCTGAGGCTGCATGTACACTTGAGGTAAGAAAGACTTGATATAAAGAATAATTTTGGCCTGGATAGTGTGGCAGAAAGACACTGGGGGAGATTTTGTGGTTTATGAGTCTTTGGTTCAGTATGTTGATGAAACTGCAAAGAAGCTTTGGACATTGTGGTGACTTTGGATGTTAATCCATACCTACCTTACTGTAATTTAATACTCTGTGCTGTCTTGATTGTGTTACTTAAGAAATGCCATAAAGTACAGGTAATCAGATGAAGCTGAGTAGTTGAGCCTTCACATTTTCAGGTCTGTGTGCCCCCTTGAATTGAGTTCGAGAAGTGTTAGAGCCTATGCTGGGTATGCAGCCTGTAGCACTGTGTAATAGTACTGTAGTGATGTACATCAATGTTGACAGACTGAGATACAGAATGAAGAATAGGAGTTGGTTTGCTGGATCTTTAACAAAACCTCCTGGATGGGAAAGGATGTAATGTCCTCATTTGTGGTGTAGCTATTGGTATATCAGATCTAAGGTTATTCTTTTTAGCATTCCTGTTTTGTCCAATGTGCTCTTCAAAGATCGACTTTGTGTACCACAGTTATTCAATGAGTGGGGATATGAAGATGAAGCAGTAACCTTCTTCAGAGTTCCTCAGTAGCTGGTTTTGTCACTAGCTTACTGTACTTTCAAAAGCAGAAATGTTCATTTTGCTTTGATGGACTTTATCCTCCAGAGCTCAGTGGGATGATAGTGCACAAGATAGGAAGCTGCCACGAGTTCTGTCCTGTGGGTTGCTTTGATGTTATGAGCTGGAGCCAACTCTGGAACGTCAGAACAATAGATTTAATTTCTCATCATCTTCTGGGAACAGTGGTAATAAGAGTTTGACTTCTTGTCTCTCAAGTATTCCCTCACACACGCATCCCTGCTAGCTCCTTATCAGCTGCTGTGCTGGGCTCTCTGGCACCAGAAAACGTGTCTTCCAGCCCTTTGGGAAGTGCCTCTTTCATGATTCTGTGTGCCTCTCCAGCTAATAAAGTTCCTTTGAAAGAAGGGATTTAGAAAGAAAGAGAGATCACACTTCTGGATTTGGTTTACATGCAGCTCTTTGTGTTTAAAATGTCTACCTGTTTCTGGGCTGGAGCTAGTTGCTGAAATGTGATCCTTTGTAACACAGGAGTGTTGCATCATCTGGGACAGGTATGGCAGAACTCCCTGAGATTCAGCTGGTAGGATTTCAAGCAGGACAGGGGTAACTAAGTTAAATTTCAAAGTTTTGTGTTAAACCCAATGTCACTTTTCATCAGGGATAGACTCTTTAATCTTGTTGTCATGCTCTCAGGGAGTTAGAGGGGCAGTAACATCTGTGCTTGATGTATGAGGCTGATTGCTGTTTCAGGAGCCACTCAGTGCTTGTATCCAGAGCCTCTTCACTGGCACACAGAATGCAGGACCTGCACATTCCTTCAGGAGGCTTTACAGGATGGCAGTACCTACTGGCATTGCAACATGTGGGCATTGGGGCACCGTCACTGGCATTGATTTGTGGATACTGCTGACATCCAGAGCACTCCAGAGAAGTTGGGAGGCATGTTGCTTGCAAGTGTTTCCGAGTCGGTAGTCTGCCAAACCCTGTTGGTAGGTGGGCACAGATGACTGAAGAGGTTGAATCATGACTTTAGTATGTGGATATGGGATGGATATTCTGCTTCTGAGAGTACCTTGGACACGCTCCAGCCTCAACCTTCCCAAAGAACTGCCATGTTGAGAAGAAATGGGTATGATTTCCTTTTGCCACCTCCCTCTTTGGTTCTGTAGTCCTTCCTTTCTTTTTGTTTGTGATTGTTCTTTAAAGAAATAGCATTAAGCCCAGATTTTCACGACTTTAACAAAAGGGAGGTGCACAGGACCCTCATTCATCACCTTTTGTTCAACAGACTTGATTTGACATCTGAGACTACAGAGAAACTTTGGCAAGTGCAATGATTTCCCGTGTGGGGGTAATAAGAGAGAAAAAAGCTGTCAGTTGAAAACAGCAGGAGCTGCATTAGCAAATATAAATTAAACAGATGGCTAAGATACTGCAGCTGTCGCATAGTAGCTCCAGGAGCATCTTTAGCTTAGAGCTGCAGGAGGCTGTTTTAAAAGGACAGATGAAAACAACAACAAAGCAAACTTCAGCATGACGAAAGACACAATGGAGCCATTCAGATGACTATATGAAACTCACTCAGCACTGACTTTTTTTTTCCTTCACTTTTTCAAATCTTGAGGCTCCAAAATGAATTTAAGATCACCTGTTATAAGATCCCAGGACAGCTTTTGCTGTCATGGCTTTGTGTGCCCGTTTAGAGGTATTCTTCTGTGCCTCTGTGTGAGACACCGGCTCTGACACGTGCTCTGGAAAGCGAGGAGACATGTAACACACGTCGCTTGATGATCTTCAACTGGTTTGATCTTCAGCTGTTTGCTTTACAGCTGTTCCAAGGAAAGAATTGGTTTTATAGGTGTTTTGTGGAAGAGCAGTGTTAGAAGTGTTAACAGTTTGGTGGAGGAAGCACCTGCATTTGAAGTGCCTCGATGTATTTTCGGCTGCAAAGTGACTGCTCTTTTTCCTTTGTGAAAGAAGTGGTAAAACTGCAGCCAAGTATGTTTGCTAAAATGCAGACATAGGTTAAAATTAGGACAAATTGGACTTTCAGTGCTGTCTTCTCAGAGGCCAAAAGGCAATTACTTTTCTAAACGTTTTCTGTAATGTATTTCCATCAATTAGGGTTGATGGTGTGTCACAGATGCCTTGTGCCTGAGCAGAGACTGTTATGCTGCCTTTATAGTTAGGAGATGAAGATATGAGTTGGGAAATAGATGCAGCTGCATTGGAAGCCTGTGTTTTACATGCAAAGAAGCAGTGTACACAAATAGATTCCTAGACAGGCTGACTGATTTCCCAGAGTTATGCTTTTTCCGTTTGCCTTCTTTTACTGAAAGAAATAGTCATGGATTTATGGCTGGCTTCTAAAATGTTCCTTAATATGCAAGAAGTTGTGGATTGTGGTTGTACTGCAGGCCTTTGTGAAACCTTCTGCATATGTTGTTCCTTTACAATCAATATCCCAAGGTGCAGTTACATCTAATTCTGAACTTCATCTGTACAGATGACTTGAGAGCTACAAAACCTACATATGAAAAAATTAAAGTCTTTTGTTCCTCTGTGTTTATCTTTCCTCCCATCATCCCCATAAAGTCTGAGGACATCAGCCATAGCATGCCCTGAAACTCAGTGAACCTCTATTCTCTTAGAGCTGGGAAGTTCATCATTGAGATGTAAATGCTCTTTACTGGCTAAATTTTTTAACTGTCCTACACTTTCTCCTGATCTTAGTGAGTCAGGACACAGATCATGAAGGGTATCAAAGGCCAAAAGCAACAGCTTGAGCTTGTTTGTGTGAGCTTGCTGAAAACAGCTCACCCATCCCGTTCAGGGTGTTTCAGCTGTCTCAGACCACAAGTGAGCTCCTCATTGCGTAAGTGCATTTCTTTTGTTGCTGCTTCATGCTTTGGTGTAGAACAGAACTGCTGATCATGCCAAGTAACTGCTGTTTATACCTTTTAAATGTAATTTCTGCTGCTGCAGAAGCTATGGAACAGTTATAAATGCCAGAGAAAAGCCTGAGCCTGAGTGTATGCCTCAGCTCCATTTTAGCTTACGGAAACAAAGATTGCCTTGAAGTGGACTTGAACTTAAGAGTGACGAATGTGGGATATCTTTGTCAGTGATGGAGGGATGTTTCAGCATGGGTGACCTTCCACTGGGAAGCCTGGCCTCAGCCTCCACATTCAGACTTCTACTCTGAATGCGTTTAGAAACATCACTGGCAGGATGTGCTCAGCAAGGGAGCCGAAGTCTTGTGTAGGCAGAACCCCGGGGCATGCAAAGAGATTATGCGCTGAACCCTGCAAATTCCCTGTGAGCTGTCTTCCTGGGAAGAAATGAAAGGATCATTCAGCATGATGAGAAGCTAAAGAGAGATGACAGTTAAGAAGGGATGGGAAGGAGCTGAAACAGAGAAATGAGTGGAATGGGAAGAAGCAGAGGGGCAAGATAGCCTTGCCTTTAGAGGTGGATAACCTCAGGTTTTTTCCTGCTGAGTATCCCAAAGGCAGGAATTAACTTTTCTAGCTAGAAATACAGTTAGTGTCTTAGGGTCATATTCTGTCCTTGATCTTCACACAGACCTGGTAATACTGCTCTGGAGGATGGAGGGGGACGTGGTTGCTATGCTGTAGGTCCAGGGAACTGAGTGCTGCCTGGCCTGTGGCTCAGAGCTAGGGGTGAAAATGTATTTATAGCTTTTGAATGAAAGCTGTGGCATAAATTTTCATGTTGCATGAAGAATTAATATCTAACTCTCATTGATTAGGAACAGCTGCTTGCATGCCAAATGTATGCTGGGGGGGAGGAAGGGAAACATGATCCAGCTTTTTTTAATGCTCTCATGACAGGAAAGTGCTTCTAACTGAAGGCAAGTAACCCCAGCCTTTTGGTGCTGTAACTTTGGTGCTTTGTGGCTTTTTGATAGCTTAGCCATTCTGCAGAAAGGTTTCTTGTATTTTGACTCTCATTTGAGCCTTGTTCTTTTCAAGCCTAGTCCAGAACTGTCAGGCCTGGTTTTCAGGTCAGTGCTGTTCCTCATGCTGTATGGACAGGTACATTGGTGACTGAGAGAACACGTAGTCATTATAAATTGCTGCTTATTTGTTATGCTTATCATTTCAGAGGTCACACACATAATCCCTGTGTGTAACAGAACCGTGCATGGAGTAGTCCTGGTATGTGGGCTGTGTGTTCTGCAGTGCTGTGTCAGTAAACAATAGGTGACTGATTAATTTACAGTAGCTAGTCTTTTTTTCTAATTTGTCTCAATAGCAGAGAAGATTGAGCTTAGTGTTTACTTTTGCTTTCAAGTAGATTTAGCTTTACTTTTCAGTGGGAAGCAACTGAATACACTTGCTTAACTTTTGGTGATGAAACCATCTTTCATTTGGAAACAGATTTTCTGTACTGTTGAGCAGCTGACTTCCCTTGCCTGTGGCGATTCCCATCTTTGGTGTTTGAGTTCCATTTCAGATTCAGGTATGTCTGATCTGAATCAGCTAGTGCAACAAGATTTAAGTAGTTTGTAACCTGCCCTAGATTTGACACGTGGCTGTGCCAAAGTCTTACGCCAAGTGCATGCAGAGCTTTGGTGCTAGAAAATTGTTTGCAACTACAGATAGATGGGTATGGAAAGACACCCTTCTAAAATAAACACAGGTATGTGCTGGAGAAAAGCCTTCCAGAGATGTGAAACAGCTGAGTTTCCTTTCCTTGTGTAAGCAAGCCCTTAGGTGATAGGATTTGCTGCAGACTTCTAGCAAGATGCAGAAAACATTTAAAGGTTGAAAGGCAAAACGTAAATACAGTGCTGGTAGCTGCAGGCTGCCACCCCGAGCAGCTCAGAGGAAGGCTAAACGACACTAGAAAATAGATGGCAAGCAGTTGTTTGGCAACCTGGCATGGTGGCACTTCTCCACCTTTGTTAGAAGACAAGTAACAATCGGATATTGATGTTGGTTTAAACTGGAGTGAGAGGACTGGGCTCTGTAATAGCCAATGACAGCACAGATTAAAATGGGTGTTGCAAGAACTGATTTCTTGTAGCATAGTCTGTGTTGTTTGCAGCTGTACAAGTAGTTTCTAGGCATTCATTCTAGTGCTGTTAATATCCCATTCTTTTCTATTTGCCAGAGTATATCTAACCAAAGCTTCATCTTATTTATCTTGATTATTTTGGCTTCTTGCTTCTTAAAGGAAACAAAACCAAAACACCAGCAATTATTTTGTATTAAATAGTTCTCTTTCCAAAGGGCCCTGTTGCTTCTGACTCACTCACGTGAATAAAGGAGCGCAGAGGCTTGCTGTTATGAAAGCAGCTAATACACATCCTTCCTTTGTAGCCTCCAAAATATGTTGGTCAGAGCTGCCAGAGTTCAAGGTCTTGCCAGCATGGCTGTGTTTTGTTAAGATTCTGCAAAGCTTGCCCTGAGCTGGCATGGAATATTCTGTGCTAGATTCAGTCAGATACCACCAGAACTGTGTTTCTGCCAGTGCAGCTTGTGTTTTTCAGGGAACTGGTGTTAGCTGTTGTGGCCAAATAACTTCTCTGCCTGTGTAAACCACATCTCAACTAGGCAGATTTGCTAGTATAGCTATTTTAGCAAAGCCTTTCTACTGTAGAAAAGACCTTATTGATAATACTGTGAGGTTCCCACAGCAGATGAAAGGCACAATACAAAGGGCTTTACAAACATGAATTAAGCCCTGCGACACCCTTGTAAAATAAATCATTCTTCTGGCTTGCCAGTGTCCAGTTCCTTTTAATATGAGATGTTTTGTGGGGATGAGAAGGAAGAGTTGAAGATTCAGAGTTGGGAGGAATTAATGTCTTGTGGAATTGTAGCATTGATGAACTAAACAAGTTTCCAACGTGTTGGGATCCCCTGCCATCTCTTTCTGAGACTTCCTATTTCCCAGCAAAATCAGAGGTTTAGAGTATCAAATAGCTACTGGTTGCTGGTTTCACCTCGATCTTTGATATTATTAGGAGTTCCAACGCTGACACTTGGCAGTTCCTTTCTTCCTGAAAACCTGGAGCTGGCTTTTGTGCACGTGGTGTTGTCATTAACACTGTTTTTAATGACAGTGTTCTCTCTGGTTGATTTGTATTGGGAGTCTTGCAGTCTTGTAGTTCAGGGTATGAACAGCTTACCTAGCTCAGGGACCTCAAAGGGAAGGGAGAGGGGAACAAAACTATAGATTTACTCACAAGACATATTTTAAAGTCAAGTCACTTGAAAAGTAGAGTAGGCTGATAGTGAGTTTGCCCATATGGTTTTAGTTTGGACATTTTTGTGTGTTAATTTTCACATAGTCCTTAATGATCATACTCTACCGATTCCCTTTCATCTCTTTGGAATGAAGAACAGAAACTATACAAGGATGTAGGTTAGTTTTCTTCTTTGCCATTCACTTCATTTTGAATTCATTTTGAATTCAGCCTGTAAACTTTTGAGGCAGGACCAGGCATTTCTGCAGTCCTCTGTTAAACAGCATGGCCTGGATTCTGTAATAATACATCTGTCAGTTCAAGCAAGTTTAAGCAAGCTATGCAATTTATCCTCTTCCCAGTTCAGGGCCTTCGTGTGATGGCAGTTGTTTTCACAGATAAGTTACCTTTCCTCAGCAAGTGCAGTGAGGGACCTGCTTCTGAAAAGCTGTCCCAAATCATCTGAAATCTGTGCAGTGGTGGAGACACCTACCCTGAGTATTCACTGTCCTCACCCTGCCTGCCTGCCAGGGGAAGTTCCAGTAGCTGTTCGACGGTGTGCTTGATCCTTCAAGAGGTGCTTGATCTAATAGGAGTATTTTTGTGCTCTGTTTCCACAGCAACAGCACACTTTGTTTTTTCCTTTCTCAAGGTGTCTATTGCCTTGAGAATTAGACCTGTGGAAAACCTTGGCCTTCTTGTCCCCTGTTGAGATTTCAGCTCAAGATTTCACAGGTCAAGAGTGGAAGGAGCAGGATGGGAGGAGAGCGCGACTCTCGTCAGAGCTGATGTGGTTATGAAGTGACACTGGACGGAATGAGGCCTAATTGCAAGGTTTAGTGTTAATAAAGTGACTGTGATGAAAGTCGTGACTCTTTCTAAGCTCTGCAAATGAAAGACCTGGGTTTGGAACGTTAGCAATGACAGTTTCAGCCCTTTACACGTCCTCTTGTAATCATTTAGGATCACTGTCCACACATGTGTTCGTGCAGAGTATAAAACCAAGTGTACAATCTTCTGTCCACCTGCTCATAGACACTGCTTGTGTGCATGTCACATTAAGAAACCTCTTCTTCTGTCACAGCATTCATCCTGGCATTGTGGGGAAGGGACATGTTATGTTTAATTGCTCAACTTAAATAGGAAGTCAATGCTAAGCCACCTCTTGGCATTGTACCTCCCGTAGGCAGCAACACCAGAGCACACATGTCAGTCTCTACATCTGCTGCTGTGGGGAGCAGTGAGAAGCTTTCCATTTTTCAAATGCTTCCATAGATCAGACCCTTCTTGCTATCATTTAAAGGTGGGTGTGAACAAAAAGCACATGGTATGCCACTGATGTCTTGCTGGTGCTGGCTTTTTCGTTCTGTAGTTAAGCAAGCAGCCTCTTATGAGGATGCCTAACACAAGCCTGCACACAATTGCTGTATTTTTTCAACTTGTTTTAATTTTCCTTTTGCCCAGTATCCTGGTCCTAAGAACTAAACTGTCATCTTTTCCTGCACAGCATGTAATTTGTGGTACTCAGCGGTTCCCTGTGACTTTTTTCTCCTTCTTTCCCCTTTCTTAGGAGTTGCATGTTCTAGGGTACATGGTAGGAAGTGCAGAAGAGTATGGTGAGGAATAATTCAAAGTTCAGACATGTCAGTTATTAGTATTGGACCCAGGGATCTCTGTTCCTTTAAGGGGGACTGTCTAAAGCAGTATCTGTCCCTGTGTTATGCTTTTGCAGGAGAGGCTTCAGCTTGATGTCAGAGTGTGGTGATTTAAATCCCTAGTAGTTTTGAGACAGGATACTCAAAGTTTGTTATGTTTCCCTGGCAAACAGTAAGTGGATGCATTGCCTAGCAAAAACAGTGGCTGGTGGAGGAAAGCACAGAATCTGGGGTTACAGTGCAAAGGAACATTGCTTGTAGCCATCTTTACAGTGATAAGGCCAGAAATTCACTGATGCTTATCAATCTGAAGTATAAAAAGCTGTTTAGGATTAAGCATCCAAGTCAGAAATGTCGTGGATGTACAAAAATCAGAAATTATTTAATATCTCTTTAATTACTTTCTAATTACAAGCACACCTGGATGTACATTTCTTGTTAAAGGTCTTGTCATTAATTCAAAGGTGAAGGGCATTCCGGCACTGAACCCTTTTAAAAGTGACAATGCAGTTTAAGGTTCCAAGTCTTGCATTGCTTGACTTCACCTCCTCCCAGTTGCATCTCTTTTTCCCTGCACGTTGCAGAAACTGAACGTTTTAGTTCACTCGGGAACTTCTGTGTTGAGAGATGCGAGCGTGAAATTCCACGTCCGTGGAACATTCAGTAATTTACCGTTAGGCTACTTGACACATAAAAATGGATGTTAATACTGTCTCGATTGAACAGCACTCATTATCACTCGCTATGATTTGGCCAAATCACTTTCCCTAGCAGATGTCTCAATAAAGGAGCCGTCCTCCTATGGCATGTCCAAATGAAGCTGAGTGCATCGCAGCAACGCTTTGCACTTACGGAGCGCCTCTCTTTGCAAAGCACTTCACACAATCATATATATTGGGAAAACATAGTAGGTAATATAATGACCAAAGTGGATCGACGTGTTTTAAAGAGCTACAGGATGTTTTATAACTTCAACAGATGTCTCGTGTTGTAATTTTTAGTGTTTAGTAATAAACGGTTGTGGGGTGGTTTCCAGCACAGAACTCTGTTGATGTAGCTTGCAGAAGAAGGTTTGAGTTAACCCTCTGCAGGTTGGAACAGGGGCTTCTGTAGATAATAAATATTTCAAACCACAGCTTCAGACTACTTTTAAGTCACCCCCTCCAGCCAGTCTTAGACTCTTTGGTGCTCTTCAAGCTTCTCCTCATTTGTTTTGTTTCCATATTGTATTATCACAGAGAACACTTGTTTTTTTTTTTTCCATCTTTCCTTTCTTTGGTGTTTCCTTGCAGCATCACTTACAACTCCTGTCGCACGGGACTTGCCAAACTAATGGAAAACCCAAGCACAGAGGATGTTTATTTCAGTGTTAGGTTCATAACACATTCCTCCTTAAGTCCTCACAGTTTGTTTCTCTGTGCTTTAGTACTTTGGGCTGTGTGAGCAGGGGCAGCTGATGTAAATCAGAACTCTGCATACGCAACACCAAGTATTTTCTACATTCAAACTGTTCACCTCCAATGTGCTTTTCTGGCTCCTATTTTCCAGCCTCTCCAGCATCCACAAATGAATGTATAATATATATTGTGTCACAATTGCAATGCAGTGCAAAGCAGGTACCTGATACATGACACCAAGCAAGTCCCTGCCTAATTTGTTTCTGTTCAAGAACCAGATTAATCGTGCTTTGCATTTACTTAATGGTTATGTTCATCGATCGTATTTTACAGATAGCATAACTGAGAGCAGGCACTGAAGGCAATTTGTCCAAGATCCCAGTATTTCCTGTAATTCTGGTTGTGTTTTCCTGATTTGATTTGGAATGATTTGGTTAAGAACTGCATGTAATTTCAGAGACGTGTGGTGTATCAAGTTTGTGGCCCATCGTGTAACGTTCGGACTCCCCATTTCACTCTCTGCATGCACCTGACTGGGTTTGCTTGTCACTGCAACTCATTGTATTGCCAATTTTTCCCAGGCTTCATATGACATGTGCCATCTAGGAAGGTTGATGTCCACATTACCTTACAAGGTGAACGTTTGGGTTGGATTTCAGCCACCCTTGAAAGCACAAAGTACTTTTTTCCAAATATTCAAAAGTATTCCTTGCATTTATTAGATCTTTATGTAACACAAAGAGGGCTGGAGCGATTTCACTTCAACCAAGGCTGAAAACGTTTCAGTGCTGAAGGCAAAAGCTAAGGAAGCCGAGGAGCAATTGACAAGAGGCTGAGAAGGTAGAAGAGCTAGTTGTCTGGTCAGGAGGCTGTGGGGGACACTCCTTCCTGGCTGCCCCCTTTGAGACCTTTGAGTTTGATTTAGTGCCGATACTGCAACGTTTAAAGAAAATTAAGGATCCAGTGAAGGCTTTCTGAGGCTTTAATGGTCCTGGAAGTGGAGTCCTCTTACATTATTCATGCCCTGTGAGGTTTTAGCCAAGCTGAGCACTCTGCACTCAAGTGTGATAGTAGAAGGTAAAAGGAAATTAACCCTGTGGTGATCTATTAAAAGTTCCTTGCCAAGGTAATCATTTAGACAGTGCGCTGAGGGGATGGGAGCACGTCTGCTAGAGGAGAAAACATATTTCACCTCGGAGCTGCTCTAAGAAAATGCAGCAAAGCGACAGACAAACTGCTGGAACCTGTCTGTAACGCTGGGGTCCCTTCCTGCCTTATCCCTCCTCTGCACACTTACAGCTTTCAAAAGAAGATACGTCTTACAGCTGCGAGGTGAGCTAGTACTCAAAGCTTTCCAAAAGCTGTGGCAAGGTCTGCTCTTAGAAGGTTTCAGCATGTTAAGACCACAATAGCAAAGACTTTTACTGATTTGTACATTGGGTACCAGCAGTCTCTTCCTGAACCCCAGCCTGAGTCTGTAGATGGATGTCACTGTGTTTGTTTCTTTGAATATGTTTCCCTTTCCTTAAGTAAACTCCTTACATTTAGGATTCTTCTTTTCTTTTATCCTTTTGTGACATGCTCTGTGCTCAAGGGGGCTTTTAGGAAGGCTTCAGAAACAGGAGGCTTTTAATGCAGTAGATCTGTATTGGTAATTGATCTGGGATGTTTGCGTTGGAGTGGGCTCTTGTATCCAGCTTTTACTCCCTGTCTGTCCACTGAGGTTTCACAGCAACTGTCCAGGATGTAAAACAGATCATTGCAAACTAGTGGAGAATGACCTCACTCAGAGGCTAACAGTTACTCTGGGAGTGGTGAGTAGGTCAAAAGAGGTTCTGCTCCCTCTCTTCTCTGCCCTCCTGAGACCACATCTGGAATATTGTGTCTAGTTCTGGGCCCCTCAGCTTTAGGAGCTGCTGGAGAGAGTTTGGTGCAAGGCCACAAGGATGATGGAGTGGAGCATCTCCCTTGTGATGGAAGGCTGAGGGAGCTGGGGCTCTTTAGCTTGCAGAAGAGGAGACTGTGAGGTGACCTCGTTCATGTTTACAAATGCATCAAGGGTGAGTGTCAGGAGGCTGGAGCCAGGCTGTGCTCAGTGATGGCCAGTGACAGGACAAGGTGCAACGGGTACAAACTGGAACAGAAGAGGTTCCAAAGGAACACAAGGAAAATCTTCTCTGTTGAGGTGAGGGAGCACTGGCAGGGGCTGCCCAGATGGGCTGTGGAGTCTCCTTCTCTGGAGACATTCCAAACCCACCTGGAGAAGTTCCTGTGTGACCTACTCTAGGTGGTCCTGCTCTGGCAGGGGATGAGCTTTCAAGGTCATATTACTTTGGAGGCAAGGAAGAGAACTCGGGGGAAAATGCAATACCTGTGCCAAGTGCTGCTTAACTTGTGAGCACAGAGCACAGATTTCCCCATAGTGCTCACAGACTCATTACATCCAGATTCCTCCTTTTTCTCTCCCACTTATGGAAGATTATGTTCAAGGGTAATGTTTTTTAAAGGCAAATTATTACTTGGGAGCACTGGGTCTATGGCTTTTAGGCAAAAGACAATCCTGAAAATGTTACCCTGGAAAGTATCTGTCTTCTGAGTTGGAGGGAGTTGTTTCGTTTTTGTTGGAGCCAAGAATTTGATGCATTTGCCACTTGACATAGCTTTAAGAATAATTTGATTAAAAGATTGTGCCTTGGAGTCCAGCAGTCTGGAGTAAAGGGCCTCGGTGAGCAGCGTATCTCAGTGTATCTGTGGTTTGGACCACAGCAGTAAGGACCAGGGGGAAAATTATATGTTCAAGACAATGATTAGTACTAGTCTGGGTATCAAAACTGCACCCAGGATCCTTTCTTTTTTTAAGAAAGAACTCATTCCTGTGAAGCTTTGTGCAGATTCTTCCCCTGGGACTGAGCTCTAGATTGTGCAGCCTCATAGCTGCATGTTAAACGAGCTGTTGCCATTTTACCCCTTGGACATTTTTCATGCTGCTGAACATTTCTTTTGCTGGCATGTAGCACCAATACATACTACTGAATGCTCTTGAGATTCAAATGTTAGTAATGGCAGCCTTTGAGGGATGATTGAGAAGCTGTGCTGGAAGTTTTGCCTTCCTTTTCAAGTGTGCTAAGCGTTTGATAGTTGAAGCAGTTAAACTCTTCTTGACATCATTTCAACCACGGCACTTCCTGATAACCTTTGCTGCTGGCAGGTCATTTTCTTGATGTGGCATTTTTGCTTCAGTGTCCATCAGGATGTAATTATCGATAACAAGTGCAGTGAAAAAAAGCTGCTGGAAGTTCCAGGAAGTCTCTCTTGAAGAGCTTTGGCAGCCCAGGCTTTCCCACCACTTGCCTGTCATCCATTGAGACAGAGCCTCTTGCAGTAGTCCTGCCCCTGGTAATACTGTGAACAATTGAAAAAAGGTCTGTATTGTTTTTGTCCTTCTCTAGGTAATGCTTTCAGATTCCTTGTATGCTGCTTATTTATAGAAATCTCTATAGTGTTACAGCTTCTAAGCCCACACAGGTAAGTAAAGTCAGGCATGAACCCCCCCTGAGCACCCCCTAGCCTGGTCAGTCAATGAGAGCAGGGCTCTCTGTTCAGCCACATTTATAGTTCAGTTCAGCTTTGGGCTCCCCTCACCAGCCATCACAATGGTGCCTGCAGAGCTTAAAGCAAAGCAGCAACGTGTTTAACCTCCATTGCAGCTAGTAACAACCAGGAGAGATGGGGAAATAAAAAGCAGTAGTCCAAGGATGAGAGAGCAGAGAAACACCACTCCTCTCTGTCAGAAGAAGTATGACAGGAAAGTCTTGCTCTGGCAAACAGCTAAGCTTAGCCTGGGAAATAAGGGGGAGGAACTGCAGGGACTGGGTTTCACATAAAGCATGCTGGCTCCATTTGAGTGTTCAGCATGCCTGCTATGCTTAATAATGGTGGTATTTAAATAGTTTTCAGCAGACTTTGAAGTTAGAGGCACCTCGAGTTAAGGTAGAGGTCAGTGTGTTGTAACTGTTGGCTGAACTGTTGGTAACAACTTTGTGCACTTTTACATTTTTAAGCTATTTGATAAAAAAAAAAAAGAGAAAAGATGAACATTTAGGAGTAGAATTTTTAATAAAAAATTCCATAATTATGGCAGCTTTATGTGGCAAAACCCATCAAATCACAGAAGGCTGTGATTTTCCTGCAGTCACGGTACTTTTTTTCCATGTCCTAATTGAACGTGTGAAAAGAAACTCTTGGGCCCAAATTTTTTTCCTCCAACATGCAGAGAAGCATCTATTTATGGTTCTACATTTTGGACCGTGTTTGTTCAAGTTATTTCAAAGCAGGGAAATCCCAGGCAAGAGGGAAAAGGGTATCTTCCACTCGAAGCAGCATCATGGCTGTGCCTGGGAGACTGGTGCAGAGCAGCACTTCACTCTGCAACCCGTTGTGGGTCCTGGCAGCAGTGAAACAGAGAAGATTTTAAAGAGCATTGGTGTAGACAAGCCTAGCACTGCTTACCTGGAAGGAACTGGTCCAGAAGATTTAATCTTCTGTTTAGGTTTGATGTTCCCTGCTCACTTCACATTCCCTGTGTCCTGTTTCTCTCTTCCTTCTCTTGAAGGTGATGCTCCCCTTCCCTGATCTTTGTCTGAAGAGGGTAGGAGAGACAATAGCAGAGCATGGAGGAAGGACATGCAGTCAGATTGTCTGTATTGTCAAGAGCATTTCGAACACTTAGGGTGGTGACTGCTGGAGGCACAATGCTGCTTCAGACCTTTTAAGATATAGTTGAGTGGAGATTGTACTAGTATAATGAGGGCAGTGTGGGTTGAAAGAACAATTACAGGAGAGTACTCCAGCTGAAGTGGTGGGAAAAAAGTATTTCCCCTCCCTCTCCTTTAACAGGAGCATGTTTACATAATTAGTGGGGAAACTATTCTCAAATAGCTGTAATTTTGTGTATATTCCCATGGTGAAAATGCTTTCAGAGGTTGCAATGGTGTATATTCACATGGGGACAGTAGAACGTGTAACTATAAACCACCTTTACAACCACATCTTTGCTACATCATCTGTCTGTTCCTTCAAATAGGCACAGTCCTTTCTTGCACTCAGAGGTTGAAGAAACGAGCAAAGCATCAGTCCTGAGGGTACCAAAGCCCTGAGAAGCTTCATCTGTGACTCTCACCTGTGCAGTGTTTCCCTAGGGGTCACGGGACTGCCCTCAAGCAATGTGGTGGCTGTGCCTGTCTCCCCTTCTGTCTCCAGCCTTGCTTTCTGGATGGACCATGCAGCTATGTTGTAGTTAGGGTCTTCTGCCTTGTCCTGTCCGTGGCTCCATCTCCTACTCATAGAATTGTTTCAGTTTTGTTTGTAAAAGACCTTCAAGATCATCAAGTCCAACCTCACCCTGCCCAGCCCACCACAACCCCTGGCCCTCAGCACCTCAGCTCCATGGCTTTGGGATCCCTCCAGGGCTAGGGATCCCCAACCTCCCTGAGCAGCCTGGCACGACTTGAGCCCATTTTCCCTGTGCTACCTTTCTCATTCCTAGGGAGCAGAGACCAATCCCCAGCTCCCTGCAGCCTCCTGTGAGGGAGCTGCAGAGAGTGCTGCTGTCTCCCCTCAGCCTCCTATTCTCCACGCTCAACACCCCTATTCCTTCAGCGCCTTTCCAGCACCCTTGTGCTCCAGCCCATTCCCCAGCCTTGGTGCTTGACTCTGGACATGCTTCAGTACCTCAGTGCCTTGTAGTTTGATGTGCCTCTTAATCCTCCTGTTGCATTTAAGAAAAACTAAACAAAGCAACAACAAAAAGAAAGAAGAAAACCAGGAGACTTGGTTTGTTTTTTTTTTTCAATTAGCAGTTTCAAACTGTTTCAGTATTTTTCTGTTGTTTGAGGGTTAAAGTGGTGAGAACGGAACAGTGTTTTGAGAGTGGAAAGCACACGTTAGTTCTTGTACTAACCTTTTAATTCTTTATGCATCTTAATATCACTTAATTTGCATTTTGACTCTGGTTTTTACTGTCACCACTTACTGAGCACACATTGTGCCTTCATGAAGATATCTAGTTTTCCATCTTTTTTTTTGACTTACTAATTTGTTTATGACCCTGTTCAAAGAAAGTGTGAGTGGTGGTAATTTTCTCTGTGGAGTACTGTGCTTAAATATAGGTCTCTTCTTAATTCTTCTGAGGGAAATACATATGTATGAAACGATTGTTTGGATTACAATTTGTTTGTATTGCCCAAGTGCATAAGAGCCCTCATCACAAGTCAGGTGCCAGCTTGTTTTGGATGCTCCATGCAGCGCAGAACCCAAAATCCTTCATCTCAACTCATTTGCAAGCTACAGAAGTCGGGTTTATTAATCAAAACCTCGCTATTGCCACCATTTCTGCTTCTTTGGAGCACAGCGTTTTGCTGCTTCAAATCTTAACTATCTTTTCCTACTGTTATGCTTGATTAGCTCGAGTAGATCTATTCTCTGCTCACCTGTGTTGTGGTTGCACCAGCTTTTGCTGACAGCTTGCAGCACATCAGTGTTATGTGCCATTTTCCCTGAGTTTGTGTTCTGCATTTTATGCCATGATTTCTGTAACATGAACGTTGTTTCCATATGAATTGGATTATGTTTTTATCTTAATAGGGAATGTTTTTATTAGACTCTTTGTAATCCTCTACGTATGAGAATCTTTTCCTGCCTCATTAACGTGATGTACTCTAGTTTATAGCCCAGTGTGATCACAGCCTAGTGACTTCTGGCATTCTCCTGCATTTCAGTTTTGGTTGCTGTGGTTTTTTCCCACTCAGCAGAGTAATTTTCTCTCTCTTTTCTACCATTCTTCATCCTACATCAGCCTCTTGAGCCCCAGATGTTACTGGTCTAAAAATGGGACAGAAATTAACCCTGAACTCCTAAGACCCCAAAGGTTCTCTTTTGCCACTCCAGAAGCTGCCATGCATCTCGCTGCCTCTCACAGCGAGGACGTTTTAAAAGGGGCCAGGGCTAGATCACAGTGCTGTCATTTCCATTTCCCTCTGCTGTGAGGGGTACCCCAAGTAACGATGAGCTGCACAGGTAACACTTACCCAGATTGTCCAGCTGTGTTTCCCCTACCCTTTTCTTTTACCCCCTACCTTATGGGAACTATTGAGTGCTGTCTGGTCTGTAGCCAGCCTACGACCAGTAGCTAACTGTTATGTACTTGGGGCTTATCATCCACTTGTCAGCAATTGCATGTTATTTTCATAGCACAGCTGCAAAATCTATCTTCAGAGCTCCAGACAGGCCTTGCCTTCTTTCGTTGCCTTGGTTATAGAGCTGCCCTGTTCTACAAAGTGAAAGGGAGGAAGGAGGATCTGCTGGCAACCGAGGGTAAAGAGAAGAATTCTGGGCAGAGTCCCTTCCTAGTAAGCCAGAGGTCTGTGTTTGTTGTTTATTTGTGCCAGCACCTTCAGTTGTCACAATTAACGTTGTGGTGTGATGGGGAGTTTCCTGCCCCTGGCCATGGCAGGGAGTGGAGGATGGTTCCCGTGTTTACAGCAGCTATGGGTATGATGCAATGTGTGCAGCCTGTTTTGCCAGCACAGGGTGCCCCTAGGCCTTGTTTGTCAGCATAGCAGCGAGCCCAGGTTCCCTGCTGTCTTCAGTTCATCTGTCTCAGGATCTGTTGCCTGTGTCTCTGAGCCTTGGTGGTGGTGGGGGTCAGGGAGAGTCTGGGTGATCCGAGCCGATAGAACTTGTGTTTGTGTTTATGGCGGGGCTGGGGAAAGGGCTGCTGGGTTTGTAACAACTTCACTGCGATGGATTAGCTTTCCTATTGAATGGTTGTGTATGCTACGTCCCAATGAGAGATTGCAAGCGGCCCGGCAACCAGAGCAGAGCAATTACAAGGCCCTGTGTGAGCAGGGAGTCGGGGAGAGGGCCGTGGTCCCTTGGCACGGCCTCGTCCAGCCTTGGTCCTCCTCCAGTGCTGGGTGTCAGGGGCTCCTTGTGCGAGCGCTTCCTGCCCTTCCCTCCCCCCATCCCTCCCTTCAGTGGGTCCCTAATGAACCTCAGCGGGGAAAAGACAAAATGCAGTTCATGAATAGCTTTACAGTCCCCTTTCTCCCACCCGCCCAGCTCTCTGTCCTGGGAATGTGCTGCCCACACAGTGACCAGAGAGGAATCTGGAGACATTTGCAAGATAATGCCATATCAAATGTTCCATTCTCACACTTTATTCCTGTATTTGGAAAACTGTTTACATATTTCCTTTCAGTTTGCATGAATAAGCACATCACTCCAAGACTAAAAAGGGAGAAATGCATTTCCAAATGGTGCAAAGCCACATCACTGTAATAAATTGCTTTAATTACGTATGGTGTGTTTCATTTCTGGAAGCCTATTGTGCATTTCTGTGTCCAACAAGTAGCCTTTCCTGTTTGCTTGCTGCTGTTTACCAGCCTGGCCACCCTCCCAAAGTAATCCTTATCCAAATTTTCCACTTGACAGATGCTCACCGAGAGCCTTTTTTGATCCTCAAATGCTGAGCGTCTCGTCTTTGATGTTGCTCTGGCAGACAGCAAAAGGTAGAGACTAGGTTTTCTTCCCTAGGAATTTGGTGTCTTACCTTATTTTTTAAGTGATACATTTTTCATCTGCTTTATGATGTTTTTAGAGAGCTATACAGTTACAGCTCAAGGCAGAGCTGTCTCAGTTGTGATTACAGTTTCAGCCAACTAGTAAGCACAGGTGGAGGTCATTTATATCAGCCTTCTCAGGAGGTCACAGCTCCTGAGTCCTTGGGCAGTGCCGTTGCGTGCTTTTCTGTTGCTACTGTATGTACGCACCCTTGTGTACTGTTGTTACTGGATATATGCATCTCCCAGTATGTACCACGTTCCTTCTGTTTCCCTTTCCTATACTGTTTGGGAGTATGGGGAAGGTGCACTTTTAAAGTGCTTTGGCTTTTTTATTCCTGGATGACAAAAGCTACAGAAGCATAAACACGTTATATTTACTGATGAGTAAATAATGTTTCTCACTCTCATTTCTTGTCCACCATTGTCTGCATTTGACCTATTGTTTTTCATTTCAGTCTAGAAATAAACGTGCTTTTTAACTCTTTCACCTTCTGCGAGGATACATAGTTTGGAAGCTTCTAAGCTTCAGTTATTCCCCATGACAATCAGGAGTGATTTAAGGTGTTACAGAGCAGGAGAAAAGGTCTTACTTTGAAGACTTGAAAAGGAGGCAGCAAAGATTAAAGGGAACCTTTTCTGCTTTCTGTTGGTGTTTTTCCCCTCTCTGCAGTGGGGAAGAGCTGTGCAGTACTGTTGGATTAAGTGAGAGAAGTACTGCCAATAAAATTTTCTCTTCCTCTGGAAAGAAATGATTTTTCAGAAGGTTCAGATTCAGTTTGGAGAGCTAAAACAACCCTTCAGCATTATGGTGGCCTGTCTGTGCCCATCATATCCCCTATCTTCCTCTGAGGAGCTCCAGCAAAGCCAGCCAAAGTGATTCCTAAGTGTGTAGAAATAACCTTCCCACAGCTGGGCAACGGATATAATTCATGTATTCCTCTGCTCCTAACTACCTGTGTGTGCAAAAGGGAGGTGCTTGCTGTTCCTTCCTGAAACTTTCTCTCTAGAAGTTGCGATGCTCCTGGGATACGATGCCCACGTTAATGAATTCATCAGTCACAGTAATCTGATTAAATGGATGGGGGAGAAGGAGCCAGCAGACGAAACAAACAGATTATTTTAAGATATATGAGATGCCCAATTAGTGACTGACTCACTCAGCACTTAAATGGAAGTGTTGCACAAGAGATTTACTGATAACCAGCGTCATAAATTACACTGTATGGTTTTTCATCTAAGAGAAAGGCTCACGTACTGTTGCAGGGACCTGCAAATAAAACAGTGGCAAAGAAATATGAGGCATGTATTTCTTGTTTAAAGTATGCATGTATACGCAAGTGCATTTTGCTTAGCAATGGACTGGGGTATGGACAGGGATATGGAGAGATGGGCATGGATTTTAAGCCTTGTACAGACAGTTTGGCAAGGATCTGATGAATGTGTTCTCAGGAGTATATGAAACCAAGACTTGAGTGGTAAGGGAGTTGCTTGGTGTCGCTGAGGTTTCAGGGGCAGCCCCCTAGAGTACAGAGATAATGGAAGGGAAGCTTTCTGTCAGGGAGCATATGTTTTTGTGACGACTACACTGTATAGATTAGGACTTTTGGGAGGAAGGGAATAAGAAGATGTGCTTGAAACATAGGACCATCTGCCAGTACCTTGCCATAGTCAATTCATTAATGAGAAGCTTATTAGCTTGAGCCCAGCTGAGATAGGCAGCAAAAGAGACAGGAAAGTGTCATCCAGCCTCCAGTGAAATGAGGAAGAGATGGCTCTGATAACCTGTAAAATCTGATTTTGTTAAAAGAACTATTCTTGTTCTGCTTGGTAAGAGGGTGTCAGTTGTCTCGGTGCTGGAAAAATGTCTTCCTTAGTTCTAGGATGCAGCATGGGACATCCTTTGGCAGGGAAAACAGGTTACAGGGTGAGCTGGGGAAGTGACAAGGAGGTGATAGGAAAAAAAAGGAAAGAACAGTGATTTTTAGTGGGAAACTGGTTTTGCATCAAATGACTTCCTTTTCCCTTTGGTAAACACTCGATGGTGCCCTGTATTGAATGTCTGGTATTTAATGTTTGTGGTGGTGCAAGGACAACACCTCAAAGACAGAACTTTGAGAGAACCACAGTCCCGGTCTTGGCTACCCCACCAACCTCAGAGAGCACAAAGTCTGACCTCTGCATCATGTGAGGGGAAAAAATCGGGCAGATGCTCTGGGGGGGGCAGAAAGGAATACTCCAGAGGTAAAAAGGCAGTCAGTGGTTAGGAGCCCTGAACTCTGTCTCTGCAACCTCAAATTCCTGATTCAGCTGCTGACACAGTAAGTGTCAGAGTTTGTGCTCTGTTCCTCAGTTTTGCTGCCCTGTAAATCACAAAAACTATACTTGGTGTGTTTTAGAGAGAACTTTGCTGTTACTCTGTTGACACAAGACTTAAATGCTGTTGTGTTTCAACAGCTCTGTTTTCATTTTGGCAGTTCAATCAGACTTGAGTCTGAGTGATGGTGAGATGGCAGAGCCCCATTTTCTGGTCTCGTACTGTTGAGCTTGAGCTGGTAGTTGAGCTGAAGGGAAGGAAGAAGAAAAATGTTTCTATGAAAAGTCCTATAATCTGCAACTGCCCAGGTCCAGGGAAGCCTGGATGCATTCAGGACTCAGTGCCAGGGTCAGGGCACCAGCAAGATGGTCTGGGAAATAAGGCTGGACAAGGGCAATTTGTGTTTGCACTGGTAGGATAAGAAAACAAACAAAAAAAAAAGGCTGCTTTCCCTGCCATTTTTGCTGATTTATGAGGTAACTCAGATAGGGCATTGTCTCTGACTTTGTCTGCTGTAAGTCTGTTGAAACAAAAGGAACATGCGCTTTCAAAAAAGGAGTAGAAAAATATGACTTAGGAGTGTCAAAACACCTAAGCAGAGTGAGCCTTAACTGAAAGGAGTTTGGTTAGTCATCTGCTTTGCAAAACACTCTTTTTGTTATGAGGAGGGGAGAAGATTAGTGAGATGAAAATCTGTGTTATTATAGAGATAAGGATGGGTTATGGTTGGGTCTCAAAGGAGAAAGTCTTTAAGTGTTATTAAAAGCAGCCCCAGCCCTTTGCTGTGATTCATTTGTAATGCTTAGACAGTTCCATGCCAACAACTAATGATAATACCATACAGCAGGGTGTTTATGCATGTAAACCTATGTACAAACACTGGCACAATCCTGACCCTGTGCTGAGTGAATTCAGTGGAAATACTTCTGATGCTTGTGACAGATTCCCACACTGACATGTAAATGCAGTCTGGGGCTCAAACCCAAGCTTCTGCTTTTGCATATTGTGGGTTCTTTCTACTGGCCTTAAAACGGAGGAGGGTTTGACTACAGGTCTTTAAAAAAATTAGTTCTGCACACCAGCCCCTGCTGTGTTTTATCTGCTGAAACACTGCTGGATAGTATCCCACAGGGATAATATTCAATTGCCATGTCATATGCTTTTTAAACTGACAGGTCATGTGTTTTCTCTCTCAAGTAGTAGAAGGATATTGTTGGTCCCTCAAGGTTATGGTAGGTCAGGGTCTCGGCTCAGTCTGTAAGGTTTTGCACTTAGTGAAGCCATAAAGAAATCTCCAGGTGCCTGGATGCCTCTCTAAAAAACACAAGTGTGGCTTTGCTCTGAAATGGTGCTCAGGCAAACTTGTGTGTGCCACCCTTTCTTGTGATGAGAGAGGAGTGGGAGGAGAACCTTCACTGATGTTCCAGTGAAGCCAGGAGAGTCAGGTGTTTGCACAAAGACACGGGGAATTTAATCACTGATTGACTCAGAATCACTGTGGCAGGGTAAGGAGAGAAGGAGGGAAGGCAGCAGAAAGCTTTTTTAACTTGAGGTATGGAAAGAAATTAAGAAGGGAAGCAGAAACTTTAATTTCAAGTGCACAAAGGCTCCCTGAGCTGTTCCTGTGGACTGTGGCGTTGTGCAGCTCTGGGCACCGTTTCCCTTCCAGCAGCAGAGCACAGGGCCGAGTGCCTGCCTTGGGAGTGTTCCGTAGAGCTCTGCTTTAGCGCCTTTCTGGGTCAGTGAGTCTCAAACAATGCTGCACAGAGCTGCTTTAGTTGTGCTTCCAGGAGTCAATCTGCAAGTACTGATGCTTCTCCCCGATCCTAACCCAGTGTCTTAGAGAATCTGCAGCCTTTTGGGCTACTGATCTCTCCTTGAACTCAGGTTGGTGGACGGTGTATACCTTTTGTTAGGTGCCATCCTTCCTGACAACTCAACAGCAGCCAGATTGTTGACTTCAAAAGACCAAGTGAAAGGACATGGCCAAGTCCTTGCACCTGTATAGCACTGAAGGAATTGATGCTCCTCACGTTGTTCTGGCACTGCTGTGTCAGAAGCCACAGTCTGTGGCGTTGTCTCATGGATAAATAAGGAGAAAAAGAATTCCTGGTTCATGGCAAGATTTTTTTCCAGGCATAATGAGGAATAGGAGCAAGCAGCCACATCATTTATGTTCTTTTAAAATGGATTTCTGTACCAAGTTTTTACCTCTGCATTCGAGAAAACACAAAGGAAGAGGGATGGTAGGCAGAGTTAAAATAGCACACTGAAATGTTTTACCGAACAAGCTCATATGGCAGTGAAGACTCCGTGGATGGATGAGGGATCTGTTCCCATTTGTGGGAAGGTTTGGTGACGATCTGAGTGTTTATATAGCCCAAGTTGGTGGTGCTTGGGAGCCCCTCGGGGAGGAGGGAACAGTCTGTTCAACATTGGTGCATTCCTCACCAGCTGACTGCACCTGCAGCCTCTCTGCCATCAGGGGCTGGGGACAGAGGCGTCTGGGGAAGCAGCAGCAGTGAGGAGCAGAGCTTGAGGAAACTGTGTGGAGAGAGAAAGAAGGAAAACCATCATACCTCCAAGCAATGGGATAGGAAGAGCCTGAAGATACGTGTCTGTTTCTGAGCATTGGCTAAGCTGAATTTGGGACTGCCCTTTGGCCAAGCGTGCAAAAAGGTAATTGAGAAAGAAGTTTTGCTTTCTTTTTTCCCCCTGAAAACATGAGCTATTTTTACCTGTTCTCTCTGTTTCCACGCATGCAGATGTCCTTCCTCTCACCTACTGAAGAAAGCAAAATGTACCTAGTGAATCAGGTGCAGACAGTCTGCTAACAAGGCTTTTTCTGTGACAGTTTGGCTTCAAGATGCCATATTTAGTCTTCATTATTTGGCTCTCTCCCAGCTTTCTGCGTGTGCATCCGGGAAGATGCTCTCTGTCTGTGGTTTTTATTTGGTTTGTTGGCTGGAGTATCTCTTCTCATTCTAGATCTTTTCTGTGCAGCCAGCTGTTCCATAGCCACTTACTGGGCATCTTGGAAGTTACTGCTACAGACCTCAAAGTGCACATAGGGAAAACTGTTTAAACAGCACAGTAGAACTGGCTTACGGGCAAAACTCCCATTTTCTTTACTGCAGTGTGTCTTTACAGTCATATCAAACATGTTTCCTACCTTTTATTCAAGTGTAGATCGTGGGCTGTATTGGTTTTCCCATTTATAAGAAATGAACAGTTAATTAGGGTTTTGATTAGTTCTTTGGGGGGGATGAATCATGAGTTGGATTTGCTGATTAATAACATTGTAGGCACATTTGTGATGTCAACTGAGGAGCTGTTTATATTCTCTTTGTCCACATTGTCTGGAATACTGGAGGAATCTCCTCTGCAACGTCCAATGCTCTCTTGGCTTTATGATAAAAGGCAGAGATAAAAGTAAACGGGAGGATCCTGAAGAGGCAGCACTGCCCAGAACAAATATCGACTGTGATAAATGAGAAACGTAGAGGAGGAATGACATGGACTTTAAGGGGGGCAGGCTTCTAGCTTAATTTCCTTTATTTAACAGAAGAATAAAATGAGAGAAACAAATGACCCCTTTCCCTCATGAACTGCTCCGTGGTAGCTGTCAGCTTCACTGTAACCCAGGGGTCACCCTTTAGGCACAAAGCCTTCTCATAGCTCTCCGCTGACTTCAAGTTTGTCCCTGTGGGATTTGGGCTCCTAGGTATTTGGTGGCTGGCTGGCTGGAAACCTAACACGTGATTGTGCCTTTCATTCATCTGGTTATTTGTTTGCTGGTTTTTTGAATGCTGTTTTTCTTAAGATCATGATGGCTTTATGACCTGCATAGGGGGCAGATAAGGCATTGCTTTGTCTGTGTGAGCCGTGGTTTGTTAGCACCAGGGGAAAACTGCTACTAAACTAGGTGGCTTTAGTTCTTTTGGCTGCTCTTAATGTTGAATGCTCTGGGGAGGAGTAGCCTAAACAAGCCATGAGCAGAATTGTTTAAATGATCTGAATGGGGTGAAAGGTTTAAATACAGTGCTCTGCTACTTTAACCCAGTAATTCAGAGAATGCTTAATGCTCTCAACTTAATTACAGCGTTGCTGTCAGGAGGCGGTTGCTCTGTGGCAGGATGGAAACTGACAGTCTTTTAAGATCTGTCTAATACATAAATCATCATTTTTCCTTCTTCCATTCTTTGCTCATTGAGGAACAGTCAGAAACAAGATGAGGGGACAGGGAGGAGAATTGTAGTGATGGAAGTTCATCAGCTGAGAAAGCTGTTTCCCTTATACCTGCATGAGGAGAGCAGAAAGCAAAAGAGAACAAGGAGAGATTTTGTTTTCCCTCTGATATTTTAGTTGTAGTCATTCCCACTTTTTTGCACATTCCTTCCCTCATCCCAAAGATGTCAGGGTTTCAGCTGCTAGGCTGCAGCACTGGGAAGAGGTTGTCACTGATGCCTTTTTCCCCATTGGCCTTGATTGCAATTGGTTTGCTTTTTTTGGTTTTGCGTGTTGGGAGGCATAAAGCTAGCTGATAGCAGGAGAGAAAAGGACCGAGACAAAGACAGACAGCGTTATGGTTTTACACATCACTGCTTGCATTGGCCTTTCTGAAAGCTGGACTGCTGGAGCAGTCAGCATCGTGGGCATTTCAGAGCAGCGCAGTTGCAAGCAAGCACAGACATGCCGGTGGCAGACAGGGTTTGGGCCACATGCCCTCCGTGCCATCAGTAGGCTTCTAGGGAGGAATCCTTTCCTTTGTTACGTGCAGACAAGGTGATGCTCTACGCAAGGACATGCAAGATCTGAGGTAGGGCATTGGCTCAGTGGTGGACCATGCTAAGCCATTTGCTTCACAAGATGGAACTGATGCTTCTCTGCCTTTCTGTTCTGTTGCAAAAGCTTCTCTGGTGAGTTTCACTGAAGGCAACTCATCATACAAGAGGGATGGGAGGAGTTCAAGAAATCAGTTCTAGAAGTTTGAGAATGAGACAGCTTTCTCTTAGCAGTGAATTCACTTAAGAGCTTCACTGGATCTCAGAAACCGTTTCGCTTCTCAAACCAGTTCTGCTGGATGCACATGAACGAGCCATAAAGGAGCCGAATGCATTAAGGTAGTCTGTTCTGATGGTAAATGGCCTTGATTAACTATTTCAAGTATATCTTTGCTGCCTGGTTTCCATTTCCTGACAGGGAAGGCAGGTTTCTCTGTGGTGCTGCTTTGTTGAGCATTTGAAGTTTCTGGCAGTGATTTGTTTTGTTTTGTTTGGTCTCTGATAATTTTTCCTTGGTTTCAACTTTTCCCACGTGGTTCTAAGCCTTGTCCTTTCCCCTCTTCTAGGGATATTTTTCCCTTTTATCCCATTTGATTGCTGCAGTCCATCCATCCATCCATCCATCCATCCATCCATCCATCCATCCATCCTTCCTCTCGCTACCCACCAAAAGTCACCCCGACTTTTCTTCGTGCTCCTTTGAACTGTAAAGCTGCAGAACTCTTCCAGTCATGTTATAAAATATTTGTTATCCAGGGAGAAATGCAGACCTCAGGTGCCTGTGGCTTTAATTCTTTTACAGCAATCAGTTACAAATCTCCACCATGTACCAAGCAGAGGACCCTGCTCTCGGTTCACATCCCTATGAAACTCTTCCTATTTTGACCGTCTCAACCAACCTTCTATTCCCAATTCATGCTTTATCATTATATGTTATCACTGTGCTTCAGATTTTGGCACTTGAAATCTGTATTTTTAAGCAAAGGACTGCCACTTTTCTCTGATGCAATAGTAATTACATTACAGAGGCATGTAGAGCAGAACTGTTGTCTGTATAGTGAGACTTGGGTTGTTTGCCCAGACTAAGGATAAGATCTTCATGGGAAAAATAGTTCTACTTGCTTGGGCTCTTGTGTGAATGCTGTTCTTCTGACTAAGTGGACCCTGTTGTATTTGAGAAGTGTAAATATTAAGGTTTTTATGCTTAGAAAAACTTGAGCATTTTTTCTCCTTTTTCCTGAAAGCTGTTTTATCTCGTGGGGGTGAAAAGGGACCACACACACGCTCTTGTATGTGTTCTGGGCGTTCCAGACAGCATCTGTTATGCTCAGGTTTGACCTTTTTGGCAAAGTAAAGCGAAACTTCCAGTGTGGCTAGCATTTAAAGAAATTAAACTGTCAGGAATACAGATGTCATGGGTTATGGAGCCTCCATACGGCTCACAGGAGCTCCTGCGGGAGCCAGCGCTCAGCTCCTGAGCGTTCCCACTCTGCTGGTGAAGTGGAAACCCAGCACAAACACAGGAGAAGATACGATGCTCCTGTCGTTAATGACAGCTTCCAAAAGTGTCTCAATTGTGTGGTTTATTCCCGTTAGTCAGCGCTTTGATGCCTAGAGATGGAAATGTGGTGTTGCCTTCTCTGTTAAGCATCTTGGGAGATGGTGTCCAGCAGCTGTTGGTAATGCTGGATAACGTGTGCTTGGTGCTGAAGGTTTTCCGAACATACAGATCTTCTCATGGGCAACATGGGCAGATGAGTATGTATGGAAGAAGGAAATGGGGAGCTGTTAGGCAAGGCTTTTGGTTTCTGTGGAAATGACAGCAGTGTCATCCCTTTAGTCTTGCTTTAAAACACTCCTTTAGTTTGAAGTTCTTAAAATACATCTTGTAGTGAAATCTTGCACATTTGGCCAATTCCAGACATGTTCTACTGCTTGATAATATCACTCTGTTCTTTGTGTTTGGTGGCTGTCTACTTACCAATTACTATGTTCAGTTTAAATCCCTTGTTACTCCATTCAACTGGTGTTAAGTTATGCCTCCTCTCTTACCCTGCCCTGTTGTGTTGTCTAATTCTACTGGTTGTGATATGACTTAGTGGAAAACTGTGGGACTGAAGACCAGGAATCTACTGATCTAACTGTTTCTGATGTTCTGTAAAGTGTGAGCAAGTGGCATTTCAAAAGCTGAAGAGAAAATTATTTGTAGCTCGTGTTCCTCTTTGGAAGTCTCTCCTGTGTTTGTGATCTGTTGATCTGTTTGGTTGTGATCTGTTTGTTTTTTGTCAAGTCTGCTGTATTCTGGAGAGTAAAAGCAGCTAGACCAGAGTGACACTCCCATCTTGGCCCAAGTCACCACTTCGGTCATAGTTTGCATCAGGATGTGCAAGGTATTTTGGAGTGAAACATCAGAGGACAGCTAAGCCCTGTGGGTAACTTACATCAACATCCAATTAATAGCATTTAATGTATCTGCTTGTATGTGTCTTAACAACCATCGTGGGGGTGGTGGACATATGAGTCTTACCCACTGCAATGGTATAACTGCTACTAATAATTAACCTCCTAATTTGATTGTTTTTCTCAGTGAGTGTCACTGGATTGTCACAGTCCAGTTAAAAACCGTTTCTTTAGTTGTCCGTTCCTTTTACAGTGACATCAAACGTTCACCCCTTGTGTAGCTGAGCTGTTCTGCTGTTGCATCTGGCTGTTTTGGTGCTCACCCTGATGTGCTGGGTCTGTGGAGGCCAGGCATGCTGGGCTTCTCATTCTGCTGTCTCAGACAGGGAAGAAACATAAAAATTGCGGATCACAACAAAAGAGGAAAGTTGTGTATTGAGGGAAGCTGAGGAAGAGTGGGTACTTTTTTGCTAAACTCATCTTTACCTAACCAGGAGGAGAAAGGACAAGACAAAAGCTTTCCTCTTTTAAGTTTATAGGGAAGGCAGGGAGCTGGGTGCACTTGGTTCTATTTGTAAGCAGTGCAAGTGTGGTTTTTACGTGTTTACTAATTGGCTGTAGACTTATTAAAGATTATTGGAAGCTCAAAGGTCACTGTTTTTGCTGAATCAAGGTCTCTGTGAGCTGAAAAACGACAGGAGGGTATTTATTTGTGCCATCTGAGGCCCAGCTGATGTGGAAGATCTGCCGTTAGAGAGTATCCAACACGTACAGTGAAGTGAACCTGTTAGCTCAAGCTGTGTTCAAATCTGTGCCCTCCTGCAGGGCTTCAGTGCCTCTGCTGAGACCTCCCCTGGCAAGCTGCTCTGTTTGTGTATGTCTGTGTGTGCACACACACAGTAAAGTTTCCTGAGCTTCAGTTACCTTCACAAAGCCCTTTCATCTGTGTGATCACTAGCCAGGTAGAGGGGTGGAGGAAGGGTGTAACTCTGTCCTTTGGCGGTTTGTTTTTGTTTCACAGGATACTTAATGGGCCTGACTCTTTTAAAGGCTTTGGCAATAGACTGCACAAGCTTTGTCACACCACTGAAGTTGTACTAAACTGATTTAGTGGTGGCCAAGACTAAAGAAGGCAGCGTCTTAGAGTTTGCTTTGTTGGCTGTTTCAAAGGCAGCGATATTAATGAACAGATGTGAGAAACCCATTAGGACAATGCTGGCGTGTTCGGTTCTCAGCTCCTACCACATTGGCCTCTTCTGGGAACTGTCTTAATTTGTTTACCTCTAAATCCAAGGTCTTGGTTTGTTGGTTGGGTTGTGGGTTGGGTTTTTTCCTTCCTCCTCCTGCGTTTGTCATCCCTCATCTCACTCTCACTCTCGCACGTTGAGCCTGCTGCAGTGCAACCCATCGGCACTGTCTGGTTGGTGCCAAGAGGACTGTTGTCATGACCTCGTTCAGTCCTCCTGCCCTGGTTAGTGTAATGTAATCATTACCTTGGTTCTGGAGAGCGAAGGTACTCCTGCTAAGTAAATGTTTACAAACACTGATGGAGGCTAAAGTTAGGGAAGAGAGAGAGAAGCGCTGTTTAAAGGCTTGTTTCCTTCTCTCTTGTTTTCAAACAGAACGTTGCTGTTCCTGAGAAAAGCAGCTGATGAGTATTTTTCCTTCACCAGACTGTGATCAGAGGTAAGTACAGAACCTTTTGTGTTTTTATGGGCTGATGTCTCCAGTTTTGGTAAGAGGAAGAGCTTACTGAAGTCCTTCTGAGTGGTCTTATGTCAAAATAAGAGGCAAGGAATCAAGTCGGAGGAGGAGGCTAGACTTGTACACTGCAGTGTGAAGTTGCATCCCTTAGAAGGATTTGTGGAGGAAACGGGTCGGTGTGTCTTGTCTTCAGCTGTGTAATTGTCAGCACGAAATGGCAGGCGGGTTCATTTGGATCAGAAAGGAACCTCTGATGCAGTTGCTGAGTGAGATAGGAGCAGGCGGCTGCTTATTGCTCAATATTACTTTATTTAAGAGGAATTTCTATGTCGATACCTAGCAGGCAAAGTTTGGGGCAGTGTTGTTCAGTATCCATTAACTCTGCCTTTTGAAAAGGAAAGGGAAGGATGTGGGCCAAAAAAAAAAAAGCTTTTAAAGCTTCATATTTTGCACTTCACAGAATCTCTGACCCGTGCATAACAGCTGTAAGGTCCCTTTGGGAATGGCTGTATTTACATTGCTCCCAGCGTACTGGAGCTGCATTCACGACTTACACCTACAGGAAATCTCATCAATGTCATTAAAAATAGAAATACTGGCTTGGTTTAAATTCTATGCTGAAGGAAAAGAGTCTTTTTTTTCTCTCTCTTTCTCAGTTCTATCTGGATGAATAGTGAGGGAAGTAATTCTTGTGGACTTTTATTTCGTTCATATGTCTGAATACTGCACTCTAATGTAGCCAAAAAAAAAAAAGCACTGGTCCTGTCAAGGTGCCTGATGCAAAGCTTGTAGAGATTCAGGCTCCTGTGACGTTTGTGGATTTCAGGTGCTGGAATTCTTGCAGAAAGGCCAGTCTGATCTTAAGAGTGGAAGTTCCTATGGTCAGTGCAGTAGAAGAGGGATGATGTGGTCAAGCCTTGCCTCTGCTGAATGGTGTCTGGGTTCTTTGCTAGGAAAGAATCGAGGTGGTTTGGTTTTGTGCATGTGCTGGACAAATCTGGTTGAAATACCTTTTCATGCCTGAACAGTGTTCTCAACTGAGTGTTCTCAGCTGTGCAGAAAATCAGAATGCAAAAAGGAGAGAATGGAACAGCACATTCCTTCTGCAAGTAGACTCGGTGCGTAAGAAGGATATTGCAGGAGGTAGCACTTAATGCCAAGTCCCAGTGTATAGAAAGGAGTGTGAGGAAAGGTGGACATGCTAAGATAAGGAGTTCAGTCTCTTTTGAGCTTTAGATATACTACAGTTCCAAACTTCCTCTGTCTGTTGACTGGAAGCTGAACTTTAACCCTAACTTTCCTGGAAAGCCATAGACGAGTCTGATGCTGTTGCTCAGAGGAAAGCTTTCTTCCAGGGCCAGTCTCTGTGCAGCTTCCACTTTCTTTTGGCAGCCTCTTCCCAGCCCCACTCACACTGCAGCTCTGTGCTTCCCCTCAACCCTAACCCTGAGTTTTCGAGATACATGGACAGAAGTCCTCAGGCACTGGTCAGTGTGATTCCAACTGCAATACATGGTTTTGAGGAGTAGAGAGGCAATAGAACCCAGGGCTGCTTTGTAAATTCAAGATTAGTTCTTTTCCTCTGAGATACCTCTATTCAGTCACAGCAGAAGTAGAGGGACAAATAATTCCTCTTCTGCTCCATGATACTTTATCTTTTCCTGGTTCCTAACTGTGTCTGTTTTGTTCTGTCAGTTGGTGCTAATAAGGGCTTGTCTGCTAGGTATTTCTTTGCAGTCACAAGTTCTTCATCTGCTTGTCCGGGGTAGAGTGTAGGAACCAGTTCTTCTGCAACTTGTGGAATTGATCTAATCATATTAATGAGGTGCTGTCATTGAAACATCTCCAGAAGCATGCTGCTTTACTTAGATGGTGTGTCTCCATGACATCATGCCACATTTATTGCAACAGAGATGAGTTCTAGTGCTTGGACAGGATTTGGCTTAAACACTTTAATTAGTCCATTGGACTGAAGTGCAAGAGAACTGGCAAGTCAGTGGTGGAGCTTTGCCAGTTGCTATTTACAGAATTGTTAAGGGTTGGCTGTCTGTTGAGTATTAAAGATGAATGCTGAAATGAGGTAACTGTCCCAAATTGTGGGCACTGCTAAGTGTAGGGACTATGTAAGACATCAACACCGGCTAACCTCATTAGCCTTTCCTCCATGTAAGCTTCCTTCATCCCCAGGTGGGCTTTGGACACCTTCATTCAGATAAGGAAAGTGAGCATAGCTGAATGGAGACAAAAAAGATTCATTACAAAGCAGAAGGGCAGGACTTAGAGTGTTCTGACAGGGGCACGTTCCTCTCTTCTGGGTGTATCATCTGTTTACCAACTGAGTGGCCTTTACTCTGGCCTTTTTCACACTTCTTGCCATGCATTTTAGGTGACTTTAACCTTATGGTTGGGCAATTCTGTCTTCAATGCTTTAAGAGCATTTTTCTACTTTTTTTTTCCTCCAGAGGAGGAAAAGTAACACATTACTGTTTAGTTTTCTGCTATAAATGCAAACACAGGCTTCTGTCACAAAGGGATTCAAGTACTGATCTATTACAAAACTCTTCTGGTCTCTCAGGTTATATTTCCTGTGTCTGGCATTAAATCCAAGGCCTTCATCAAACTGCCAAGGTCTATCCTAAGGCCATGCTTAAAGGCTTGGAAATCACCACAGGCTGTGGTTATGGGCAGCTTGGAAGATTTCCCAGAAAGAACCTGTCCAGTCAACACTTACAAGAGATGAATATGGTTTCCATTGATTTTTAAATACGTTCCTGCAACCACCATGCACCAGCCTCTTGTCAGGAGGCACAGCAGTGCCCTCGCCAGTGGGCATGGCAGGCAGAGCTGGGTGCTAGGAGCAGGGTCTGCTGAGAGTCCCAGGCAAGGTGGAGCAATGAGGCTACATCCAAGTGTTTAAAAGACAGGGCTGGACGTAAATCTACAGCATATGTCCAATGTCCACCCAGAAGACAGGACTGAGTACAAGCTGCAGTGTAAATACAAGGGATCTTTCCACAAGATGTTACCTACAGCCTAAAGCAATCCAGGAGCCAGGGACAGGGCTGCACACAGGTACACCTACAACAAAGAGAGAGCAAAGAGGGCAGAGAACAAAGGCCTGGTCCTCAGCTTCAATGGGAATGCTGGACCATAGGCAGAGGGGCTGCCTGGTGCTCTCACAGACTGCTCTGTGCCATTAAATGCCATTCTCCTGCTGGCCCCAGAGGTTCCTGTCATCTCTCAGAAAGGTGCTTCATTCCAGACAGGGAGGGTGATGGTTCACTTGTCCTCTGATGTGAGAGACAGAGGTGTTTTTAGAGGTACAGACCTTTTACTGGCTTTTTGGTGGTTTTTTTCCTCTTTGATCCCAACATCAACAACATTTAGACCTTCCTGGGAACCACTCTAGCTTTTCCTTTTAGTGGCAGGCCAGAACAAAAAGCTGATGTAACAAAACTGTCCTGCATTGGATTTCATGTAGGCTAGATTTCACCAGTGGCAATATAAACACTGAAGCCAAGCTATAAATGGACCAAAATCCACCAAACTTTAATACTGCACCAAGTACCCCCCGCCAAAAATTGATTTCTTTTGAGCTCCTCCATCCTTCCTCACCCAGATATGGATACAGAATCTGAATTGCCTCAGATCTCCTCAAACAAGATTTCCTGGGGACCACTGAGGGAGTGTTTGGTGTTCACTGGCTCAAGGCAGAGTCACAAGATCTATGGGACTGGCTACAGCATATCCAGTGTGTTGTCTCTACCTGTATAGTGTAGTGAAATGAATCAGTGAAGCAGTGGGCAGAGCCCTGGGAGACCAGCTGTGTGCACAGACACTGGTGTTTGTGTAGGATTAAAGAACTGGGCGAGAAATTGTTGTTTTGGCACGTTACTATAAGGTGCACTGGTTTTTTTTTACCTTGATACCATTTATCCTTTGAAGCACAGCAAGAGGTTTGGGTCTAACCAGCACCCTGGGAATTAATGCTGTTACACAGTATGACCCTGGTAAGGAGGAAATATTGCAAATACTATTCATACTTTTGTAACAGCCACTGTTCTTACTTTAGATACAGGCACTTTAAAAGGCCCTTCTCTGTCTCCAAATAGTTGGTTCTGGTTTTCAGGTGAGTTTTCCAGTTTATGAGTATTAGAAGTAGAGAAAAAAAAACACAGGCAGGTCCAGAAGTGCTGCAGCAGGCACACGATTTCAGGCAGTAACAGAAGAGAGACTTTTATCTGAACCATGACTAGACATTTTTGAGTTTGCTTTCATTTTCCTGAGCATTACCCTAAGAAAAGTTACTCTGAAGATCTTTTTTAATGCCCAGATTTACAAAATCTGTCTAATAAAGATGTTGGCACCTTTACAGTGAATTACAGCTACTGATGGTTGGCTCGATCTTCTTGGTAACCTGTCCTTGGAGCCCTCAGAAATAGTCAGCTGATACTGGTGGGAAACCTCTGCTCTGGTGCTGTGTAATCCTGCAGCTGTGCCTCTGCTGTCACTACAGTGATTAAAATACATTGAGTGCTGAATACAAAAGCTCACGTAATGGTACCAGAAAGGCCTGATTGTGTGTCATTGCCAGCTCAGGCAATGTCACAGAGACACCTGCGTAGTTATTGCAGTCCTAAAGGTTGGGGAAGCTGTCTGGCAAAGGGCAGCAGTACTTCCCATGTGCAGAGTAGAGGCTGTCTCTTAATTGATAGCAATACCCAGAATTTCTCTTCAGGACAGTCACCATGAAGTGATGCTGAGCAGAACTAGAGTTTGTGTCATGCCCAGGTAGTTAGAAGTGCCTGTTTAGGAAAATCTCACTATTACTGCCTGCTAGCACAGGACATAGTTGATGGACTTGCCTGTGAGTGATGCTTAAAAGCATTTGAGCTAAATTTTTCTCTGCTTGCCATTGATCTGAGGGACAATATGGAATAGTTCTGGGAGATGAATGGGGAGTGGGAAAGTGTGGGAGCTTTGAGTAGAGAGGGTGGAGGGGAGGAAATCTACCCTTTGAGAGGGAGATAGTCAAGTTGTGGCTTTAGGCAGTGAGCAAAAGTTAATTGTCTTCACGTACATGGAGGAGCAGTGATTCATCTGTAACATTTTCTGAGTGAATGAATCAGAGAAGAGCACCAGCAAGTGTCCAGTAAACCTGAATCTCTCTAAAACAAAGGGCTGAGTGCATGCTGAAAACTCATCATGGAAATCTTGGCTATCTAAAATCAGTTCTTTGTTTTGTGGAGTCAGGATTTTCTGTGGTCTTTGTGATTAGCAGAGTACTGAGAGGTTTCCAACATCTGCTTTTTGCCTACTGCAGCTTGAACGGAAAGGGTTTGTTTACTGGCATAGATGGGAGCTGGGAGCTAAGCATTTTGTTATGTGTACATGGATATTTTGATCAGCAGCATCCATCTGCAGTTCAGAGAGGGGCTTGCAGACTTGCAGTGCTGCATTGTAGCATGACGTGTATGTGAGAAGTCTTTTTTAACAGGAGGCTAATTAGAGAGTTATCTCCTCTGTTAGATGTGGAAATCACCTTTGCCAAAAGTACTTAACACCCATTTAACTTTCCTTGATTGGTTAGGAGGGCAGCATTGGGTTCATGTGTGTAATCCTTATCCCTCAGCAGCTCCTCTTTGATTTACGACTTTGCAATAAATGTCTTGGTCTGTATAGTTCTGAAAGACTTCAGTGCTTTTCAGTTTCCTTATCAAATAAATGAATGAATTTGTTATGTTTTTGTAGTGTGTCTTTTACATGAGCAGATGATTGTGCCCTTGCAGGACAGAGAGGGTACATAACGGTATGGCCATTCTGAATTAGTCTTACCCTTAATTCAAAAGGAGAATTATCTACCCATAAAAAACGATGGAGAACTTTTTCTGCCTTAGCTTCTGGGGCTTGTTCCCATCCTGTTGGAACGACAAAACAGTGGAAGATATCTTTGTGTCAGACCTTACAGCAGCTACCTAGGCAATTGTGACAACTTAGACGTTCTGCAAATCAGGTGAAGTCATAGCAGGCAGCCCCAAGAGCCTCATAATTGACCCTCGTTTCTGATGTTAGTTTTTAGCGTGTTTCTGTCAGGATAAAATCCCAAGGAGGTGCTTTGTTCCCTTTATAACAGAGAGAGCAGCTGACTGGCTGAGATTCAGGCCTCCTTCAGCGTGCTCAGACACTGTGATGTTCCATCGCATTAAGTTTTCACTGTCTTATTAGAGAAGTGTTTGCTCTGCACCGTCAGCTCGGGTTAAAATAACTCCTCTGGAGATGTGTGCTAGTGTGTCATCCTGTCTGAAAAACCCTCCTCTCCCAGACCCCGCCTGGGAAAGGCTGCAACTTGGAGCATACCTAAGGCACTGCATCTTCAAAGAGCAGACTGTGCAGCTGTGGTGAGAAGTGCCTCCTTTCCTGCCTCTCTGCTCTTCTCAGATGCTGTTTTCTGGCCCATTTTAAAGCAGAGAGCCCTTCTTGTGCCTATCTTTCCATAAAGAGAGCCTACCTCCTCCACCACTGCCACCAAACCCACTTAGGTAGAGCCAGAATAGTCTCAGGATTATGTATCCGATCCTTTCATGTGTTAATTTTTTATTTGTGCTGCACAAAAGGGTGATTTTTGTGTGTGTATCTGCAGATTCTCTCCAGGTTCCAGAAACAATGCCTGAGTGTACTTAGCTGGTGCACTCTTCGGTTGGTTCACCCCTCCACCTCCGATAATGAGATCAGTTCACCGGGTGAAACTGCAAGCCACGGTAGGGCAAGAGAAGCAATTTAGTGCTGCTGAATACATTTGCTGAGTGTAGTTTCCCTCATCTTGTCAGTCTGGAGGCATCCATAAACCTGTGTCAGCTTCAGGAGCTGATCTCCAGCAGCGAGCTGTCAGGGTGCCAGGCGCTGCTGTCTGTGGGCTCCATCCTCTCCTGCCTCGCCTGCCCGCTTGCCCTCCCTCTGCCTGCCTCTCTCTTAGCTCTCCCTCCCCCTCGCCACCTCCCTCCCTCTACCTTATTGATGTTGGTGCTGCTGTTCTCCGTGGCAGTACCTTTCTGGTTTTCCTGCTTGCTGCTCTTGCCCCTGGAACAGGAGGAGAAGGGGGCGCGGGTGGTGCAGCAGCCGCAGCCGGGGGGCTGAGGGGAGCGGGTGCCTGCAGCCGCACGGAGCTGCTCAGTCACTTCACTGGAGATGCCTTTGAAGTGCTGCCAGCTCCCATTGTCTGCCCTGCAAATGGAGTTCAGAGCCCTGCCGCGATTAGCTGCTCGGTGTGTGAGAGCAGGAGGGAACGGAGCTGTGTCCCCACCCTGAAGGAGCATCTCGAATCTGATGCGTGCCGGGGTAATTTGAGCGCTGGACCATGCTTCTCTGCCTTCCTCAGCGCTCCGGCTTCCTGGCTTTCCTCTCGTTGTCGCTGGGATTTCAGGAGTGACATGGAAGCTTTTCAGAGGGGAGCTGCAAGGCAAGCTGGTCTCTGGGGAGAAGAGGGCTGTGCTTTTGGGCTGTTGATGTGGGACTGTGCTTTGCTCACCGTGCACCTGTAGCTGCAGGGTGATCTACCAGCTAGTGGCTGATGCTGCTGGTGCTCAGCAGCAACGTGCTCCTTTTTCGGCATCTCTTTATTTACGTGTGTCCATTTGCCTGCCCTTACAATTCCAGCATCCTCAGATTCACAAGATGATCTGAGACGTTTTGGCAACAGGGAGTGAAGGGAAGGCAGCCAGTGCTACTAATTAATGGCTCAGCCATCTCCCACCTGTGCAGCCCAGCTGCCCTTCTCCAGAAAGGTCAGCTCGCTTTAGGTATGATTTGAGTGAAAAGCAGCTCTCGGGCTTTCCAGCTTTCCCTTTGGCTCCATGTCTTTCCTTGGGTTGCAGACTGTCAAACCTCTTATGAGAGAGTAACTTCACTTGATGATTTGGCCTTTACAGGTAGGAATTTGAATCTTTGTGCTTGTCTTTGCTGTTCCCTATCTTGCTTGTTACCTAAGTTGTTACAGAAAAACTTGTTTTCTTTCCTGCCTTGGTATTTGTCTTGCTTGCACCATGTTTTGAGAGGAGGATGGAGGAGCTGTGACTGTGTGAGGCAGTGCACTAAGTAGAGTTGGCAGGGCTTGTGTCTTGCACTGATATGCTTGCTCCATTCCTTGCTCATTAAGCTCTTTGTTAGTTCCTTCTCTTCACCCTCCATCTGCTCTCCCATTCCCTCCCTGACGGGATGTCTCTGCATCTAACCTTGCTGCTGGGTTAGGTTCATGTTCTGAAGTGTACTGGAGTAGGATGAAATGTGGCCTGTGAGGAGCTTGGTGGCTCACAAATCCCCTGGAACAGTTGGTTACAGCTGCACAGCTTCATCCCGGCTACCACACAGCCTGCACTAGAAACAGATCCTCCTTAGACCCTTTGCAGTCACTTGGTCCTGTGTCCCTCACTGGAAGATGAGCAGGTATCAGCAGTATTGGTAACTGATGAGGTTAGAGCAGTTGCAGGTAGAAGGTCTGGAAAATCATCTGATGTTATATGTGTTCTCTGAGGGCTAGTGGTGATCTGTCACAGCAATCCAAACTCTGGTTTGCATCTCAAGAGCAAAAGCTAGTTGTGCCAAGTTAATATTTAGCAACTTGAGAGCTTAGAAATGGAAATTTTCCTAGATACCCTCTTTTCCTTTCACCACAAACTAGTAAAAGACCACCCTTTGGGTCACAGTGTGTTTGATGCCCAGTTTTTATTAGCTCTTTGGGAAATCAGAGTCTCTTGGCACACTGGGGAGTTCTGGTCGGTAAGACACGTCTCAGTCCTCCAGCTGAGACGTAGCTGCTCTTCTCCTGGTCAAGGCACATTAAACAGAATTTGGGCCTCTAAAAACGTTCCTTGATTAACCAGTCAAGTTGATGCTGGTAGTACAGATGCTGCTGCAGTGTGGCCAAACACTGCAGATGCAGGAATCACAGAGTCACAGACTCTTAAGGGTTGGAAGGGACCTTGAAATATCATCTAGTCCAACCCCTCTGCCAGAGCAGGACCACCTAGAGTAGACAGGAGTTTGTCCTGGAGCATAGACCAGAAACTTCTTGTGTGGCCTCTTCTCTTAAGGGTCTTTGTTTTTTCCTCTTAGAGTAACAGATGCAGACAGTTCTCTGTAAGTTACTGTGTAGGTGTAGCTCCTCTTGTCTAAAACCTTCCCTCTATACTACGGCTCTATGGAAAAGGAGGCGATTTTCAGTTCCCTTCTCTGCCTTTCCTCTTCACTCTTCAGCTTCAGCTCATAAAGGATGAGTCCAGCTCAGTGCTACAGGTGGCACTTCATGCTGCTAGGAGAAAACTTTGCAGTGGTAACACCAGGCTGAGCTGGACCTTCCTCATGGGTTCTGGCAAGTGGCCGCATCCCCTCAGGAAGGGTCTCTGACATACCATTTTACTGAGCACAGAAAGTGGTTGTTTCACAATGAAGGACAGCAGTGGGATTACTGACTTTTCATTGTATTTCATCTGAGGTGAGCCTGAAGTGGCACCTGAAGCACTGAGCTGGACAGGAGCAGGTACTTGAGTAGTTCCCACTCCGTGAGGTGCCTGTTTCCTGGTGCTTGGTGATGGAGTTGTCTAGTGCAGTAAAAGCACTTGGGTGTGTTTGAAAGCTGGGAACCTGTTTTAGTCTCTGAAACATTCTAAAGAAGGTGATGGATTCAATAAGTTCGTTTCAAGAAAGGCAATTGGTAGAGCTCATTTATAAAAAATGTTGCTAGGTCGCCAGCAAATAGGAGGAGGAAGAGGTTGAGAAGGAAAGTCAGCAAACTAAGCTTGCTGACACGCATTAGGATGAGCCCAGGCATGAAGCGAAAGGAAAACTCAAAGCTCTTCATTATCTAATACTCCCTTAGGGCAGTAACAAACTCACTGTAGAGCCTGCAAGCCAGGCACAGGGGCTGGAGGAGAGAGAGCACACATTGTTCTCAGGATATGGCTGGGGCTGTAATCTTTCACTGAACATTTGAAGCCATCTTTAATGCAAAATATCCCTCCCAGGGATTTGGTTTTGTTGTTTAGCGTTTGAAAAGCTGCCTTCAATCCACTGTGATGCCTTCTCCCAAACAAAAGGTGGTAGAGCTAGGTATTGTACAGCAAAGGAAGCATCATCTTGCTTTTTCTTAGCCCTATATATGAGCAGAGGTTGTGCTGAGACCCTCCCAGGGGTCTGAAAGAGACAAAATGGAGAAGTTCACCTCTCTCTGTGTTGGTGTGTTGCAGCTTTGCAGCCTTTCCGTGAGGCTTAGTGGCTGCTCCATGCTGGGTGCTTCACTTCAGAGGAAGGAAGCAATTTTATACTGAACATTCAAGTGTAGAATATATTTGTGTAAAGACCAAGTGTTTTTCCTGGGGTCTGGGGGGGCGGAGCATGGGAGAGCACATAATGCAGACCTCCAGTGTCTCCCACTGATATATGTACAGCTGTGGTTTGGATTTCTCTAAGGAGTGGGGGGTAGAAGCTGTCTCTTCTGAGGTGGGGTGGCTAGGGGTGAGATTCATGGCATTGGTTCAGCCTGTGTACATTGAAGTGGTTGATTGGCATTATTCTCTTTGTGATCGTGTCCTGTAAAAAAAGTGTTAGAGGACTCAGCTTTACCTCCTCTTATTTGCACTCCCAGCATTTGCAGAGTCCAAGGTGATCCTTCTTATCAGCAATTTGACCTAAAATAAGTTCACTGTCTTCCCCCTTCCCAATAAATTAGATGCTGTCGCTGGTAGTTTCACCTCTGAGATGGCCCGTGCTCGGGGAGTGTGGTTCCTCTGTTTGATGCAAACAGCAGCAGTGAAGACAAAGGAATGTGTGAGAGCCTGGCAAATGCAGTGGAGGGGAAGAGAATTTTTATCCCTTCTATGGACCAGCCTGTGTCTTGTCATTGAACCAAGCCAAGTCACAATCCTGCTGCTAACTGAGAACTGCTGAAGGATTTTTCACCTTCTGCCCATCTCCGGTCCCATTCTTTGGAGTGTTTGAAGTGGTGGTGGCAATCCCACCCTCATTGCCAGTTTGAAGGTGGTGTTTTACCCAGGTAGTGTCAGGATGCCAGTTGATTCTGATTGTGTTCACAAGGTGCTGCTGAGCCATCCGTGCTCAGCATCCTTCTGTAACGCAAGTCTCATCTTACAGATGGGGTCTGGGAAACGTGTAACTGCATCAGGTTAAAAATGTGATGAAGGACTGAGCTCAGTCCTGCTCTCAGGTTCCATAGCTGTTAGGATGGTGTCTGCCTCCCTCTCAGAGGGTACGTTGAGAGCTTTTACTTGTCTCAGAGATGGTCTTTGAACCTATTTCTGACACCTGTGGACCAGAGCACAACGGGGAAGCGGAAGATTTTTATATCCTGCCCTGTCTTATCTCTGGAATCCTCTGGAAAATTGGAGTCTGAATGAGAGGACAAAATTGGGTCATCAGTTTATGTGTGCAGGAAAGAGTCAGAAAAGGTTCACTCAGTCTTGACTCTGAAGGAGCTGAAGCGTTTGAAAACCCTACACGTGCCCCTTGGTGCTGTTTGGGCAGAGTTATCTGTCGGCACTACTGCCACAGGACTGCCTCACCAAGCAGAGCCACAGCAGTGCATCTCCTGCAGCTGGCATGACATTGCTGGGGTTTGTCCTGTCAAACTGGCAGCTCTGGGTGGTCCAGGAGGAGAAGGATGTGCTGGGCTGCCCTCTTGGCCAGGGGTGTGGGCATCCTGGTGCATTGGGGCAGTGCCTGGCAAGCACAGAGGAGGCTGAGTTGCAGCCAGCATCAGGCAGCTGCCTCACCATGCTGCCTGTTCGATTCAGAGAAATTGCTTGGGAAGATGCAGGCAGGCAAAAGGGAACATGGGCAGAAATAAGCCTAAAAGCACTGGGGCAGGATTCTTACTACAGGTACCAAGATGTCAGCAGGTCCTTTGAATGCCTTTCCCTTTAGCTCGTGTTCTGCAAGCCACTCAGAGCTTCACGGGAGGGCGGGGGCTAAGGCAAAGCCTTTCAAATTGTTGCAGAAACACTAACCCAGATTCATAATGAAGACAGCATTTTACAAACCAAGTGGAGGCTTCATCTCTTTGTTGTGTGAGAAAACAGAGCATGTCTTCTGGAAAAGCAGCAACCTTCATATTCCAGCTACCAAATCAATTACGGGAGAGTTAAGCAGCCCCAGTAATTGGAGTTAAAATCAATCTTTGTGTTTAAAGTTAAGGTCTGAAATGTATAAATGTGTTTATCAGGGCTTATTTTTTTAGTAACACAATTATAGCTTTTCAAAGTTGCTCTCTACCTAAAAAGTATCTAAGGCTTGTGCTTTGGCTGCAGTGGAAAAGACAAGAAAAGGCAGCATGTGGATATCCAGACTGTCCTGGCTATCCCCTCTTGCAGCAATGTTGAGTAGAAAAGGAACAAACCCAATCTTGTCTGGAAGTATGGTGTTCATCTAATCTGAGGCTACTAAAAAGCATTAATTATTCAGCTGTAGCATTGCTACAAAGTTGAGCTGGAATTACTTGAAGGCTGTAAATGCGGTTGTTTGCCTTCCGTCACATCAGTGCACAAGAATGTAGTGTGAAGTGATCTGCAGACTATGAAGTGCCCGAGATCAGCTGGAATGCTTGTGCCTGAGATTTCAGCATTCATACTGTTTCCCTGTGGTGTTTCTGTGATGTGGGTGATCCGTGCTGTCTGCCAGCTAACACCACATCTGCCTCTGTCCGGGAAGCAGCTCACAACCGAAGGAGCTGGAAGCACTGTAAGAATGTCGAGGCAACTTTCCTGCCTTACGTAGTCCTTGCCTTCTTTTGCTCCCTCGTGCTTCTCTCTGGAGAAAGGGCAGGGATCAATGCAGTTGGACAGCACTGGGAGCAGTGGTGGCTTGGGGATGAAATAATGCTGTGGTGTGGCCAGAATGTTGCAGAACACAGGGACTTTTGCAGACTGTATGAGCCTTCCTCCGTCAGCATGAAATGGATGAGCTGTAAGCATGCTAGTGTAGTTCTACTGCAACTCAGCTTTGAGCTGAGTGCTTTTGGACCCTGCTTCTTAGAATTATTAAAGAACTTATATTTCTTAATAACAGGCAGGCTAGACCTAGCATCTCAGGCAAATTCTGTCTTCAGGCACTATGTTTCTGCCTCCTTAAGCAATGTGAGCTGTCATTTTCTCCTGCTCCCCTCTGACTCCCTGTGCACTCCTCCCTTTATCTCTTCCTCCTACTCTCAGCTTTGCATTTCATTTTAGGCTGCCTCCTATTCCTGGAACAGTCTTCCAGTCTCTGTTGCCAAATCCTCCCTCCCTCCCTCTGCTCTTTCGAACCCATTTCTTCCAGCAATCATTCCCAAGTTGTTTACTTGACTAATTGTCTCTGTGTGCTTTGCTCCCTGTATCTGTTGTTCTGGATCGCGTCTCTAATGTGAGATGGTGCGTACGTCAGGATAAAGGAGTGTGTTTGCCCCCCGTTTCCTCGAGCCTTGTTTGCATCAGCTCTTCATGGAATGACTGGTAATAAATTGCTTTTCCCATTCTAAGTGCAGAGTTTTTCACTTGGTTCAGTATTTCCTGTGTGCCATTAAAGAGCAGCCATGTTTCATCTTCAGGTAATTGCTAGACTGGGGCAAATCAGTGTGTCTGTATTACAGCAAGAGCCATCAGGTAGCCTGTCTGTATAGGCAAAGTTCAATTGTGTTTATCAACTTGCATGGAATGGTGGTAAAAAACCACAGGGCTCAGGGCAAGTCCGGTGGTGCTCAGTAACATCAGTGTCACGGCACAGCCCTGGCTCTTGGTTTCCTGCCGTGGAAGCTCGCAGAGGCAGGCATGGAGCTCTACCTGCTTGCTGCACTCATACAGCTTTGTTGTGTCCTGCCTTTGTGGAACAAGTCCTACCACAGTAAAAAAAAGTGAGGCAGAAAAGCATAAACCCCTCCTTGTCAGCAGTGTGGGGAGTGCTCATGTTGTTGTACGCAAGCAGTGGCTCAAGCTCTCATATTTGATGCACGTTTCTGCCCAGAGAGAATTTCCCTTTCCCGACAGTTCTGTTCTTTCCACTCCAACTGAGACAGGGCATTCTGTTGGCTGGAGTTTTTAACTAGAGTTCTTGGGGTGGTTTTTTTTCTGTTTTCAGTTCACTGAAAGCTGAAGACATATTAAGAAAGGAAAAAAGAAACCCTGAAAACAATTAGTGCTGCTTTGGACCAAGTTTCACAGTGTTCTGAATGAATACTTGTACTTGCTTAAGTCCCACTTCTGATACTGCTTGACCTTGTGTGTTACTGCTAGGTGTGAAACAGTAGTAGTGTCATCGTTGTTTGACCCTAGAAATACCTACACAGACTTGCAAGATGGCACACGAGACTACCCCCATTGGTTTGGACTTGAACATAGGTTTTTCCATCATCTGAACCCTCCTCGTTTTTCAGCACCCAGGTGCTTTTTGTCTTCAGATGCAGCCACTACTGGAGATGTACATTTTGAACAAAATCCTTGAGCTTGCCCAGCGAAACCAGTTTTTTCAGAGGGTGGATTTGATTGCAAACATGGCAGCTTCTGTTCCCGAGTGTCTCTATACTGTTAATTAGGATGTTGATTAGGTCCTGTACTTATTCTGCGTGAAGGAGTGTTTTAAAGAAACAGCTTCACAGTAGAAAGGTGAAAAGAAAAGTCTACTCATTATTAGTTGACTAATTAAAACTGTAATAATATAGCAGTTTAACAATGAAGTCTGTAAAATGGGAGGAATGCTGAGAACCAGTGGCATGTCATTACTGTTAGATTGATATGTTTGAGATGTGTGCCTTCTGAAAGAATTGAGTTTTGTTTCTCTGTGTTCATTGTCTAAAAAGTTTCTACCAGGAGAGACCGGGAGGCACAGTGTTGAAATTGTTGTTTAAAAAGGGTAGTGAGGCTGGCAGAGTGTCTTGCAGGGGAATTGGTGAGCGTTGCCCGTGCTGCTTGGGTTTAGTAACAAACACAGATGGCTTCAGAGACAATTAAATAATTCCACCCACATGAAGACAGGGAAGTCTAACAATAGCCACAACTCTTTACCACCCTGTTTCTCTAGCAGGCTCTGTCCTGCTGTCACACATGCTTCATGCATTGAAAGCGAAGTAGTGCCTGAAGCTGCTGCAGAGTCCCCCAAGGCCGGAGTTACCCCATCCACCCTCCTCTTTCTCCTGCACGGGCAGCAGCCTTAGCAACAACACCTGAACAGGACAGCCAGAGGCAGTCAGTCACACCAGGCTCAACCCAGAGCCTGGTGATTGCCAGATGAGTCCACAGTCACCAGGCAGGTCCGAGGTCGGGTCAGCAAGGCAGAGCATACTTATAACAGAACTCACACAGACCGTGGCCTGAGCTCAGGTACAGCTCGCAGGTCAGTAGGTGAGGGCTGCTCAGGGCATTCTTAGGCTGTTGATGTATGCAGAGCCCTGACAGTCTTGCTTAGAGTCCCCCCCTTGAGATGTGCTGCTGCCCTAACGCTTGTGAGAGAGCAGATGATGATTTTCAATGTGCAGGTGAGGGCAGTAGAGCACTTTGCATTTGTTGCTGTCTTGCAAAACCCAGGCCTCCAAATCATTGTTCTCAGCCATCCTGTGTCATCTCCACAGACCTCAAGTCATTCCTTTTCCACCTATTCTACTTCCCTTTGCTTGTTTTTACTCATTTTGCCTTTGCTAGGCCAGATTTATAGCTTGCTTGTGTCATTTTCACCCCACTTTCCTGAAGTGAGTTTGCACCATGTTAAAAGATGTCTTTCCAAGCCATCGAAAAAATGAATATCTTGTTTTCTGAGTCCAGAAGACTTGTTTATTTCAGTCACACCAAGAGAACACAGAACTGGATATTAGAAACTCAAAAACTAGGAGATGTGTTGCTAACTTTTCACTGCGTGGACGTCTTGTGAATAGAACTAGACCTCAGCTGAAGGCAAGCAGGAGGGAGCTGCTGTACACTGCCTGGGAACACATTCTTTTACAAGCCCAGCAAATTCTGACCCCGTGAGGCTTGGTGCAAATATACCAGAACAGGTCAGCACAAGAGCTTTCCTGAGGTGTTATGCTTTGGTACAGCATGCTTACAGCTTTCTTCTGGTGTCAGTTCGGACACACTTTCAGTGTAACGGTATTAAACCCGTTCCCTAACTGTCATGTTTCTAGATAAAATAGATTGGAAAAGAAGATTAGCTGCTGTGTGTTACCTGACAGGGGGAAGCAACTGAACATAAGAGATCAGCCTCTTGCTAATTGAGGTGAAATGTGAAGACTGTAGCTCAAAGGAGGAATCGTCAGGCTGCTTCCATAGCAATGGCAGATAAACTTTCATGATGTGCATTTCTGTATTGACACTTCAACTTTGACTGACACTGAGCTGTCTTGTTTTTGCCACAGTTAGACTGTATTTCCTAACTTGATTAAGTGACTTAGAAGAAGACAGAGAGAAGACATTTTGCCTTCTGCAGAAGAAGTGTTTATCTGAGCTGTGATAAGAAGGGATGTAAATTAGATCCTTGTCCATATCTAATGCGGAAGGAACTGCAGTTATTTCCTGTTCTCACAGCTGAGGAGATTTTCTGCCATGATAGAGCAGACATGTTGATGGCTGATGTAAGGAAGAGGCTGAAGACGGCGTGTTCCCGGCGTTCAGGGTGACTCAGATACTCCCTTCCCACCTGGGTGGGATTGGAGAGCAACTTGGAGTGCCTTTGTGTAGCAGACTCTAACCTGTGTAACTCTGGTTCTTCGTCCCACAGCTCCAGATGTGGGAGCATCTCTGCAGCTCCTGCAGAGAGGAGCTGGTGTCTCATGTTATCACCTAGTCTGGGAGAAGGGTGAGGGTCAGAGCATGCATAGTCCTACATGTTAGGGAAGACACAAACCAGAAGGGCAAGATCAGAGTGAAACTGCAGTTCCTGTGGTGGCCTGATACGTGGGTGTGGAGGTTCAGCAGCACATGAAACGAAGGAGTGGTACGTCCCTTGGGTTATCTCTGAGGAAGGTGCCTCCTTTCTGTCATATGAGCAGTTGTGTCAGAGAGACCTGGACACCCTTGGTGCAGTTCCATCCCCTCAGCTTATGTGAGCACATCCACTGCCACAGTACTTGTAGCCTTTCATTTCAGTAGAAGTGTGCAGCTGCCAAGCTACCTGTTATTTTTATTAAGTAGGCAGCCTCAGCAACTGTTGAAGGCTGAAGCTTTCTTTGCTTGCTTTTTAGATTCTTCAGGCTCCTGATTTGCATGTCTGATCTTTGAGCAGGCTGAAAAACAAGACAACTGGTTTCCCTTTCCAAGTCTGTCCTGTGCCTAGACAGTGAGACATGTAGGGGCTTGTGGCACCGCCGTTCAACGTGAAGGAATACATCCATGTCAAGGTTTGAAATGTCCTTGCTTTCAAAAATGAGTCAGCTCAGCTGTTATGACCCTGAGCAGTGAGCATAGTATGATAGGGAGAAGGCAGGGAGCTGAAAACCAGCTTTCCTGGAAGATCTTACAAGGGAGGACGTTTTTGCTTTCAGGGGAAAGGAAGGTTTATGTTGCTGGCAGGTAGTACTGGGCTGTGCCTCTGTCTTTGGCGTGGAAGGGTTTAAACCTGTTGCTTCAAGGGAGGTTTTTTGCATCGTGAAGGAGTAAGAGAACAAAGTTCTGCCACAAGCTGAGTCGTCAGTGGAAGGGATACATCATTTATCCTGACAGCAAGAACCTTGCAGGAGTCATGGATCCCTGTGCAGGCCCCCGTGGAACTGGCTTGGCAACGTGAGCTGGCTTCTCCAAGATCTGTAAGGCCTCCACGGTGCCTTCAAACGTCCTTGAGCTGGCACAAGAGTAAACTCCAACCTGTGGCTGGGTGTCCATGGGGTTGGGCTGCGAGAGGAGTTCACGCAGCAGGGACTGCAGCCTGTCGCTCTTGCAGGAGGTGTGCAGTTACATACCTGTCTGGGGATGACAGTAAAAACTACCAAATAATGGCTGCTTCATCACACAGGTCGTCTGACATCAGACTGGCAGATTTCAGGCCTCTGCGGCTCCCCCACCGGTCTATACCCAGAGAGGCCTGTCAGCGCCTGGGGCCTTGCGGAGGCAGAGCACAGCAAGCCTGCCTGTCAGAGCAACAAGGGCACCAGCAGCGTTTCTTCCCTCTATGAGCTGAGGTCTGTGTTCCTCAGGCGGTTTCTCACCACCAGATTTGACTAGCACTAGGTGCCACCTCAAACACACACCCAGAGCCCGAAAATGAGCTCGGTTGGAAGTTGCACCACGATGTGGCTGTCATTACCATGTGGAATACAACCAGTGCTCATTCTGCCGAGGTTCTGCTGATTCTGTTGCTGTGTGGTTTGCTGTGCTCTGCTGGCTTGCCAGCTTGGCCACCTCCATGAGAGAGAGGGGCTGTACCTGGAGGCCTGGCATAGGGCTGCCGCCACAGACAAGGGAGAGGTTGTGGTGGCTCACCATCGAGCACACTAATGAGGAATTTTGTGTCGTGATGACACCACTAAAGTGGAATGAGTTGGAAAAATCAATCAGATTCCTTCTCTGATTGCTGTGTAACTCAATTACTGCAGTCCCTCTGAGGCCCAAGGCAACAGCGGGGGGGCTCGCAGGAAGCACCAAAGAAAAGGCCTCTGAATTAGAGCTGTTGTGGACAAAGGCAAGATCCTGCCCCTGTGCCTTCCAGAAAGAGGGCTTATGTCATGAATAAGAAAGAAGGCTGGGGAAATGTACTTGTGACACTGGAGTTTAGGGTGGTAAGACCTTCTGTAGCTTAGCTAGGAAGGAGCTTGTGTGACAGAAGTTCTTGATAAGGGTGTCAAATGACACCCATTGTCTTCCACATTCCTTGGCACGGCCCCAGGCACGTGTATTCTGGTCACTGGTTTGGAGTAAGTGCTGCTTTTGAGGATCTGCACTGATCTCCCATAGTAATTTCCAAGCATTGGCAATGTCTGGAGATCAGATATTAAACCCACACAGTTCTGATCCGTGCCTTGCTCTCGTATCACATTGGTTGCCATGTGGCTTAGCAGCTGATAATTCACGTTAACGCCGTCTATCACTCGGAAGCAGAACATGCACTTTATGAAGTGTTTGTCTTAATGCTGGTGATTGTGAGGTAGCTGACCTTAGAGCTGAAGCTTTCTGGTCTAGGGGTGCTTTTCTGGCAGGGTGGGAGCCTGCTGAGCCTGCATCTTCATGCTGGGGAAGGGCTTTATCCTCGCTGTGACATCTGACTGCAGCCTCCTGCAGTTCACGCTCAGGCAGTTCCCAATGGGCCTTCATTTCTCTCCGAACCTGGTGGGGCTGTGGTGTTAGATTCCAAGGAGTTTGATCCCAAAAGTCGACCACAGGTATTTTCTTTCCCTTTAAGAGGGAGCAATTTCCAGCGTGGTTTTTTTGTTATTGTTGTTTTTTGGTGGGGTTTTTCCCTCTTCTTTCTTTCTCCAGTACAAACTTTTCTGGGCTTTGTGTTTTGGGTCAGGGTGGTTTCTGACAAGCTCTCTCACCTTTGAATATAAATTCTGGTTGCTACATTCATTTTCTCTTCTTTCCATTTGTACCTAAACCAGCTGATGTGGACCCCAAAGAGCTAAAGGCACACTGTGCCAGCTGGCATGCCCCGTGGCTGTGAAGCCTTGTTAAAGAGATGGGAGCTGACAGATTCTTGAGCAGCAATCTGATACAGGCCTTTTCTTTTTTCTTTCTTTAATTTGGTTTTTTTGAGCTCACCCATGTAACAAATGGAGGCTTGTTTGGAAGCTTCGTTAGAGGCTTGAATGGAGTCATTGTTATCAAAACACTGCTGTGATTCAGAAGTGCCCGGCAAAGGGGATTCCTCTGCCTCTTGCCCTTCAGCTGGGCACTGCAGGTGTGGCAGCCTAGCTTCAGCTCTGGTTTCATCCTTATTCTGCAGAATCATCCAGTTCTTTTGCCATTTTCCTTCTCAAACCGATAACCAGAAAGCTGAAGCCACAGCTCTTTGCGAAGCAGAGGCTCAGTTCAACTAACACTAAAAGTGAAGTTGGAGAGGTGAGTGGGCACAGGTGTAGCCAGGGAGGTGCTTTCCAGGTTGATGGTTTGAGGTAAAGAGTTGTAAGAGTTAGTACAGTACTTTGCCAGGCTTTTGTGTAGATCAGCATTCTCTGATTTCTTACTGTGATGCTTAGGTTACAAATTCTGCCCCAGAGACACTTGCTTGGAAGTTTCTGCACACAATGCATGGGCTCCTGAGCTTGTAAATCTCTCTGTACCTTATATTCTCCTGCAACAACAACTTGCAGTCTAATACATGTTGAGACAGTGAATCCTTGAAGCCAAAGTAGCCTAATTATTCTGTTTCATCCAGAGGGATTACAAAGCAAAAGGATGTCAGCTGTTTGGGAAGACACCCACTTGCAATTCTCAGTCTTCTCAATGAAAACCAAGTACACAGGAATCTGAGAGGAGTGTTTGGCATGGATTGGTTGCACAGGAGTAGGATGAATACCACATCTCATCACAGCTGAGATGTGTGGAGCTGTGCCTGATGGGGAATTCACCCCATAAAAAGGACACAGCACTTACTATGTGGCTTCGTCTAACCTCCCTCTGCCCTGCTGAATTCTGCCTCTGCCAGCTCTTGCCTTTTTACACTTCAGTGTGACTCGGGAGCTCAAGTATCAAGTACAAGGGTGGTAACATCAGGGCCTGACTTGCACAGTCAGTGGGACGGGAAGGCTCACCGTGAAGGGGGAAAAGGTGATTTTCCTGGTTGCGTTTGAAAGGTGGCACATGTTTTGGGGTACTATGCTCATATACTGGCAGGATCTTGAACTGGAATCGCAAGCCATACCCTGCACTCAGTCCAGAGAGTCAGGCGTTCAGAACCAGCTGTCGCTAGAGGAACAAAGACAGGAAAACCTATCTCAGCTCTGGCTTTCACATCTTCCCAGAGGGATTGCTCCCCTTCTCTCCATTGTCTTTATTTTTTTGCAATAAAAAGTTAACAGCCTGTCGAGGCAAAGCTGGAAGATGATGGGTCATCTGTGGCGAAGAAAACAGGGCTTATTGTCGCTGTCTGAGCTGGATCTGTAAAGCCAGCCCTGCCATTGCACAGGACCGGTGGGGAATGGAGACTCAGCCCTTTTGCAGTCTGGGGAACAGGAATCTATTCTGTTCATTTTTGATTCCTCCCCTGCCTTGCAGTGTGGCCTTCCATAAGATCTGCTGTGTCTGTTTCTCCAGTGGAAATGTATTTATGTAACACGCTTTATGTTTGCAGTCTACAGCTATTCTGAAGACCTCCTTGGGGCCAATGCAGAAATTACTTCAGATAGTATTTAATGATCATTATAAGGCTTGTGTGAAGAGTGCTGTGACACTTTTTGCTGTCACAGACTTTGCAATGTTACATCTCTCTGTTTGGGGTGGGTTTTTTGTGTCTGCTTCAAGCTGCACCAACAGTTTGGAAAACAGCCTGGTGGGGAGTCTGTACAGTGGGAATTTTGGCCTCATCTATGAACGGATATTTTCCCTGACTCAGAAGGATTTTTTTCTGTTTAGTAATGCACATGACAAAACAGGCATCTGTCTCTCTGAGGAGGGGTTTTGTTCCTTCCTGCTGGAGCTGATTGTTAACACCCTGACGTTACTGTATAAAAACCTTATGTCCGTCTTAAACTCACGGGCAAGCCTGTCTTCCAATAGCCTTTGTGTTATCAGAGTGCCAGCAACAAAAAGGCTCAAAAGTGGGAGGAACGGAGAAAAGATGATGAAGAAATGCTTTGGTAGTGCTTGTTGTTATTGCTGCTCTTGTGCCTCCTGGTGTTGTGAGCTGTGCCAGCTGAGCAGGTGGTTGGAGGGACTGTGTGTGGTGGAGCACGTGTCTGCAGAGTAGGGGTGAGAGTGAGTAAAAAGGGGGCTGAGAGAATAATAAAGGGGGGGGGTTTAGTTTTTAGAGAGAGCTCATTTGGGGCATGACTGACACGGTAAGCAACACCTGGCATTCAGGGTGTCCTTGCACTGTGCTGGGAGGCTCCCCAGAAATGTGCCTGTACCCCAAGGAGTGCACACCCGAGCGGTGTTGCTGCAGGTAAGTCACACTTCTGGTAAGAGAGAGAAAAACCACGCAGTGATCTGACGTTATTTTTAAACCAAGGAGCAGCTGAGTTACTTTCCCTGGTGTTTATGTTTTAGATGGCGTGGTGTTTGTTGGCTCTGCTGAGCATTTTATCCGGGAAAAATAACAGCATATGGTAAAATAAGTCTGTTGTCATAAACACAAAGCAGGAGGTGAGGGAGCTTCTTCACAAGCAGCTTTCGCGTGTTTGAGACCGACCCAAATGTACATTGTGCCGGTGGTGACTTAAAACTGGCTTCGTGCTCTCCAGGGGCATCTGAGGGAAGGTGAGGAAGGTTTCAGGAGGTGTTTTCTCCCCTCCTGCCACTGAATCAGCTGGCAGCAGTTAGGTGTGCAGTGGGTGGGCGGGCAGGCTGTGCCCCCAGCTCTGTGCCTCTCCAGAGCCGTGTTGTGAGGGCCCTGGCAGAACGTGCGTTCCCAGGACACGTGGGGCAGCCCACAGAGAGTGGTGGGAACTGTGGAAACCGGGAGCTGAGAGCTGCTGGGAATTCAAGGCATCCTGCTGGAATACTCTGAGGACCTAGGGAGTCACTGGCAAGGACTTGGACATCTGAGTATGTCTTCAGCATGAGAACAGGATAAGACAGAGACTTCAAGGGCTTTCTCCTCCTCCTTTTCATTTCAAATGACAGGCTAGAGTAAGAGGGGCTCGTGTTTTCTGCTGAGTGCCATAAAGAGGAGTTGAGGAAGGCCATGTACTGTGTCTGTGTTTGCTGTAGCACGAGAGACTCAGACCCAAGACAAATGCCGAGCCCTTGTGCACCGTCAGGACCTTTCTTCCCCAGGCCGTGAAGGTGGTTGTGCCAAGCTCACGCACAAATGCTGCACGTGGCTTCTTGGGGAGCAGCTCTGCCTGCTGACAGCCCAGTGGTGCTGCCCACTTGGCACCCGCTGGCGCTGCCATTTCACCTCCAGCCTGCTGAATACCGTGAGCTTGTACCAAGAATTGACTTGTTCTCTTTCCGTTGCAGGATGGAGAGAGCCAGTGCCATCATGTGAGGGCGAAGCAGCTCGGTGCGAACCGGGACGCCTCGGAAGGCTGAGCTGAAGCTGCCTGTGCACAGGATGACAGACTGACTGGCCGTCAGAGACCAGACTCGGGAAACCTCGCTCCTCCGAAAGACTTTCCTGAGTGAGAGGGGAGCGACAGGAGGAAGCGCACAGCAGAGCGATGGGAATTGAGGGCCATGGTTACCTGAGATAAATGGCAGATCCCTGGGAGTCTGGCCTCGCAGCTGTTTGCTTTAGCTTTGCCTCTCTCCGCAGCCGCTCTTTGCTTTTCGTCAGCCGCCTCTGGGTCCTGCCAGGGTGGCACTGGAGGCGTCAGGAGCGCCGCGGGTGCGGGGCGTGAGGAGGGGGTGGGCAGCCCGCCTCACCATGATTCAGCTGTGGAAAGTGGTGCGGCACGTGCGACAGCTGGAGCTCCACAGGTTGATCCTGCTGCTCATCGCCTTCAGCCTCATCTCCATGGGCATCCTGGCTTACTACGTCACCAACAGCCCCAAAATCAAGGAGCCGCCGCCGCTGCCGTTCAGCGACTGCAGCAGCCAGCACCGCATCCTGATCCCGCCGCAGGCCAGCTGGAGGCTCACCAAGTCTGTGGATACCTCGCGCACCGAGCCCGTGGTGCTCGTCTTTGTGGAGAGCATTTACTCCCAGCTGGGGCAGGAAATAGTGGCCATCCTAGAATCCAGCCGCTTCAAATACAGGACAGAGATCGCCCCTGGCAAAGGGGATATGCCCACCCTGACAGACAAAGACAGGGGACGCTACGCCCTCATCATCTATGAGAACATCCTTAAATACGTGAACCTGGACGCTTGGAACCGAGAGCTGCTGGACAAGTACTGTGTAGAGTACGGGGTGGGCATTATAGGCTTCTTCAAAGCCAACGAGAACAGCCTGCTCAGCGCTCAGCTCAAGGGCTTTCCCCTTTTCCTACATTCCAACCTGGGGCTGCGGGACTACCACATCAACCCCAGCGCTCCCCTGCTCTACGTCACGCGGGCTAACGAGGTGGAGCAGGGTCCCTTGCCGGGGGACGACTGGACCGTGTTCCAGTCAAACCACAGCACCTACGAGCCGGTGCTGTTGGCCAGCACCAAGTCCTCAGAGTCCATCCCTCACCTGGCCACGCACAAAGCCTTGCACGCCACGGTGGTGCAGGACCTGGGGCTGCACGACGGCATCCAGCGGGTTCTCTTCGGCAATAACCTCAACTTCTGGCTGCACAAGCTCATCTTCGTGGATGCCATCGCCTACCTGACCGGGAAGCGCCTCTGCCTCACTCTCGACCGCTACGTCCTCGTTGACATCGACGACATCTTTGTGGGGAAGGAGGGCACTCGCATGAAAGTGTCTGACGTTGAGGTAAAACCCTCAAGAGTGGCTCCAGGCCCCAGCAGAGTCCCTCCTGATTGCCTTCAATTGGAGGGAAAGGCTTGGCGGCTTCGATTCTTCTCGTCTTAAAACAGAGGAGTTTGGGAAGGTGGCACCGTGTGTGATGCTCTCAGCAGCTTTGCAGGTGTAAAGGGGGCACCTTTCACTCTGTAGCTCTGAATCCCAAGGGGAGGGTGCCTGGTCTGTCCCATCCCCTCTCCAGCGCAGGGAACGTATGCAGGTTTCCTCTCCCAGCCTATTTGTAGCTGTGTGCTCTGCCTTTCAAAAGGAAAAGGCAAGTTGTGTTGGAACAGACTGGAAAACCTGTGTTTATTATCAGTTATTATTTACAGTGATACTGTATAAACTGTGTATTTAGGCCAGTCCACTGTAAGCTGCTCACAGCCTTATGTTTTAGCCGTCTAGCTTTTCAGGACATAACCAAGGTGGGAAAAGGGGTTTCCTCTCACCCTTTGTCACACTGCTGCTCACGTGCTCTCCCAGCAACCTCCGTCTCTGGGCAGGAAACAGCCAAAAAGTCACCAGGGAAAAGTGCTCAGTCCCAGCCAGCAGAGATTCTCACCTCTGTGCATCAGAACACAGGAGATAGGTGGCCAAAGCTCTGGGAAACAAAGGCTGAAACCAAATCCAGACGAGATAATTCCAAAAGGTGCTTTGTTCCGGTTTTAACGGGGTGAAATGGAGGAATAATCTGTGATCAGTCATCAGAGAACCTCTGGCAAAGCAGATAAAGCCCAGATTTATCCATTTAAAGGAGGCTCTCTGGCTCCAGAGCCAGGAGAGGTTAATGAATTTGTGTTTTTTAAAAGCAAGAACTACCCACATGGATTTGCTGATAGGGGAGAGGAGGGGGAGGATGGGGAGCTGCTTTGGCCTTTGATAGGGAGGCTGTGTTTCGGGGGCTGTTATCGCCACACACAGCTCCTTATCTCAAGGCTTAGATTACAGCGGTCAGGGCAGGGGTTTGAAGATTGGATGCCTTGTGTGAAGGTAGGAAATTGCCTGAGCCTGTTTGCCGTATGCAGGGCCACGCTCAGAGAGCTTCCCAGGCGGAACTGCCGCGCAAGGAACGCGCCGAGTATCACTTGATCAAATGCATGCCCATGGTAGGTGTCCTGCCGGAGAGGAGAGATGTTGTTAGCTGCGATGCTGAGAGGAGAGCTGAATAGCTTTCCTCTTCTACAAGGAAGCAAGGAGTCGTGCTTGCTTCTCCTTCAGAAGTGATAAGCCTCGAGTCCCCGTTTCTGCTGGAGGACTGCAGCAGGAGCTTGTGGGCTCCAGTTGAAGTGAAAACAGCTGGAAGTTGCACAAGGAGAACATGGGTTGTTTCTTTTTTTCCCCTTGTAAAGTTTACCAGAGATTTGAGCTGCACATAATTAACAAACCCAAATCTCAGAGAATCCCTTTCTGTTCTCAATCATTCCACGTTCAGCCTCGTCTAAAATAAGCCTTGGAATTTACCAAACCTCCGTGGAATCGGCCGACGAAGATGAGCCGTTCCTAATGCAAACGGATCTGGCTTCTGTCATCCTTCCTGGTTGTCTTTAGGTATGAGGAAAGAAGATTAAGTAGATGAGTTTTTGCCTCTCTTGCTGGTAATCTCTACAAGGGCATAAATAGTGAGCAGTCATTGCTAGCAAGCCTGAGAGCAGGCTAAGTGAGAATCAGGGAGAGTCGTTTCGTTTTGGGTTATGAGCGGTGAGGGTGGGAGAGAGAATCTGGTGAGGGTGGCTGCCAGCCAGCTCTTGCCTTTCTATGTTGTAGAGGGTGATCTTACCTGAAATGAAAACACTCATCAGTTTCTAACTGCCTGATTCTAACGCTGCAGGGAGGCAGAAATCCCGATGCCACGGATGCTTTCTCTTCTGCTGGCGTTGCTCTGAGCTGTGCCAGTGAGGCAGCTGCAGGACATCCTCTGTTCCCTGGGAACAAGGTGTTTCTGCAGCGTGAGGTTTTGAGAAGAGGCCGTCGAAGCACTCTGCTTTCTTCCTCCATTTGTCATCATCTGTTTCTGTTCATCTGTCCATGCCCTGTTTGCCCAGAGTCACCGTGTCCGCTCTTCGCAGCACCCGACTCTCACCCTCATTCCCACCTTGTCTTTGGCCTCTGTTTTTTGAGGGACCTGAGATCAGGTTTATAAGATTTAGGGTTTGGCTGAAGCAGATAAAAAATCTCTGCAAACATTTTTGGAAGTCAAACATTTCACAGCTAAAAGAAAAAAAGCAGAGCAGTGTGAAGGTTTAGCCCTGTGTTACTGTGATGCCAAGCACACCCTGCCTTACGGGGTGCAGGATGAAGAGGGTACATTGAGCCTGCTATGGCTTCCCCTGATTTCTTCCTTAGCCCTAGGATTTTAACCTCATGGAGAGAGCTTTTGTCTTTCAATGGATGGCACAAAGGGCTTGTAGTGACTGTTGAGTAGATCTTTGCAGAGCCACCAGTGAGATTAGAGAGATTCTTTTACCCTGTTGCAACAAAAGGCATCAATTTAAACTNACATTGGCTTGGAAGTAAACATTAACACATGAGATGGTAAAAAAGCCTTTCGGAAAGTGATGGGCATGGAACATCACACTGAAGCTTTGACCTTGTTTTGCATGGTGCCCAGAAATGTGCAGGGAATGTGGGTGTCTGTCAGTCAGGCCTGCAGCGGGGCTGCCCACAGCAAGTACTGAAGGCCTCCAGAAATGCAGGTCATGAGCTACAGAGTGTGTTCTCTGATAGACTGTGACAAGCGTGAAGCTGGTCTGGCCTTCATGTGGCTTCTGAGCTCCGCTGGCCAGTGCTGGGGATCTCTGGGGAGGCCACATCGGTTCCTTCCTGGGGTGAGCTTCCAGCAAGGAGCTGTGCTGGGCAGGGGGCCTTTGTGGCTTTGGGTTGCATCTGAGAAGGGTTTTTGGAGTGGAAGACAGCAAAGATAGAACAGAAATACTTGGAGGGATTGGAGGGGTGGTTTTCTAGGGGAAGCAAGTTTTGCTTTTAGGAGGTGGGGGGAGAGCTAAAAGTGCTGTAGCCCTCTGTCCTGTACCTCCTGAGCAACTAGGCTTTTAGATATGCCCATGAAGATCTGTCTGCCTCTGGCTCACCGTACCTTAATGAATAGCCTGCTCCACACTTCTCAGCTGCCTTTAGTTTAAGAATCTCAGAGCACGTTGTGGATAGAGCTGCAATGCCACTTGAGTCACCTGTAAAATATCATCAGTTCTGTCATGCTTGTCCTGCTTTATAAAAGAGAAACAGGGTGCAGAGGTGTCAGGATGAAGTGCCATCATGTCTGCCCCTCTTGTGTGGCCTCCCTGCAGCTCAGCAGTGTGCTAGGGAGACAGGGAATGCAGCCTTTGCTGAAGCAAATTTGCAGATGCTTGCCTTGGCACCTTAATCCTTTTTATCCTGCGCAGGGGGAAGACATTTCTTCACACCTTTGCTGTGCCACCTCAGGGATGTGGCGGTGAAAAGGACCCAGCAGCAGGGTTAGCAGCAGAGCCACCAGGAAAGCAGGACTCCTTAGGGCTCCGTCACCTCAGAATTTCTGAGGCCTCCAGGGTTCCTCCCTGCTCCCCCCTCAGACACAAAAGATTGCTGCCTGCTGGAGCAGGGCTTTTTTGGATCTACCATCAGGCAGATGTGTCGTCATGGTAACCCCAGGCAGGCTTTAAATCTCCCTCTGTGCAGAGGAATGAATGCTAAGCCTCTTAACCACTGTCTTTCCTTCCTCCAGCTTCCTGCCCAGGCGTGAGGAGCTGCGTGTGCCTTTCGGGGCAGCAGAGAGACATGTGAAGCGTAGGACAGCTCTGGGGACGCAAAAAGGAGGTGGCACTTTGCTAAGTGACTGGGCAATGTGTTCAAGGTGCTGCTCTCATTGGATGGGGTGTGGTGATCCAGCTGGACAGGCAGGTTCTCTGTGGAGAGAGAGGTGCACGGGCCTCAGTCTGTGCTGTCTGATGTGTGGGATGAGTTCCCGTGTCTTACAGGGTTCCATGAGGGGAACTTGCCCTCCCATTGCCTGTTCTGGATCTTGTGCAGCAAAGGAGGCTTCAGCCACCTTTTAAAAGCAGTGCCTGTGTTGGGGATAGGTTGTGGAAGCATCATGAGCTATTCCTTTCTCAAAGTACTACTCTGGGGCGAGGGCAGAGGGAAGGATGTGGTAGGCTGTTTGTCCCAGGCTGCATTTCATACCACTGCTGTGTGGATGTGAGGAGGAGGAACAGGCAATTCAGTGCATTTCTAGGGCAAGGTCTGAGAGCTTGGTTCCCTCAGACAGAGCATTGAGGAATAATCTATCTGGTCTTCCAACCTTGCCCTGTGTAAAAGGTGATGGGCTGCCTGCCTTGATGGGCTCCTTCCCTTTGGCTGTAGCAATTGGAGCATTTAAAGCAGACACAAGCAAGCATGAGAGAACCTGGAGGAGATGTGATGACTGTGCATGTCTGCTCCCCCAAGTTTCCTTCCCAGAATCCAGGAAAGTTTGCTGCTACAAAAGGATTTTGGCACTTTGAAAGGACACAAAGGCAGGGATCCCTCCCTGCTGTGGCAGGACTCTTTGCTCTAGTAGTTCTGTGAATCCACTTTTCCTCCCTTAACTAAAAGCCCCCTTACTAAAGTTACTGTTCATTATCTGCTTCCTTCAACTTGTGCCCTAAATGCTTCCCCATCCTCCTTTGTATTAACACATAGGCTCAGAAAAAGGGCAGAGGTTCAGTAGCAAAGTCCCAGCCAACATGGGAGAGGAAGGGAGCGTTGAGGTTGAAGCTGTAAACAGATTTGTTTTCCATTTGCTTTAGCACAGACACTTTATGTCCTTTTCATTGGAGAGCATCATCTGACTGTGGTTTTAAGGTGGCATCACTCAGTACAGCAGGACTACTGCAAGTAAAGGCTCTGTATGGGGAGCACTTGGCTGCTCTGCTTCGCCCCACAGGCCTGTGGTGCCTCTTCAGACTAAGCTGGGCACCAGTAGAGCACAGAGAAACGTTACAGAGCAGCTCAACGTGAACATTGCTTTTCTCCTTTCATTCAAACAGGCTTTGCTGAGCACCCAGAATAAGCTGAGAACTTTAGTCCCAAATTTCACCTTCAACCTGGGCTTCTCAGGGAAATTCTACCACACAGGTAAGCCCCCAGCAGCTGCATACAGCCCCCACAGTCGTGTGTGTGTGTGTGTGAGTGTGTGTAAGCCATCAGGGAGCATAGTTCTCTGGTGAGACCACGCAGCACTGCAGGGATTGGCCAACTGCTTTGAAACAGCCCCTCTTCTGCCTTCTGTTTTTACGTTTCCCTTTCTGCTGTCTGCAGGTACAGATGAGGAAGATGAAGGGGATGACATGCTGCTCAAACACAGGAAGGAGTTTTGGTGGTTCCCTCACATGTGGAGTCACATGCAGCCTCATCTTTTCCACAATGTCACTGTGCTGGCAGAGCAGATGAAGCTCAACAAACAGTTTGCTGTGGTAAGGGGCAGTTTGTTTACTTTACAGGACCAATCCTTAAACATCCCTCTGCTGGAGTAGCCCCCACTGAACCCAAATGCTAGTCTGATAACTCAGCTGCATTTCAGAGACAGGCAGCTATGAAATTGGTGCATGGCTCCTGCTGTCTTCAGGCAAGGAACACCATTCCTGTGCCTGGCCTGCAGTGGGAAGTGTTTCCCCGGCACCTGCATGGCCCCAGGCAGCCCTGCTAAGTCCCAGGGTGCAAATCCCATGGCTCTTGTTTGCTGAGGTGTGAACTTGTAGCATTACCATCCAAATCCAAGTAATTTAGAGACTCTGGCAGTCAGAAGGCATTTGCTTCTCCCTCCTTATTCACCGTGGTTTTGTGAGGAAGTCACCTGGTGGTATTATAAAGTGCTCTGTGTGCTAATGGCCCTGCTTTTGGCCTCCTCAGGCAATGCTGAAGGAAGTTACTTATCTAGGAAGTCCAGGGGAAATTCCCTGGGTTCTGGCAGGGCAGGGGGAAGCCTTGAACATCCCACATCACTGTTTGGTGCTTACAGCCCAGACTTGAATGTCTGCTTTAACTTCTGTGAAGCTTCTTGCTTCGTTTAGGGTCTCTGTTTTTATTGCACAGCACCAGGGCAGAGCTGCCATCATTCACACTGTGAACAGAACCACACGGTGGAATTAAACCCCATGAAATCCAGATATTTCCTGCCATTTCAGTATAGCTCCAGGCCCCGTATCTTGCCCATCAGTAGTCCCTGGCTGCGTGTCTGCTTCTCTCTGAATTGCTAAAGAATGGGCAGATCCCACTTGTCATCTTTCCTTTCACAGAATCTTAAGAAATGTTGTTTTCTTCCTCTGGTGACTCATAGCCAGGCGTTGTGGGAGTGAGATGTGTCACTTAACAGCATTGATTAGCCTGTAGTAACCAAGGGGCCTCACCTGAGGCTTGTGAATTAATCTGGTTTGTCACACCTGCGAGCTACAAGACCCTTCTTGCAGCAGCTGTTACCTGTGCTGAACAGCCTTGTTGGTGTGGAGTGATTCCATACTTCCACAGATGAAGCACAAGCAGCATTTCAGGTTTCCCAGTGCAGAGGGCTCTCGTGTTGCTCTGGCTTTTTGCTTCACCTTGGAGTCTGTTGCCAAGTATGATGTTTATTAAGGGTATTAGTGAGATGCTGAGTGACTCAGCTGCCTGTTCTGCTTCCAGGAGCACGGGATTCCCACAGACTTGGGCTATGCTGTTGCCCCTCACCACTCTGGGGTTTACCCTGTGCACACACAGCTCTATGAGGCCTGGAAAGCCGTTTGGAACATCCAAGTGACGAGCACAGAGGAGTACCCACACCTACGGCCTGCGCGGTACCGCCGCGGCTTCATCCACAGCGGCATCATGGTGAGCACAGCCCCCCGTCACACACACACACACAGAGTCACACAGTGCTGGGGCTTGGAAGGGACCTTTGGAGATCATCCAGTCCAACCCCTCTGCTAACGCAGGTTGACCTAGATCAGGTCACACAGGAACATGTCCAGGCGGCTCTTTTCTCTTCCTGGGGACCTGCAGCACAGCCTGTCATCACCAGCCTTTCTAAACTCATGAAGCCAAGCAGAGAGCAAAGCCTGCGCTAAAGGCAGTTCCTGTGTTTGTCAGCACAGTTCAGAAGTCAGCTCTGAACAGAGAGCAAACCCAGGCACAGCAAAGCCAAACCGAGATCACACCGACTTGTTTTGCACTCTGACGAGGAAATGGCCGGGAGGAACATGAGCAGAGTCCTCTGAACCCCTGTCACATCTCCCTTCCTCTTGGTACTGATCCACAGAGTGCTGCTTGGACACGTTTGTGTGGAGCTTCTGATGCGTCTGCCTCTTGCCTAACTGTGCTTTTCTCTGGTGTTGGCAGGTCCTGCCCAGACAGACCTGTGGGCTTTTCACTCACACCATCTTCTACAACGAGTATCCCGGCGGCTCCAAGGAGCTGGACAAGAGCATCCGTGGTGGTGAACTCTTCCTGACGGTGCTCCTGAACCCAGTAAGCTCCTCTGACAGGGGCAGCAGTGCCCAGGGGTCCCAGCATCTGTGCCTGATGTGGGAAAGGGCTGGATCCTGTGGGAGATGGGGTGGAACCACCCGTCACACGTGGACACAGTGTGGTGCTGAGATGGGGCAGAAGGCCAGGGAAGCACTTACTGGCTGATGCTGCTTTGCTTTACCTGCTGCCAGGGAAGTGTCAGTGTTGAGTGTTGCCAAGTGAGCACTCTGTATGTAGAAGCTGCCCATGGTGACATGCTGGGCAGGGCTCTGTGGGGACTGGGTGTTACTGGGGCTGCCACAGCCTCCTGACTCACAAGTGAGATGTGCCTTTGCTGCTTCTCCTCCACACACCTCTGCCACCTGGCTGATGAGGTTTGTGCAGAGGAATTGCAGCCTCTGGGCTTTCATTAGCAAGTCTTCTCCCCTTCCTTTCCCTGTGCATGCCCGTGAAGCCTTTTCTGTCTGCTCTCAGTGTGATGTAGCTGTTGCCCCAAGGCATTGTTGGCAGATCTGGGTCTAACACAGGTATTTTTTTACTTGACAGTAAAGAAATTATATACTTTCTCTTCCACGACTTGACAGTTCTGTCCAGCCACTGAGCTAATGTAGTACCATCAACACCCTGCAGCCCTTTCCCACTTCTGAGCCCTGGGTAACAGATCACACGAGTTTTCTCACTTCCCATAAGGTGGTGGCAAGAGACAGAGGGGAAGAAAAAAATGGTAATTTGTAGAGAATCTTGAATGGACAGAGTCAGGAGCTGGAGCTCTGTAGCCCTCTCCAACCACGGCTGCCACTCCCTCACCTTGCTGCTGGTTGGCTGCAGCAGGAGACACGCTGCAGCAACGTTCCTGAGCTCCCCACCTGAATCTATTGCCCCCTGAAGCTGATGGGGCACTTGCTGTCCTCCCTTTCTCTCAACAGACGTTGCCCTGCCAGGTTTAGGTGGAGATTTTACCCCCCACCCCCTCTTTTTCTCATCCGTTGCTGGTGTTTTGTGCCTCTCTGCTCCCAGACATAGAACTGTGATGGTGGAAAGGCCCTCACAGCGTGCCCTGGGAGCATCACACACCCTGTGTTGCTGAAGGTTGGGCTCTGAGCAGCTCTGGCTTGGTGTGTGATCTGCAGAAGGCAGGAGTCTGTAACAGCCTCAGCTAAAGTGCTGTAAGGCTGTGGTCAGGAAGCCAGCCTCCTGCCCCTGTCACCTGAGACAGAATAGTTACCTTTCCACACGAGAACCACCTCTACCTGCTTAATGAAAGGCTGTAGTAAAGAGAAGCCCATTCTTTGCAGTATGTGTGATGGAAAGACATCTTTTCCTGGGCTTCTCTTCCCATATCAGGTGAATTCCACCTGATCCCACTTGATAACTGCCAGATGTGAAAGAACGCCTGCAGAAATAGCCCCCAGGAACCCCAGGAGCTGTGGGTTTCTTTGTGAGAACCCGTGTCCAGGCTGTGATCCAGAGGTCATTGCTGGTCTGGGAGGCTGTGCCAAGGAAGTGGTAGAAGCACAGTTCCTAGAAGAAGCCATGAAAAGGTACTGGTGAGCACGTGGTGGTGGAACAGCCAGCAGTCACCTGTGAAGCAGAGGGGCTGGGAAGGCTGTGTTCTGCCATGGGATGAGCTGGTTTGCCAGATTTACTCTTGGCTCTTCGTGGTGACTGTTAAAACTCTTTTCAGGCAGCTTCAGATGCTCCCAGTGTTTGCACTTGTGCTTCCTTTTGGCAGTGGAGCATTTCTCTCTCTGTCAGCAGTGGAGTTCTGTGCTCTAAGCTCCTCTTCAGTCGCTGGTGTTTGCACAGTGACTCAGAGCTTGTGTTCCTGCCCTTGCTGATAGAGCCATCTCAGAGCTGATGGAAGCCGGCCAGCCCACAGCCCCAGCACTGATCCCTAGCAGCCTTGGACCAGCCTCTCCCAGTCCTTTTTGGTGCTTCCAGCTCCCTGTGAGTGGCTGCAGCGTGCAGGGGGGAGGCTGAGTGCCTGGGATTAGCTCCACAGTGCAAACAGAAGATGTTTGATCTTCTGACTAGTGAACAAGGTCTGATGTCAGGGAGGAGAATAGCTGTTGGTGCTCAGCAGACAGGCTGATCCCTTCTCACAAACCTTTCTCCTCACACTGGGCATGCAGGGCTGTGCCCACAGCTGCCTGTCACATGCTGCCAGGATGCTCCTGCCCTCCTGCTTGCTGAATTCCAGGCTCTCTGTGAGCTGCCCTCTCACCTTTCCTCCCTGTGAAGGGAAGGGAACCACAGCATGCTGACAGAGGGGAGGGAGGGCGAGAGGAGGGAAATGTTATTACCAAGCCAGTCCCTGGGGCCACTGGGTGTGAGTGAGAGGGAGAGATGGGACTGGAGCGTAGCTTTTGTCAGAAGCAGTGCTCAGAGCTGGCTTGGCAGCAGTGGCTGTGAGGAGGCAGAGCAAGCTGCCAGGTCCTGCCTGTTAAACACTGCACGTGTGTGACTGGACAGAGCAGGGAAACAGCTCTGTGCTCAGCTTTGTCTCCTAAACCTCATTGCTTGGGACTGTTTGCAGGTGACAGCACACCTCGGTGAGCTGCTTTGCTGAGACACAGCTGCTCAGCTGGATCACTTGCAGGCTCTTTTTATTCTGGAGATCTTGAAGGGGCCCCAGGTGGTGACCTGTGCTTGGTCTGTGTCATTGAGACAGATGCTTTACACCACAAATCTTCCCTAGCAAGGCAAAGGAATGAGGCACCCCTTGCTGCCACCCCTTGCTCCTGCCTGCTGTTGTGGACTCCCATCCAGGGCTCAGTTGTCAGCTCCCCACCCATCCCCAGGGCTTACTGCGAGCTCTGTGTCCCTCCTCTCCTCAGTCAAGCCAGGAGGAGACTGTGCTGTCACCTGATTGACCAGTGTCCCACACTTTGCCTGTTTCCAGATCAGCATCTTCATGACCCACTTGTCCAATTATGGCAACGACCGCCTGGGGCTCTACACCTTCGAGAGCCTGGTGAAGTTCGTGCAGTGCTGGACCAACCTGCGCCTGCAGACGCTGCCCCCTGTGCAGCTGGCCAAGAAGTACTTTGAGATCTTCCCCCAGGAGAAGAACCCTTTGTGGCAGGTGAGGAGGCAGCGTTCACCACTCCCACTGTGCTGCCAAGAGTTGGGAGTGTGGCAGGACTGAGCCAGAGCACAGAGGGGTTCATGCAGAAAGCTTCTAGGTTTAACCTTTTGTGGCTGGAGGCTGCAAGTGGCAGCCAGCAAGGAGGAAGGGCTGGGGAGCAGGAGCAGGAGCACACAGCCCCGTGTGAGCTGAGGGACAGGGATGGCTGTCCCCAGGAGCTGGGGGGCAGGCCCACATGCGTTTGGCTCTTTCAAAGGGCTCGTTTTAGAGCAAGCTGCTGTGAGGAAGGGCCTTGCGTGGTGCTGGAGGAGCTTGCAGCCATGTTAATGTGATTAATCTGAAAGTAATTTCACACCGCAGAACTCATGTTCATTAAATGAAAGCAGGCTAATTCCATTTTATCCCAGTGCAGCAGCTCTCTGCATGGCCCACGAGCAGGTGAACTGGAGGTGATAGAGCTGTCTGTCTGACACGAGCTCACAGATGCTGAGCTGGGCTCTCGTGCTGGGCAAGGCCTGTGGTCACACTCTCAGGGGGACTTGGGCTCCTGTCTCACTTTGCAGCTTTTGAAAGCATTTCCCTGTGGTTTTTCCCTAACTCTTGCTGATGCCTGGCAGAGCAGCAGTGTGGCTGGGAAGTGTTCTTCATGTGCTAATAGCATTTTTCCCAGAGGACCTGCCATCCAGCCTTCCTTTCCCTTGCCTTTAGATCCTGTGGTAATGCTTGATCCCATCCCCTGTGCAGCAGGAGCCCTGTAGCTCCTGTGGGAAGGCCTGATCCCATCCCCTGTGCAGCAGGAGCCCTGTAGCTCCTGTGGGAAGGCCTGATCCCATCCCCTGTGCAGCAGGAGCCCTGTAGCTCCTGTGGGAAGGCCTGATCCCATCCCCTGTGCTGCAGAACCCCTGTGATGACAAGAGGCACAAGGACATCTGGTCCAAAGAGAAGACATGCGATCGACTCCCCAAGTTCCTCATCGTGGGACCTCAGAAAACTGGTAATGGGAACATTTTGTCCAGGAGAGATTGCAGCCTGCATCTCACCCCTCCCCAGAGCAGAGCTGGAAGGGCTGTGCTGCAGCTCTGCAGGGCTGCAGAGGGTCCCAGCTTTGTTCTGACCTACATCTGGCAGGTCTGTCAGTACTTTCCAGCCTGGCCCTTGCCTTGGCCCTGATGTGCAGAGAAAAGCCTGAGGTGCAGAGCTGTGTTTTGGCTTTCCCACGTAAGCTTGGAGAAACTGTGACCTTTTGAGTGTGTCACAGACATCAGCTGCCAGCAGGGCCAGAGGCACGTGCTTGGCAGAGGCTGGGAAGAATGTGCTCCCTGGTGCCTCATTGCAACAGTTCCCTGCACCCACCACATGCTCCCTGTCACTGTCAGGGGGAGGCAGAGATAGATCTTGGTGACCTCTGTCACCACCTCTGAGCTGCTGTGGCTGGCAGTGACAGGGCTGTGCACACTGCACTGAGGATGCCTTCTGGGCTGGGGAGAGCACAGTCTCTGCAGCCACAGCCAGGCCTTCAGACCTTGGCTTGATCTGTAGCACAGCAGCTGCCAACCACACAGAGCAGACAGTGGTGCTGGCCACAGGAGAGCCTGTGCCAGCCCTGCTGCTGCCTCCTGGCCCTGGCACTGGGGCTCTGGGGGACTGTGTGCAGTGAGAGCCCTCCTGTGCCATGGCACGGTAGGAAAACCCTTCTCTGTGGCCTCAAGTTGCCCCAGGGGAGGTTGAGGCTGGAGCTGAGGCAGGACTGTTTCCCTGAGAGGGGTGTCAGCCCCTGTGCCAGGCTGTCCAGGGAGCTGGGGCAGTGCCCAGCCCTGGAGGGATCCCAGAGCCGTGGGGCTGAGGTGCCGAGGGCCGTGGGTCAGTGCTGGGCTGGGCAGGGTGAGGGGAGGGGGTGGATTCTGTGATCCTAAAGGTCTTTTCCAACCAGAATGAGTCTGTGATTCTGGGCTGATGGACTGGCCTGCTGGAGGTGCTGAGCAGGGGGGAGGGAAAACAGCTCCAGCTGAGGCAGGCCCAGGCATCTCTAGCTGGATTCTCACCCCAGGACACTCGTGTCATCCCTAACCCCTCTGCAGTGCCCAGGCCACCTTCTGCAGGGCAGGCAACAGCTTCTGCCACGTGACAGCGGGGCTGTGCCACTGGGGCAAAAAGCTGTGGGGAGGGTGACAGCTGCCACACTGAGGAGGGGACTCGGGCCAGCCCAGTCCAGTTCAGTCCCCAAGTGCTCGGTGGCACTGCTGCTGTGAGCGAGGGGTGGGTTTGCCACAGGTGCCAGGGCTGGGACAAGGGAGAGACAGGAGTGTGCCCACCTGGCTCTGCTTCCTGCAGCGTGGGCAAAGCCACACACGGTGTGTGACCCAGGGGTGTCACCGGTTCCTGTTGCAGGCACCACAGCTGTGCACTTCTTCCTGACCATGCATCCAGCTGTCACCAGCAACTTCCCGAGCCCGGCCACCTTCGAGGAGATCCAGTTCTTTAATGGCCCCAACTACCACAAAGGAATCGATTGGTAAGAGCCCTGCCACGTGTTCTGCTGGGATGAGCTGCACCAGGGTGTCTTCTCCTCACCCTCTCTGTCCTCCTCAGCCACCTTAGTGGCTTCTCTGTTGCTGAAGAGCTGTTCTCCCTGCACACCCAGCTGTGTAGCCCCAGGGGCAGCACAGGGGCTCCACTGACTCCTCAGCAGGAGGCTCAGAGCCACGGCTGAGCTGTGACGCTTCAGCCTCTGGTGGGTGCCCTGCTGTCATGAGGCTGCTTTTCCTTTTGACAGGTAAAACATGCAACAGTGCACTCGTGACAAAGTCCTTCACGGTTTCCAGGTTAAGACACAAAGCAGGGAGGGGACAAGCTCCCTGTTGCTGTCCTGGGCTGTTTACACTTAGAGCCACCGCTGCAGCCCTTGATCTTTACCTGTGACAGTCTGCAGTTAGGATAAATAATGCTGCTGTTGCTGTGGCACCCTGAGGGCAACGTGTTTCCAGGCAGAAAAGGGTGTTTCTTGCTGGAAGCATTCACTGGGGGGCACTGCAGCCCCTCAGGCCTGGCTCTGGGGCTGGCTGTGTGCCTAATTCAGCCCTTTGCCTGTGAGCTCTGGGAGACTTTCTGTGACTGGTTGTTTCGAGGGCTGCTGACAAGCCTTGGGGAGGTGGCTGGCACTCGAGTGAAGCCGATGTGAGTCAGGCAGCACAGAGCAGCTGCAGCAGCTGACAGACAGGCCCAGGAAGTGCAGGCTTTTATGTGCCTCCCCTGGAAAAGTCATCCAGCTGGATTGGAGCGGGGCATCACATGCCAGAGGAGAACTTTCATGTTTAGAATGGCATTTGAGTTTGCTGTAGAGCTGAGAAGTCAGCAGAGCCCAGTCTGGCAGTGCTTTCCTGTGCCCCCGTTGCCCTCTGCCCTGCAGTGCCAGCGCTGCTGATTTGAGGTGCTGCTGCAAGGCAGAGCAGAGCTGCCTCACCCTCTGACAGCCACAGAGTGAGGCACGAAGAGACAAATGATCTACAGGGGTTTAAAGGAGCTGTCAGTGGCAGGGGAGCAAAGGACTCCCCTGACTTGACTCTTGGACAAAACCTGGCTTCAGCTAGAGCTTGCAACTGGCACCCTGTCCTCAACCTCTTCCTTTCACCTCAGCAACATTCTTTCTGGCCCTCGGATCCTTTCCAGCCTCCTGCGCTGTGCCCCCAGCACTGCCTGCGCAGCTCTGCACACCTCAGCCCGCTGGCTGCCTGGCTGGGACGAGCTGCGGCGTGCGCCGCGCTGCTCACCGGCTCCCCGTGTGTTCGGCAGGTACATGGAGTTCTTCCCCATCCCCTCCAACGCCAGCACAGACTTCATGTTTGAGAAGAGCGCCAATTACTTCGACACGGAGGTGGTGCCCAAGCGCGGGGCAGCCCTGCTGCCTCGAGCCAAAATCATCACCGTCCTCATCAACCCTGCTGACCGAGCCTATTCCTGGTACCAGGTACCCTCCCTGGGCAGGGGAGTGAGGGGGTGCAGGGGGGGCTGTGGCTCCGTGTGCCGTGCCGGGGCCGGTGGAGCCTCGTGCGGCTGCTGCTAAGCGCAGGTTGTGTTTTGCAGCACCAGCGAGCTCACAACGACCCCGTGGCCCTCAACCACAGCTTCCAGCAGGTGCTGGCTGCGGCAGCCCAGGCGCCCCCCGCGCTGCGCGCGCTGCGGAGCCGCTGCCTGCTGCCCGGCTGCTACGCCACGCACCTCGAGCGCTGGCTCAGCTACTACCCTGCGGCACAGGTACGAGCTGGGGGAGCCCCTGCTAGGGGAGGGGAACACAAGCCAGCCCCTGGGCTTTGCATTTCACCTGCTGCCTTGGCTTTCGGGACGCTCCTTGTGTCGGGAGCATCTCTAGAGGTGGGGGTGTGCGGGGGGATGCCGAGAGCTCCCAGAGCAGCACCAGCAGCGTGAGCGTGGCCTCGCTGCCTCCCAGCAGCCCTGGCAGTCTCTGCAGGCACCCAGCCACTGGCTAAGGCGTCCCTGCTTTAAGGAGAGGCCACTGGTTAGCTGCTGTGCTGTGAAGCACGAGGCCTGTGGCTGGGGTGTGAGGATTCTGTGTGACAAGGCAGTTAATAGCCAGTACAGACCAGTAGTGGCCCTGCGCTCCCAGAGATGGGTGAGCTGCTCAGTACAATGTGAGTCAGGCTACGTTTGCTCAGTGCCTTTCTGCTGCTGGGGTTACCCTCAGACAGACAGGCTGTAATCCTTATACATGCCCATTTAGTCTCCTATGCTCTGCCAAAGCCTGAACTGTCCACGACAGACGTGCCAAAGCTGAAAGAGCTGGGACAACACCCTTGGGCTTGTATGTCATTGCCCTACTCTCCTTGGAGGCTCCTGCCGTGGGGAAGGACACAGGCAGACACCTCCTCCTTGTACTTAGCCACGGTGTCCTGCCTTGCCCAGACTCCAGCTCACTGACTCTCTTTCTGCCCTGGTCGTTGGCACAGGGAGTTTATTAGCACCAGTGTTTGTTCCTGTCTGTCATACATGGAACAGGACACTAATCACTTTGTGCTGAGCACAAAGGCTGCTGCCATCCCCAGGACAGAGAGGGGGTTTGGTGCTTAGTGACAGCCCCTCATGGTCACTGTTTGCTGGTGCTCGTGGCCCATATCACACCTCCTGTGCCTGTGGGGTCAGATGGGCCCCCATCCTGGTGCCCAGGCTGTGGCAGCCATCCCTCAGCCACGGCAGGCCAGGGGAGGGTTTGAGTTGCCGGCAGCTCCCAGGGGTGCTTCAGCACGAGCTGCAGGGTTAAGGAAGCTGCTGTCTCTTCCAGATTCTCATTGTGGATGGCCAGGAGCTGAGACACAACCCTGCCTCTGTCATGGACAACATCCAGAAGTTCCTGGGAGTCACACCGCTCTTCAACTACACTCAGGCCCTCAGGTAGGGAAGTGGCTTTGGGGAGGAGGCTTTCTCAGCCAAGAGTCATCCTAATAAGCACTTGACAGAAGAACACTTGTGCCTGAGCTGCCGAGGCTTCAGAGAAATGGGGCTCAGATAGACGGAGATGCTCCAGTGAGCCTGGAATCACAGCACAGTCTTCCCAGAAGTGCCAGAGGAAGGGAAGGGCTTTGGCACTGTCACAGAGGTCGCTCACAGCAGCACTTCCAACGCTTCCCACTCGCTCTGTGTGGGTTCAGAAAGGAGGCTGCAGTTATAAACGCTCCTGAGGCTTTGTGCTGCAGCTGATAGAAAGCAGAGCAGGGGGAAAAAAACACATGTGACAAGCAGCTCCTGTCTCCAACCAGGGCCACAGCACACAGCTCTGAGGTGACAGCAGGGAAGGTGGACTCGAGGTGCCCAGGGTTAGCAGAGGCAGCAGCTCAGTGCTGCTGAGCTGGAGGATGTCACTCAGCCCTCACTGGCCCCTTGCCCACAGGGCAAGTGCAGTTCCTCTGACTCGATCAGGTGCAGTTTGAAGGTGAGCTGTGGCGCTGTGGGTCTGCAGTGGAAACCCTGCAAGCTCCCTGCAGAGCCTGGATCTTGTTGTTTGGCTTCTCCAGCTCATCTTTGGCCAGTTGAGGGGGACAGACCAGAGCCAGCCATGGTTCCCAGCATTGCCATAGAGCAAGAAAAGAAACGCTGACTCTTATGGACACGTCTTGGAGGGTTCTCTAATACTTCTCAGCTATGACAGGGAGCCCTAAAACACTGCGTGTTATTGCCCCAGCTCACCAGGCACATGCTGTAACACTGAAGCAGGCAGCTGACAGTGGCAGGGGTGCAGCTGCTTTCTTGTCAAAACGGTGAAGTGCTAAATAGAAACCCAGGCCCCAGAACCAAAGCAGTGCCCCAGGGAGAGAAATAAACCTCAAACTCCCTTTGTAAGAGCAGGGAGATGGGAGATACCTGTGCATGGACTCGATTGCTGCTGCTCCTGAGTGGGCACGTGGCCATCTCTCCTAAAGACAAGTGTCCTTTGCAGATTTGATGAAGCAAAAGGATTCTGGTGCCAGCTGCTGGAAGGAGGAAAAACCAAATGCCTGGGAAAGAGTAAAGGCAGGAAATACCCCGACATGGATTCCTCAGTGAGTAACTGTGTGGGAGCTGCTGGCAGCCAGAGGGTAGGAAGCAGCAAGCCCAGCTGGCTTTTCCTGCCCTCTGAGTGACCCCAGGGGACGTGGAAGGGTGACACCCTGTGTCCCACTAACGGGGTCTGTGCTTCCCCCCCCATCCAGTCACGGCTGTTCCTGAGGGACTTCTACCGGGAGCACAACCTGGAGTTATCCAAACTGCTGAGCAGGCTGGGGCAGCCCCTGCCCTCCTGGCTCAGAGAGGAACTGCAGAACTCCAGCTGGAGCTGAGAGCCTCCCCTGCCCCAGTGCCAACAAACTCCTGCCGTGCCAGCTCTTGCCCAGCCAGAACAAGTGGACAAAGGAGCAGGAGCAGAGAAGGTGCAAGGTGCAGCCTGTCCCCAGCCTTGGGAAGGGGCTGCTGCCTCTGCCTGCCCTTGGGCCATGGAGGGCCAGGCTCCTTCTTTTGGTGTGTTCCACGTGACTTTGACTTGCAGGAAGATTTGGAACGGCTGCCCTGCTTGGAGCAGGGGAGAGAGTGTGGGTAACACTTCATTGTTCTTCTCAGCATCTGACCCTGGCACCAGCTGCAGGGTTCATGTGTTACAAGAGGAGAGCTGAGGAGCCCACTGCTGAGAAAAGAGCCAGCAGCAGCTTCAATAAAGAGGAAATCTAGTGCAGTGGCCCCCAGCTTTCATCCAGGAGGCTGTGTGGCAGCAGCAATGTCCAGGAGCACCCCATTCCTCCCCAGCCAGGGGCCAGTGGCCACACTCATGCCTAACAGAGGTGAGGCTGCCTCTCCTTATCTGCAGCACTGCTGCTGTGATGCAGCATCCCGTGACTGGGGTCAGCAGGCAGGGGGAGATAAGGCAGAGCTGCAGCTGTTGCCACACAGAATCAGTTTGTTGTCTGAAGGAAAAGGTTGCCATCCGTGGCAATGGGGCAGGTGTTGCTCTGCAGGGACTTTAGCCATGGCACCCAGGAGCAGTGTGTCCCCTTAGAGCACTTTGGAGGCAGGTGTTGGTGCAGCACAGTGGCAGGAGGGGGCAAAGCCCCAGGGACTGGAAAAATCAGGCAGATACAGCTGCAAGCAGACACTTCAGGTACCCAGGAGGAGAGGGGGGGAAAGAAGCCCCATTTTTCTCTTTGCAGCAGTTCCAGGGCCCCTAGCAGCTGTGCTGATAGCTGGCACCTCTTTCAATCCCCTTGCAGCCCAACAAGCCAAGGAGAGAGGCAAAAACACCAGTGAACAGTAAGTATCCTCCAGCTCTACAGGGAGGGCTCGAAGGCTGAGGTGGTTTCCCGTGTGCAAAAGGTGCTGTTTCGTTTCTGCTTGTGCTTCACCTCCTCCTGCAGCTGCTGGGGAATTCTCCCCAGAGGAGCTGGCACACAGAGGGGGGTCTGTGGCTGGAGAGGAAGGGGCCATGGTCCTTCCAGCCCCTTGGGCATAGCCAGGACCCGGAGGGTGCTGCAGCTCCAGAGACCAGAGTGGCAGGAGCCACGTGAAAGCAGCTGGTGGGAAGGTCCCCGGCTGCCCCCAGCTCCCTCTGTCCTCCCCAGAGCAGTGGCTCCAGCCCAGCTTTCCCACTGAGCCTTAGGTAGTGTGTATTTTGGAATGGATGGTGCATTTACCATTGTACGTAAATGTATATAGTATGCAATATAGTATTTTATTTCCTGTGGCCCTGGAAAGGGTTATTTTTTTGTGCAGCCAAAAAAAAAAAAAGAGAAAGGACAAGAAAAGACTAGCAGCCCCTCTCTCACTGCTGTCAGACAGAGCAGCCCGACTCCCTGCACTGGATTCATGTACAGCATCATTCACATTGAATGATAATGAAGAAATTCGTGGCTCTCAAAGCTGAGCACAAGTGTCTGAATAAAAGCTAGAAGTAGCAGCAAGTGGAGATTCAATAAATGTACTACTTATTTTTCTTGCTTGTGATTGGTTTGGAGTGATGGTGTCACGGAGCCTGCGCTGCTGGAAGGGGAAGCCAAGCTGAGCAGCCTGCTCTGGGTCTTGCAGATGACAGTTGAGGAGGGGGGGGAAGGAAAGGGGTTTAAACGTAGCAACGCAGACGCAGTGTCCTAAAGCTTATAAACCGTGTTCTAAACTCACCCAGCAGTTCTCACGTCACCCAGTGCTCCACAGCAGCCCAGGCCCACTGCTGCTGCTGCTCCATTAACACAGCTTGTGCCCTGGACCCAGGCCAGCTGCTCACTTGCTTCACGCTTCGTGCTGTACCGCTGCCTCTGGTCCATCTTTGAGGAGGTGGATGGATTGAACCATTGGAAAATAACCGTTGTACTGGGTGTCAGTGTTGGGAGGGGGTCACTAAATGCCAGTGTCCTTCACTCAGGACAGCCAAGGGCTGTGTCTTCTCATCATTTAGTCTTTCCCTCCCCCCCCCATTCAGTTCTGTGCTGTTCCAGTCCTTACTGCTTATGCTAATGGCAAACAGCTCACTTGCTGAGGCCAGATCCTAATGGGGGATGCCCTCACCTGAGCTGCCTGCTGCAGAGTCACCTTCAACCCTGGTACCCCCCTCTGCAGCAGGTTGCTGCAGAAGCTGCCCTGTTCCCACAGCCCTGCAAAGCTCTGGAAACAAACACCCTCTCTCTCCTAAGAGAAGCTCTTACAGCAGCAGCAGTTCGGAGATACCAAGAAGCCATCAGTTACCAGATAGTGAACCCACTGGGCATCACAGACCCTCATTCTTCCTTCTGCTGGTGTGGCGTGAGTCCTCAGCACTGGAAGGTTAGCACTGGCACCACAGGAGACAACAGCTCTGGCTTATTAAAAGCACGGCATGAGAGCATCTGTCTATCCATACCAACCTCAGCAAGTGAAGCTGGAACTTCTCACACACCAGCTCTGGAATTCAATCGGGAAGATACTTAAAACTGTCAGCTGCTGCCTCTTTCTGCCATGTACAGAAAGTACTGGCCCAGGCCTCAACTGCAGGGTGAAGCCCTTTGAGGGAGATGGGGAGGCAGAACCCATCAGCTACAGTAAAATCTGATGATTGCTGAAGGCCTGCAATTGTCACTGAACCAATATGGTTGGAAAAGACCTTTAAGACCATCAAGCCCAAACCCTTACTTACCTCACACTGGCAGCACTGCAGAGGCCCGTGGGCCTGGCAGAAGGCTGCAGCTGCTGGAACTCAGAGTGGCACTCACCAGCCCAGCAACCTGGCCACACTTACCTTGGTCTCACACCTGCTTACAGAATCCTTTGATTCCTTGCTGGTCATTTTGCTGTAGCAATAGTAACAGGGCAAGAAAAAGCAATGACAAACAGGTCCAAACGTGCCACGTGCATCTGAAGCAAAGCTGTTCCTCCCCTTGTTGAATCCTGAGTGTTTCCTGGCTGACACAGTGCAGCTGGGAGCAGGACAGGAGACAGCAGCAGCTCATAGACATGGCACACACACACACACACAGAGTGTTCAGCAGCCTGCCTCTAGCTACCAGGGCTTTACACTTTGCTTCTTTCCCCTTAAGGCTCGTGAGTGGGTTAAAAAAGAAAAGGCAGCATAAAGCCCAAGCACTGATGATATGGGGAGCTAATGAAGTGATGCTCACCTCTGAGAAACACCCTGTAACCTGGTTTTGCCACCAGAAAAAACAGTATTCCTTGTGCTTATCTCCACTGCTCTGGGGAACCACGTAGAAGTAAATCCATGATCCATCTCTTTTTGGCTTTAAAGAATGCCCCCAGCTCCCCTGCACTGCTGGGCTGACACAGCACTCCTGCCTCAGCTGAGACGTGGAAGGAAAGGACAGGGACCAAGTGTGCAGCACTGAGCAGTGATGAATGCTGTAACTGCAAGCAGGCAACACCAACAAGGAAAACAAGTTACTTGCTGCGAGAGCAGAGCCAGGATCTGTTCATGTCATCAGTTACATTTGAGCACAGAAAGAAACAAACACAACAAACACACTCAATATGTAGGTGAGAGCCATTCACTCCGTCAGCAGGAAAAGCAAAGTCCTACACCAGTCATGGGCATCAGCCAATGCTGAGAAGCCCCCATGGCCCAACCTGGCCTTTTAAAAGCAAGCATTCAGCTGAAAGAAGTGGAGAGGCATCAGCAGGAGAGCCTGAGCACACCTTTCTGCTGTGCCAGCTGCATCCTGGCTCATTCCTTTCAATCCCCTGCCCTTCTCTCAGTGTCTAGGTAAGAAAAATCCAACAGTCTCAACAGAAGATTGTTTCAGATTGATGTCTTGTCTGACTGACACCAGGAGCTGGGGATGGGCTTGAGGAGCAGCTCCATGTTTCCTCTGGTTCCATGGCCTGTGGGGTTTGGAAGGCTGTTCAGTGCACTGCAGCCCTGGGCAGCAATAGCCAAGCTGCTGCTCAGTGAGCTGGGAAAGCAGAAAGCCCGTGGTTGCAGTAGGCTGAAAACTTGCCTGATCTAAGGTAGGCTTCTAACAGATGTCACAGGTAAGGCTCTGACACTTCATCTCCCTGTGCAGTCCAAATCCTCAGTGCAGCAACAGCCACTGCAGCTCCTGACACACATTCAGCTCCTGTCCTGCTTCCTTCCTTCTAGAAGACACCAAGCTGTGCTCTCCACTCCACTCCAGGAGTTTTGCCCAATAACGGGCAGCTCATAATCCACTTGGAGTTTAGTTTAAACCCCACAAAACTTAACACTTTCTTACAAGCATCAGCATTTAGGATTGGCATGTAACCAGACACCTTATGGAGGGAGACCAGGGGCTGTAAGGAGACCTTTAAGTGGTTATTGTTGCACACTCGGGTGCAGCACACAGAGCCAAACCCATGGAGCCTCTTCATCTGTTCTGCCCTGTGCCTCTGCCTTATATTTGCGTCCCAATGAAAATACCAAACAGCACCAGTGGGTGTATTTCTAGCTTGCAGAAACCAAAAGCTCCCCATTGTCATTGGCTAAACCCAAGTAAGAAGCAAAACTCTGAGTGCTGAGACGTTCTGTTCTCTCCATCCATCAGCCATCTGACTGGCAGCTTTAAAAGCCCTGCAATGTATGTGCTTGTCTGCTTACAAATGGCAGCAGCCTTTTACATCTCCTTGGCATGCAAATAAAAGCTTCCTGAGATTACTCTTCTGCAGTGCTGTCCCTGCTGGGTCCCTTGCACAGGCCACCAAAGTTCTCTCTAAAGACAAGGCAGCGAGCACCAGCCTCCAGGAACAACCTCAGCAAGGGTAAGCAGCTGCTCTTCTGCACATGGCTTGGGAAACACAAAGCTCTGCATAACCACACAATAGCCCTGGTGTCAAGACCAGAAAAGGAAGCTGGTGGCTGGCAGAAGGGCGGGCAGAACATCCCAGGCTTCACAACAGCTCCCCTGACCCCCATCAAGGGCCCAGCTCACACCTACTGCAGCCATTTCATTCTCAGCTCTGTACCTGGCCAAGAACCCTCTGGCTCACAGCTGATGTCCAGAGCTCGGGCTCCTTGGCTGGTGCTGGCCTGCCCTTCCCCAAGGTGCGACAGCTCTCTACCAGTGCCCACAGGATCCTGCTGCCACAGACACCCAGCTCCACCAGCCTGCCAACAGCACAGCAGAGAGGAGAGAGAGTCGGTCTAAGAAAACGAGTGTTTAATCGGGAAACGAGAAGAGACAGGGGAATAAGAAACTGATTACAGGAGAGTAATACCCCAGCCAAAGGAAACACAGATTGTACAACTCAGAACGACCAGGATCAAACCATCCTCTGAGCCAGCAGTGCCCCGGCAGGGACCCTCCTGAGAAACAGCCCGAGCGCCTCAGCACAGGCACGGGCCAACTGCCCCAGCTCCAGCTCCTGCCTCCAGCAGCTGCTGCAGAAAAGCCACCCAAGAGGTGGCCCTGGCCCTGCTACTCCAGCCTCAGCTTCTCTCAGCACGAGGTGCTAAAAGGAAAGGAGGGAGTCCCGGCTGCAGCCCGGCAGCTCCCGCCAGGAGCTGGTGTGTGGAGTGAGAGGAGCCCATAGAAAACACCAAAAAGAAACCAAAACAGAGAAAGTTTACATATTTATAAATGCCAAAATAAATATCTGAAACAGAATCCCCCACCCCTCTGACATGTGTGTCAGCACACTGCAAACTGCTCACAGCACAGCCCCCGGGGGCTCGGGGCAACACGCAGTGACACACCACAGGGCAGCCAGCTCGGCTTCCCCAGGGCCTGCTGCTCCCCCAGGCTGCAGCCCTCAGCAGGGCCAAGGGGCAGCGAGCCCGGCGCAGTGCCGACACGCAGCAGTGCTGGAGAGGAATGTCATGGTATATAAATACATCAGGTCAGTGGTTTCCAACGAGTTGAAACTAAAAAAATAAGAATAAAAAACAAACCCCTCAACCAAAAGGCCGCAGAGAGGCAGCAGGATGCAGGATGGCGCGGGTGGAAGCACAGGCAGGCGGGGCGAAGGGCCGCGTGTCACGGGGAGAAGGTGGCCATCTCCAGGGACACCCTCTGCCACAGCTCCTTGGTCTGCTTGCTGCGCTTCAGGTTCTGCAGGATGTCGTTGAACTGCATCATGCCCACGGGGGTGAGGCAGAAGGCGCTGCGGGCGCTGCGGATGGCGTTCACGAAGTCGTCGTAGTCGGCCGGGATGAGGTGGATGAGCCGGTGGTGGATGTACTGCAGGGATGTGCAACAGGGAAACAGCCTCAAGAGGCTGCCCCCCGCCCCTCCTGCTGCTGACACTCACAGGACACCCACAAGCTCCTAGGGCAACACCTTTATCCTGCCCTTGAAGCTGCTGCAGTCCCAGCCCTCCCCTCACCCTGCCCAGCCCACCACTAACCCACAGCCCTCAGCACCTCAGCCCCACGGCCTTGGGATCCCTCCAGGGCTGGGCACTGCCCCAGCTCCCTGGGCAGCCTGGCACAGGGGCTGACACCCCTCTTCCTAATCTCAATTCTCAACCTCCTCTGAGGCCGTTTCCTCTTCTGTCATTCATTACTGGGGAGCAGAGACCGATCTGCACCTCTGTCAGGGGGCTGTGCAGGGTGACCATGCCTCCATCTGCAGGTCATGCACGGGACTCCAGCACATTCCCCGGGCATGTCCTCTGCCAAGGGGCAAGGAAGGAGCCAGGCTCACATCAAGTTGCCACATCAAAACTGCAGGTACAGCTTTTGACAAGTCTGCTTCCCTACTAGAGCTCAGGAAAGAGCTGAGGGGAGGAAGCTGTCCTTCTCCAAAGCATCACCAGGTGCCAGGACAAGGAGGCCCTGTGAATGCAGCCTCCACACAGGCAAGTGATGCCCATTGCAGTCCCTGCTGAGAGACAGGGTTACACTGGGCAGTGGAGCAATGCAGCTTCCAGCCCCTTGCCCTCTGCACACACACACACACACACAGAGGCAGTGCCTGCACAGGCTCCCCGTTACCTGCATGTAGGCCTGCTGGCACCTTTGCACCAGCTGATGGAAGGCTGGGGTGCGCAGGTGGTTGTGCACGTGGGCAGGGTTCAGCCTCTGCAGAGCCTCCATGATGATCTCCTGGAGCACAAAAGGGCTCAGCACCCCCTTGGCTGCACCAACACAGAACTGGTGCACGTAGTTGACACCTGCACAGGAAGGAAAAGGCACAACAACGGTGTTAAGAGACATGCAAGTACTTCCAGGGAGAACCTGGATTTGGAGCACCTGCCTCTCAGTGTCATGTATCCTCCCAGCAGGCTTGGGACACAGAGCCTGTCAGCTCATGGGGACAAGAGATCAGCCCAAGATACCCTTCAGGTCTGAGCAGAGACCAGGTACCACTTCAGCTACTGATATTCCTAGTTCACTCCTCTTTAAAGGGGCCGTGAAAGACAACTGACCCTGGCAAGGTAACTGCAGAGGAAAGGGTCCACTGCACCTCCTCCCACTGCCGCCTGCCTGCACAGCTGGCAGGCACCTGCAGCCCCAGCACTCAGGTCTTAGGGAGGCTCAGGAGGCAGCCAGGCCTCCCCAGTGCAGCAGCAGCAGCAGAGGCCGTGCCCCTGGCCGGGGAGGGGGAGTGGAAGTAAAAACCAAACCACCAGTGGTTTGAGCACCTACTGCTATACAAGGTCTTCACAGGAGATGTAAATATACCTAAGGAAGAGGAACGTCTACAAGACAGGGGGAAAGGAAAAAGAACTTGTTCTAGAATAGAAGAGAGAGAAGCTCTGAGCCCTGTGCACCTCCATGCCCTTCATCCTGTGCCTCAACATCCAACAGCAAGCCTCCAGAACCCAGAAACGGGCAGGAGCAGCAGGGGTCTTCTGAAACAGCCTGAGGAATGGCAGATTCCAGCAAGTGGATTTGTGCAAAGTTCTGCTGTGAGCCTTACCCAGCTTGGCAGCTAACCCAAGGAGCCACTTGACATCCTCCGTGTAGGGGGGGCTGCGGGAGAAATTGTTGGGATGGTCGTTGGGAGCTCTTCGGCCGATCATCTCCAGAGCCAGCATCCCTGTGAGAAAGAGGCAGCCAGAGTCAAGCAGCACTTCTGCCCAATTGAGACTTTGTCCAGCACTTCCCTCCCTGGCCACACAATCTGATGGGCCTGCCCTCTGCCAGCAGACAACTCCCGAGCTGCAGAGAGCCCACAGCAAAACAAAAGGCCCATCTCGGAGTCTGTCACCACAGGAGGCATTGCAAGAACATCTGGAACCGCTGGGAAACTCCAGGCTGGGGAAGATGCACAGCCAACACACCTCAGCAGAGCTGCACTGAGACACTGCCCTGGCATCCAGAGCAGGGAGAGGCAGAGAGCCCCACGGGCTGCAGCACCAGGCCTCCCGCAAGCAACGCCTCAGCCCCCAGTCTCAGGCTCAGCACAGAGGAGCTGCCCCAGCCAGCTCACTCAGCTGCCCAGCACTGAGCTGCAGTACTGCCACTCTGCAAACATTTCACTTAATGTTCCTCCCTCTTTAAAAAGCCTTAAAATACCAACAGGCACTATGTCTTTAGCTTCCAGACCCTCTCCCAGCTCCTCTGTTGCTCAGGCTATCAGCTGCCTTTCCTGGCACTTCCATACCACTCACCACTGAGGTGTTGCCAATGACACCTGCACCCTTTTCTGGCTATCAAGTACTTTGTTCTCAAGCAGTCTCTAGATAGCCTTCCACCCATTTTCCTGCTGTTTCTCTTCATTTGCTGCCTTGAGATGGCTTTCCTTAACCTCTGTCCCTCCCCAAGCACCCGCTGGCTTGGCTCGTGTCTCTGCATGAGCAGCTTGCTGCAGCCTAAGCTCCATCAGAAACCTCAAGGCTGACATCTCCCTGCCAATGGCAGCTGAGGCAGAGACTCCATCTCCTCATCACCAGTGTGATTGGGAAATGAATGCTAATTGCATACCCTCTCTCCACCAAATGGAAGTTCCCTCCCTGGCTGGAAAGGCACAGAGCACATGCTCCCGTGCCCCTGACCAACCCACTGATATTACTCAAGCAGAAGTGTGCCTTCACCATCCAGCAGCAGGAGCTCTACTCCATTTTTTTCCACATAGTCCCAACCTGCACAGCCCCATGCAGCCTCCTTTACTCCTGCTGAAAGGCAAGACTCTGCCCAGCTCTAACCCACCTGGCTCTCTCTTCCACTCTGCCGGCTTTCACCAGCAACTGTTCACTCTTCCCTTGCTTTGTCCCCCTTTTTATCCTCCACAAATGCTCACCAACTGCCTTTCGCCGTTCAGCAGAGGTGTCACCACCTCCCACGGGTGGGGTGGCCAATTGCTGGGTGACAGTGCGAGGCTGCAGCCCTGTCCCCAGCCCCTGGAGCCCCCAGCCTGTCCTTACCGACGCGGTACGCAGAGTGCAGGTAGTGCAGACCCTGGGGGCTCACGGGCTGGCTGTGCTGCTCATCCTCGGCAGGAAACCCCCCTGTAACGAGGGAGTTGGGCTGTGAGGACAGAGTTGTCAAGGAAGCCCCCTGAATCGCTGGGAAGGTTGATCCTGCATGGACACTTCCTACTGAAGAGAGCAAAACAGCAGCATTAGGACCCAACACCAGCCTAAAGGAAGGTTTGCTCAGGCCATCGTGTCCCTCACTGACTGTCCCCTGCCAAGGGAGTGTTCTAAATGGAGCAACCAAAAAGCACAGGCTACAGTGGGCTGGCAATAGCCCTATCTTGTTGGCAAGCAGGGCTTGAAGGGGGTGAGCCACATGCTGGTCCATCTCTTTTGCAGTGCATCGTAACATCACCCATGGTTTATCTGTAAATACAGGCCTTTGCTATTATTAATTCTGGCTCTGGTTGCTTGTTTCTTTACAAGTGTGTGCTTGTCTGCACCTGAGGAGAAACTGCTGAGGGAAAAAAAGAAAATCACTGAGCAGGAAGAGCATTAAGTCACTCAAAGACCAAGTTCAACACTGTGAGGTCCCTCAGCTCATGCTGTAAGGCAGCTGCGGCTCCATCCAGCTGCCGTGCGGGAGGAGCGCTCCTGGAGGCAAACCTCCAGCCCAGCCCCGTAAACAACAGCCCTTATGTAGGACCCACCCACAGTAAAAACAATCCTGAGAAGCTCTGTGACCTTCAGACACTTCACTAGTCAAAGGCAATCACAGGAAAGTTCAGTGCACTGTGCCACCCAAACTTGCACAGACGGCGCTTAACGCTCAGCCCGCGAGCTGAGCCCTGACAGGGCACTTGAGCTTATCTAACCTGCCCTCCACCTCTTCCAAAGGAAAATAGCAAGGGCAGCCTGAGAATTCCAGAGCAGAGGTGTCATTAGGTGTGTGCACATCCGTATTTCACAGCCTCTCTGTGGTGCTGCTCCGCCAGCCTGGGAAATGCTGCAGCTTCCCCTTTCTGCTCTTCCCCTGCCACCTCCAGCCACAGCTGAATACCCGAGAGCAACGTGCCTTCAGGAGGGATCTGCCTGACCTCCTCAAGCAAGCAGACACAAACAGTCCCCAAAATGGGGCAGAATCCATGCTGCACTGGAGGTCTGGCCGAGGAGCTGAACTGTGGGCAGAGCTCACGTGTCACACCGCGTGACGACGTACTCTGGGGACACTGGAACGGCACCTGAAGGATGGGCTGAGGTTTGTGAAAGCCACAAACAACGGCAGCTGGAAAGAGGGGAGATGGGTTTTTTTTTCCTTTCCTTATTTTAAGTGCTCTAGGATGAGTTAGTAGTTCTGGAAGATTCCTGACTCTTTAGAGGAGCACAGAATTGGCTTCTCACAAGTGAAGGTCACAGCATCGGCCCAGGACTAAGGCTGCCAGCAAAGGGCACTCTTCAGATCAGCCTCTGCCCTGAGGGGATAACAGAGCCTGGCTCAGCCATGGCCCACGGCTGCAAAACCCCGTGGCAACGACAGCACATTCACCCTGCAGCCCTCAGCTGCTGTTCCAGTGCTGCACACAATCTGATGGCTCCTCACCACCCCTCCGGCCTCAACAACAACGTGTGAGCAGTCGCTGAGGCTGCCCGCCACAGGGCCCTGCCAGAGCATCTGTCCTCCCTAGGATTGGGATCCTGGCCGCCTCCAATCCCTTCCAGCAGAAAAGGCATCTGTTGGAGCTAAGAGCAGTCTGCCTGCTTCCTGTACTCTGTTCACCCGACCCCGAGGAACCACAAAAAGCCTGCTCAGGGTGGTCTGTGCTCACCCTGCCCCAAGGAGAGGGGAAATACAGCTCTAGTAAGTCAGAAATCAGAGAGGCCAGGAGAGCCTTATCGTACTGGCAGCTGAGGCAAATGGAAATTACAGCTCCAGTAGCTGAACCAGGCCCCACTATGACTGCCAGTGCCTCCAGAGCACGTGGATCTTTAGGCTGGGGTGGATTTGGTGAGAACTCTGCCAGAGCCCTGGTTGCACCAGGAGGAGCGGCACTCGAGTGGGGTCCAGCAGGAAGGGAGAGGAGGCCGCTGCTGTGCACGGCCCGGGGCTGTGCCACTTACTCGCCACGTTGGAAGACAGTGAGAGTCCTGTCTCGCTGTGATAGGGATGAACAGCGATCTGCGTCATGGAGGGGACGGGCACGCCGGGGAAGGACACGGCTGTGGCTGCCAGGGACGGCGTGGTGACCGAGTACGGGTACTGCGCTCCTATGAATGCCGGGTGGACACCCTGCGACACAGAACAAACAACAGGCACCCCTGCTTCACCTGAGCACCCGCACCCAGGCCACAGCTGCACCTCCCCACACACACCCCAAGGCCAGGCTCACGCTGAGGAGGGAGGCAGGGCAAGGACCAGCACAGACGCGAGGTTGCAGCACGTGAGCGCTGCAGCTTCCTGCTTCCTCCTCCTTTCAAATCCCAGCCGCTGGCAGAACAACCACCCCAGAACTCTCGAAAGCAATGCAGAGGTTTTACTTCTTTCCCTCTGCAGTCCCTGCTTGTTCTGCAAGCTCTCAAGATGACAAGCTTTCTGTCCAGTGCCTTCTGAGGAACTCCAGGGCAGTAAAAAGCTACCAATGCCCTGCACCCACAGAAGGCTGCTCACAATGCCAAAGCTGCGCTGGGCAGCCAACCGGCCGTGACAGATCAGCAAGGAAGGGAAAGAGCAGAAGCTGGGTGTGAAGCCACAGCAGCCCGAGCCCCGCGAGAGAGACAGAGCCCCAGACTCACCTGCGGGTACGCGGAGCCGGGCACGGGGAAGACGGCGGGGCGCGGCATGTGCTGCAGCGTGTGGCCCAGGTACTGCGGGCTGCAGGGGATGTGCGTCTGCAGCGTGGTGTAGGGGTGCAGGCCCTGCGCGTGCCCGTGCGCCATGGCCGGCCCCGCCATCGCGTGCTGCTGGTACATGGTGGAACCCACGGAGATGACGGGCACCACCGTGGCCGCGGCGGTGACGGCGGCCGCCACCGTGACGGCGCCGGGCTCGGAGCCGCCGCGGCTGTCCGCCAGCCCCCGGGTCGCTTCCGAGGCACCTCGCGCCCCGCCGGAGCTGCAGCCGCTGGCGCCTTCGCGCTGCGCCGGCGTCCCGCCCACAGTCTGTTCGTAGAGCCAGTACCACTGGTGAGCGACTTCGAAGAGCACCTCTGGATACACGCCGCCTCCTTTGGCTGCCTCCTCCACCGCCATACAGGCCTTCTCCAGCATCAGGTTGTCCTGGGGCAGGGAAAGCAAAGCACACGTGAACAACGCAAAGGCGAGACGACACCGCGAGGCAGAAGTACAAACAGGGAGCTCTAGAAACGCCGTGGGGGGACAGAGAGAGCACAGCTGTGCAGCAGCAGAAACACAGCCGCTCCTTAAAGCCAGGAGAAACCCACAGAGCTGGCAGCAAGGCCTTTCAGTGGCCCAGAAGAGCCTGTCCCGCGAGTCACAGCCCATCCGTGATGCTGGAAGCCACCACGAGCCGCTCACCTGCTCCTTACACTGCACCAGGGCCCTCTGGATCTCGTTTGGGTTCAGGGCATGGGCGTGGGGCAGGCAGCTGAGCGCCAGTTCAGCAGCTGCCCGCACCATGTTGGAGTCTCTGGCCCGTGAAGCTCTGTCTGCCAACGATGCCACCTCTGGGGGGGTCAGATGCCCGTCCCAACACTCCACCAAGATGTTCAAGGCCGCGCTACCAATCTCCATGGCCTGCCCTAAGGGGAAGAGAGAAGACTCTCACACCACTGTACACCCAGTGCAGCTCCCCAGGCTGCCTTCCCTCGACGGGAGCACACTCCTCACTTCCTTCAGAAGCAGCACCAGAGCCCTTTAGGATTCAAGTCAAATTGAGGCTCCTCACCCCGAAGCACAGGACAGGCAAGAGCCCTCACTGAGCAAGCAGCGCGAGGGCACCATTACTGAAGCTCAGCTAAAGCAGCATTTGAGGCAGCAGCCAGAGGAACTTGCCAGAGCTGATTTTAGCAGCCACAAACCAGAGCCTGGACTGTGCCTCTGTTCCCATCACATCGGGAAAACGTGGCTTTTCTAAGGTGTGCTTCTTTGCCAGGCTCTAGCAGCCAGCTGGGTGGGGAGGCAGGTGAGTAAACGTGGGTGCAAACGGGGGGAGGAGGAGACAAGCAAAACGCTGAACACAGCCAAAGAGCGTGTTCAAAGCTGACAGGTGTCTGTCTTCAGCTAACCCCTGCAAGGAGAAGCTGAGACTAGTGTCTGTCTGTGTGAGAAGCAGTCTATGGCTCCGAAGCCCACGTTGCAGTACAAACAAGAAGAAAGAGGTCACAGGAACTTTCCAGGCCAAAACAAGCATCACTGCGTGGAACCACTGATGCTCGGCTTGCACGGCTGCCACAGCACATCAGCAGCGTCGCTCCTGGGCACGAGCTCGCCTCCCTCCCTTCCTTCCTGCCCAAAAACCAGCTTCCCAATGCGGTTTTGCTGTAACCTGTGATCCAGGAGACGTGGGAGGAGTAAGTCCGAGAGAGCCAGTTGGGAGACACAAAGTTGTGCAGCCCCAGTGCGTACAGCCCGATCTCGAAGGCGCACAGGTGGAGGTTGCGGTGTGGTCCCTGGTGCCCACCGCTGGAGGAAGGGTGGGTGAAGATGGAGGTACTGCTGTTTCCACCTGCTTTGATAAGGACTGTCTTGGCCAACTCGAAGTAGAAGTGAGCAGCTGCCTCTGAGGGCTGGTTTGGGACGTGAGGAGCGTGGCTCTCCAGGCGCCTCCCTTTATACCTGCAAGGAGACGGCAGAGGAACTTTTCAGAGAGCAACAAGCACCCCGAGGTCACTGGCTGGGATGCACAACTCCTGTCTTTAGGGGCCAGCACAAACAAAGCAGATGCTCCCAAAGTACTTCCTGATGCACAGGGGGTGCTTAGCCCAGAAAAGAGAAGACTAAGGGGGCACCTCATCAACACCAAGTACCTAAAGGGGGAGTGTGTCAAGGGGACGGGGTGACACTTTGCTCTCTGGTGGCCAGTGACAGGACAAGGGGTAACAGGCACAGGCTGGAACACAGGAAGTTCTGGGAACAGGAGGAGCAAGTCCTTTGGTGCTGAGGAGAGGGAGCCTTGGCTCAGGCTGCCCAGGGAGGGTGTGGAGGCTCCTTCTCAGGAGGTTCCCAAACTCATCTGGACACGTTCCTGTGCCCCTGAGTCAGGGGAACCTGCTTTAGCAGGGGCTGGGGCTGAAGCAGCTCTGCAGGGCCCTTCCCACCCCCACCACTCTGGGATTCTAAGATTCTACGAGCTGCTTCCCTGACATCAGGCCTAGAGGCTGCCTCCTCCATTGGCATTACTCATTACCTGCCAACTTCCACAGTCTTGGCACGGGTTCCCCCACTGGCTCTCCTGCTGCCACTGGAGGAGGAAGATCCCAGTGAATCACTTGAGGAACTGCTGATGCTGTCACTGTCCTGTCCCCTGCCCCAGGAGGTGGTTGCCCACCCCCCGCGCAGCGGCCGCCGGCTGAGCGTTGGAGAGCTGTCAGAGGTGGTTTCTGGAGCGCTGCTGTCGATACTGGCCATGCCTGCAACACCAGAACCAGCACAGTCCTGTCACCAGGGCTGCTCCAGGCAATGTGGGGAGGCAAACCCCTACCCATATCATCCACAGTCCCAACATGGAGCAGCCGTGTCAGTGACAGTCCGGCTCCCAGCTGCCAGGAATTCAGTCCAGAGAGGTTAAACTCATCACTCTGGCCACAGACATCAGCATCACTTTGCAGTTCTCACATTAGAAACCAGAAGGATCCAAGAACAATGCATCTTTATTACCCCCCTCACTCCCATCTTTGCAGATTAGTCTCTGCTTTGTGGCAGAGACTAACAAGAAGTGGATCCACACACAAGGTCAAGTCTCACAGATTGTATGGGCGTGAAGTAAACCCTTCTGGTATATGCTGCACAATTTACATGCAAAGGCTCTTCCCAGCCTCAGCCCCTAACTTATGCCCTTCCCAAGAGAAGTGGAGGGAGCTAGCAGCTCCTCTGAATTTGTTTCTGGGCTCAGGAGCACAGTACTCTGCTCCCAGAGTCCAGCAATCATTCAGCTCCAGGTCCCTCATCCAACACCCAGAGCGTAGCTGCTGTGAGAAGGGAACGGTCATTTGCCCTACAGAAGGAGGCAGGAAATCTGTGGAGCAAAACCTCCACATCAAACACCTCAGAGACAACCAACTGCTTCTGCAGCTCAGGAAAGGCTGACAAGTGGAAGCCAAGAGCAAGGGAACTGCTGAAACCCCAGCAGGCTGCCTTCCACGGCACCAGATGCTGTATGAACCACTCAGTTCCTACCTGTGTGCTTCTTCTTCTGCCTGACTGGTGAACCCCAACATCTCCCGTTGTATCCACCTCTGTTCCCAAGGGCCAGGCGACTGGGGACCTTTCCCTCTTGTTTCAAGACAGCAGCCTCTGCAGCTGGCTCACAGGGGGACCTCTGAGAGCTCTCTGCATAAACACAACAGGGACAACAGCAACATCACGTTTTGTTTCAGTTTCCTTTCAGTCCTAAGCACACCATCCAACGCCAGCCCAAGAACTTTGCATCTTAACGACTCAACACTTGGGAAATTTCCTGCAGTTGCAAGCAAATTTTTGAACGAGGAGGCTGCAGCAACCCTGACTTCATTGCACTCACCCTCCATTGACCTCCTGGAGAAGCATTACAACAGCACCTGCTTTCAACCAGATGCTGCTGTATGTGGTTTGCTACCACATAAGTGGAGGCACAGCTACAAGAAAACCACGTTTATCTGAGACTCTTCAGCGGTCTCAGTTATTTATCTTGCAGGAAAGGAAGGCACCCAACTCAGAAGCTTTTTGAACTCCTGCATCTCTGACACAAACCTAAAAGACGGAGTCAGAGCACTTTCATGTTAAGCTGGCTAAAGATAGGAAACCCTGGAAATTAGCTCGAATCTCAATGCAACAAGAAGGATACAGCGATGGATCCAAACAGATCACGGGGGCACGACATTCTAGTAACCACCAAGAACCCAAATGGTGACACAGTCCCTCTGACTGCTTCCCAAAGCAGGCACAGATTGCACAGTTCCAGTTTTTCACTGACAACAGAAGGGTTTCAGCACAGCCCCCGTGAAGGGCCTCCTTACCCTGGGCACTCTTCTCCACGAAGTTCTCAGGACTGCTCTGGACTGCAGTGCTCACAGCAGCCTGCTGAGCCACTGACGTCCCTGGGAGCTGCTGGATAGCTGCAGTGGACTGGGCAGCATGTTTGGAAGGAGACTTTTGATTTGCTACTGCAGGCTTGCTGGATGAGTAGAAAGAACTCAGAGTCTGTGGCTTGTGAGTTTGACTCTCTCTGTCCAGGAGTTTGTCCAAGATCTTTAACAGGAACAAAAAGAAAAGCCAAAAGCTTACAAGAAGGGGAAAAGAATGGGCATTACAATAAGACACAGAGGGAAAGTACCACATCAGCTTCCTGGCAGACAATAAATCTCTTATTGATGGAGAAAGATGTAAAATGGTTGTTCTCTAGAAAGCAGGCATCACCTTCCTGCACTGAAGATCAACAATGCACAGTGGAGAGCCACGTGCTCCGTATTGCTGAGGAAGCAAAGTTTCATTCATACTCAGCAGCATCCCCATTCTTACTCCAAACACCCACTGGAGGGGCAGAGTTTTATTGTCTCTCTTGCATGGGAAGTTAATACTTAACTAGTAGATCAAAGAGGTGAGAGGTTAAGAAACCAAGGCTTTGCTAGAGGCAAGGCTTTTGCCAAGACCTTTGCAGCAAAACAGAATCAGTCCCCAGACCATACAGACAGTGCACACTGAAAACCCCTGGGACAGAGGACTTGTTTCAGGAGGCAAGGAAAGGCATCAAGAGCAGTGAGAACACATGTGCCAACTAGAAGAGAAGAAACCTATGGAAAGAGAGTCTCTCCAGGGAAACACATGCTGTGCAACCAGGCCCTGCATCAGTGGCAGAACACTCACACCAGAACAGGCCTTGGGAACTCTCCGAGCACGACGCAGCAACTTCTGCTCACTGGCACAACTAGAGAATCCATCAAAACCCAAACTGTGTCTCTCTTTCCTCTTTCTAAAGGGAAACTCACCTTCTTCAGCTTGGACTGATCATCCTTGTAAGTAATCATCAGGGCTAGTGCCAGATCCCCTTTCTCCCTGCGGGTACCTTCACACAACAGAGGATGTTCTGCTTCACTGACAGTTGTTTTCATGCCTGCAGGCCAGAGAAGAGGGGATGAAGAGACAACTGAGTCCATGGGACTACATACATTCTGAACACTGTCTACATCTCAGACTATTACATTCACCTCACTGTCACAGGCAAAAGAAGGAGGGATTTTTCCCCCTTTATTTTTCTGACAACTTCAGAAGCATGCCATGAATAAACAGCAGCTGAAGTCTGTCCCCAGAATGCTAAGCTTGCTACAACTGCCACACCAACCAACCACATCCTAATATGTGGTGCAAAAAGAGTCCAGGCGACTCCACCTTGAAATAAACTCTTCCAGTTTCTGCAGATGCTACAAGCCACAAAGGACTTCCTCCTTTCAGAGATGAGCTAACAGAGGACAGGCCTTGTTTAAATGCGTTCTGTTCCCTTTTGCGTGCTGCTTTACAACAGGCAGGTAGCCTTGTCAGCTTTATAGAATCACTCTGTTGCTGAAGCTGATGAGGCAGGAAGGCAGTATTATGCTGAGCTCCTGAATGATATCATATGCCTGTGAGTACTTCTGCTAGTCTTTCAGTGTCATTGTCTAACCTCTCCTGGAATTGTCTTTTGATCTTTGAAACTGTCCATCTCCATTAATGCCAAGGCACTGGATCTTCTGCAACAAGTGAACAAGAAGAAAGCTAAAAAAAAATATCAATGTTACTGCTAGAGCATTCAGTTCCTGTCTGGTATCCCCCTTGCACTTCTCCCAGCTTGCACAGGCACCTCCACTCTGCCATGTAACATCCTTCTGCACCTGGTCCTGCAAACCACGTGCTTCCATTTCTGCCCTAAACTGCAACTAACCACTAACTCTCGCTGCCCAGAATGAGGCAGGAGGCAAAACATGGATGAAGAAAGAATTTTGTGGTAAAAGATTCTTACCAAGAGCAGCAACAGCTGCCTCAAAGCCAAGCTCTTCATCTCCAGGCATTTCGTTATTCCAATTACGGCTTGGGGGTCTAGAGCCTGTAGGAGAAACCACTGACAGAAGACAGCAGCATTAGTGCTCAGCTTTCAGAACTAGAACCTCAAATCAACAGCTATTTCTCAGAGCTTCCTGAATTTGAAGAGCTTCCTGTGGTCCTATTCCTAGCTTTGCACTACTTTCCAGACCCCAGCACCGTTTCATGGGGTTTTTGTCCCTTTCTCTCCCTCTGATCTCAGAAGGCTCCAAGCCAGGCAGGTACCAAGTGCCAAGTCACTCTTCAATCCCAGGCTGATGCGATTGTCTAACTACTGGATTTAGATTGGCTTCCTCTGAATAGAACCAGTATAAGAGGAGAAAAGTCAGTCATTTATAGCTATTCTACAACCACACACGGAGTGCTGCAGTGTGGCAAGTTTTCAGTGGCTTTCACGTGCAAGCAGAAGGAGAGACGGTTCCAGCCGGGCACAAAGTGCCTCTGAAGTGCAAACAACGGCACTTGAAGCAGCAAGATGAAGATGCTCTTACAATGAAGACAGTTTCTCTCTGAAAACCCCTGGCAGCTCAGAACATGCCCTTGGCACACTCAAGCCACCGTAGGCAGTACCTGGAGTGCACAGGACATCAAATATAAAGCTGGCCAGCATCAGCGGCAGGACGGGCCGGTAATCACACAGCGTCCCCTCCCGCAGCTCCTCAGCTCTGCCTCGAATAGTGTTCATCTCAGCAGTGCCCAGGGGAATCTTCTTCAGCAGGGCTGCAATCTCAGACTCCTGATACGCCAGCTTCACCTGGTAGTGCCCACAAGGAAACAGGAGAAGCTGTCATCAGCACAGGCTCTGTGGGCAGTGGAGGGTTTCCCCCTCTCTCCAGCAAGAGCTGTTATTGGAACATGAAATGGTGGCAGCTCTCAGCAGCCCAGTCACCTTTCAACATTGTCTCCACGCTGAACACAGATGTTTCAAATCTAATACAAGTCCTGCCTCCTACCTGCATTTTCCTTTTTTAACTCAAATTAATCACTCTTGATTTGCACGTAACAAAAAGCCCCAGCTTTCACAGAAGCTTTGGCTGGAGGGAAAAAAAGATGCTGTGTGTAGCAACACAGCCATTTGAGACAAACACCCATTTGAGAGTGGTCAGCAGAAGAAAAGGCACAGGGTGGCAGCTTGTCACCAGATAGAAGACCCTTACATTGCATCACTGTGCCATTCCTGCCTCCTCTCCCTTCCTAATGTGTGAAAGTGTTTTTCTTTTAGGGAGCAAGTGACTGACCATCTCACAGTCTTCTAAATCAGACCTAACAGGTACAGATAGCCACTGTAACAAGTGTACTGTGTGGATGCCCAGCAACTATATACACCTCCAGGGACCACAGAGCCCTGCAGGGCAAAGCAAGGGGGCTGCAAATCACACAGGCAAGGCCTTCACAGGACACTCCACTTCTCTAAACAGGAAGCCTCATAATCCCTCAAGCAGTGCTCAAAATACTGTGCCTGCACAGTGCACATCTTCACTTGCCAAAGAATGAGGTGTCAGCAGGAGCAACAACTTTCCAACACAGAACAATTGCATCAGTTCACCTTAAGGACCAAGTTTCAAACCAATGCAAAGATGGGCAATTCCATTCCACAAACGGCTTTCTTCTCCCCACATTAGCCAAGCAAACTGGAATCGTGCTCAGGTAAGAAATTAGCTGTTCTAATCAAAACAGTATCTTCACCAAAGACTTTGCCCTCATTTAAATATGTGCAGGTCCACAGCTTCGTGTGAAATTAAGAGCCCTTTGGCACGGGAGGCCTGAGCTTCCTAGCAATGAAGGTAATGCCAGACCATTTCTCTGGCACACAATCCACTCGGTCCCACTGCAACTGATTTTAAGGAAAGCTGTAAAAGCATAACCAGGCTTCAGGAGCTGAAACAGAGACTACAGGAGCAAAAGCATTCAAGCAGAACAGCGTTGCTCATGGATAAAAGCGCCTTGTGAGCAGTGTCATACCTCCAGAGCCTTGGTAGAGGCGGGTGGTCTCTGCAGCTCCAGAGCAAACATCCCGATCCGGAAGGCCAGGTTGTGGTACTCCAGCCGCTCGCTCAGCACGGTCAGCAGGAAAGCAGCCTTGGACAAGGTGTTGGTTGCCATCCACGTCTGCTTGCTGGTTGACACCTTGTTCTTTTTGCCCTGTTGGAGGAGAAATGTGTCACGGGACACTTTCCTAAACGCCCTCAGTGATTCCGTGCTTGTCCTCCTACCCTTTGCAAGAAGTAGACAGGAGAAAGAGCAAAACAGATTCAAACTGTTCCCTTTGCTTAGGAAGCACAAATCCCACTGGTTACTGATGAACTTGGTTACTTCCCTTATCTCACCCCAGTACACCACAGTGGAATAGACAGCCTGCTGGTAAGATCTATGTCCACTATTGGACTGATGCTGTGCAGGCAGATGTGGCTCTTCCAAAGGAACCCTTAACTACAACAAACACTTCTTAGTGCCCCACTACAAGTGACCTTCCAGAAGTCTGTGCTTATTTCCCTGTTCTCCAAGCCTCTATCCTGATAACGTTTTCAGTGGTGATCATTATGAACTAGGAGGCTAAGGTTGTGGAAAGAATCCCAAGAGACAGGGGCACCTGCACAGAGCTGCACAAAAGTCAAGCCTTCTTACGGCTGCCGTATAGTCTCACAGCACACAACAGCAGGTGTCTCTTCAAGAAAGCAGCCTTTGAAGATGGGTGCTTTGTCTAATGGAATTAAAATAGATTCCTGAAGAAGGGCAAGCTTTTAACAGACAAGCAAAGCTTCTCTTTGAAGCCCAGGAAAAAAAAATGGAAGAAGCTTTTAATTAAACTCGAGTTTTTGATGACTCCAAGTCCTGCTGATTGGCCTCTTTTTCTCCCTTTCATTTACACACACACACACAAAGTGATTTGGCACATTAATGACACCCAGAGAAGTTCAATCCAGAGAAAGCAAAAGTGAAGGGCCTCAAATCACAGCAAGTGAGAAATGCCTGGGAATGCTGTATCCATCCTATATATTCCTTCTAACTTATTCTCTACCCCCAAAACTGGAGAAGCTCTGTCTACCTTAGTTGGTGGCTGCTCCACCTTGAGATCTGGAGGGTTGGCCAGGAGGTCCCTGGCGAGCTCCACAGTTAAGCGACATGCTTCATTGCTGTATCCATGTGCATACAGGGCCTCTGCACAGGCAAACAGGATCTGCAAGAGAGAACAGATGGTTACGTTCACGCCAGACTGCCCCAGGCCTGCTCAAACCCCTCGCTGTGAAGGCTCTGCAAACACATTTCACAATTAACTTCAGCAGCAGGTGTTCTCAGAGCCCTCCTTGCCTGGACCTTCACCACCAGCCCCTTTAAGTAATCATGTCCCGAAAAGCCTTTTCTTCCGTGATTAAATCCCATCCTCCTTCTAAGTGTCAAACAAGATCAGAGAATTACTCAGAAAACCTACAACCCAAACTGACTGACTCAAATTCTTCTTCCCATGCATCTCCATTTCATGGGCTTGCTCACGTAGGTGCAAGCTCTGAAGATAGCCTGAGGTTATTACAGGGATGTGACGCAGCCTGTTTAGATGGTCTCTGGCTTTCCAGAGGATTTCTGCCTGCATGGCTGCATTTAATTTCTTCCTGCTGGGTACGTCTCTTTCTCACTTATTTTTTAATTCCAGCTCAGTTTTGACACTTCCACGAGTGACACTTGGTGAAAAGCACACACTGTTTTGCCTAGGTTTGGAAGGGATGCGATTTGTGTGAGATGGGACCAGCTAAAACTGGGACACACTTGAAGTCGGCGCAGAAATCCGAGTCGAGCCTGTGGGAAGCGGACACGGGCGAAGTCACTGCATGAAGGCTGCAGATATCTCGCCATACAACAGGTTGCAATTAAGCCCTTGATTTAACAACCTACTGAGTTAAGCGCGACAGCGAGGAGGGTGATGAGGCCATGACGGATAATTTGCAGCATAAAGCTGCAAGTCAGTGTTTGGAACTAGACAGAGCTCACCTCCATCTGGCTCTCCTGCTCCAGAGGCTTTATACCAGAAAATATATCCTGTTCTTCTTCATTTCCCCCATCAGCCTTGTCATCGTCTTCCTTGGCTACCTCTTGTGGGTTCAGATAGTACACCTGGTAATCGTCTTCCTCTTCTCCATCATCCCCTCCCCCGGCTGCACCATTCTCTCCCATTTCCTCCGGCTTCAGGCTCACACCGCCGCTGTTCTCGTCTGCGGAAGGCAGGTCATCATCACCGCTGCCCATCTCCCCCACAGGATCCTTAGGCGATTTCTTGGCCATGGAACCGCTCCTGACACTGGGCTCAGGTCCCTCCGAGAAGTACACGCCACCATCCTCCTCAAACGCGTCCCTGTAGCTCCTGCTCAGCGGGCTTTCTGCGAAACTGAACGTGTTGCTGGCTTCTGCCCCCAGAGCCAAGCTGCTGTCGTCCAGGCTCATCTCGGCCAGGTCTGGCTCCAGAGAGCTGTCCTCGCTGCTCATGCGGCGCTTCCCGCTGTGCTTGCCGGCCAAGCCCTTGCTGACGGGCAGCTTTGCTTTGCCCACCGTCGTCTTGTACACGGCTTTATCTCCATCTGCAGAGAGGCGCCGGAGCACCCTCTGCGGGGGCTCAGAGGCCACTTTGCGCTTGCCGCTGAGCTCCTTGGGCCGCACGGCCGGCTCCTGGGCAGAGCCCCGTGGCCTGTCCCCGGCCTGCAGACACGGCTCCTGCCCCGCCGCCCGGCCGGCCTCGCAGGCGGCCTCTGCACACTGCAGCCGGCAGCTCCTCTGCTGGATGGCCTTTACCCAGCAGAAGGAGTTCTTCTTGTCAGTGCTGCTGTATGTGATGCCGGGAATGGGATAAGATTCCTCCCAGTTGAAGTAACAGGCTTCCACGGCTGGCTTGAAACCCTGGAAGAGCTTCTCCAGTGATTTCTTGTGCTGGCCCCTCTTGACGTTATCTATGACTTTCAGCTGCCACTGTCTGAGCTGTGAGCAAAGGTCCCTGCGCCTAAGAGAAGAGGAGGACGCGTTAGAAAGCAAATACAAAATGCACCTGCAACAGACTACCTGTTAACCCACAGAACACCTCCTCCTTTGGGCCAGAAACACCCCCTGCTGAATTAACTACAGACAGCAGTAGTAAGAAGACAGGCTGCAAAGAGGAAGCAGCTTTATTAACAACCAAGCCCTAGACAGGCCTCTGATACAGAACCAAAACGTGAACAGCACACCACGTTTTGTAGACTAAAGGTGTAAAATAAATGATGTCAACCACAGTTTCTCAACAGGAGTCCTCAGTACCTCTGTCTTTATTCAGCTAATGCTGCATAAAGGTGGCAGTAATTTGAGCAAGGCACAGGATGGTTCAGAAACCTGCAGAAACCTCTCAATTTCTCCTCAGACAATTGTCTGAAAATCATCCCCTAGTGACGCTGTTTACCAACACACTGCAGCAAATGAGCTCGCTAAGAGCACGGAAAGGAGGAAACGGTTCTTCTTAAAACGGATAAGGGTGAATGACTGGCCTGAAGTGAAATCCATTAAACTGCTCAACAGTTACATTTAGAGAGCATTAAAATGTATTGCTAGCTGGTGTTATCATTCGAAGAAGTGTTCTCCACTGGGACACTCACATGTAAAAGACAGCTCTCAGAAGAATTATTCACACTACTTGATGTTGCTGAAAGTAAGAGGCCATAGCAAGTCATGTTTAAAGTGTTTATAGTCCTCTTGAACCTCACACAGAGGGGCTTATGACTGAACAGTTAATGAAGACACAAAGACGAGAAGTGTACAAGAAGAAGGTCCTGAGCGCGCTTGAATGTCACAGGAATAAGAGAGCCACTGGATCTGACTCTGGTGCTCACCTCTGTGGGCTAATAGTTGGGTCAAGGACAGCCAGCCTCCAAAGGACCACCATCTCATCACACATACTCGCGCAAGCATGAGCAGCTACCTCCGACTGGCCATTGCTGCGGCCCGTGTGCCCACTGGCACTGCTGTGGGATGCAGACGTTCGCACGCTGTACCACCAGCCGGTGATCTGCGGGAGAGAACATGCTCGGGAGGTCTCCAGTGGCCAACATCCCTTCCCCTGCTCTCACTTAACCCCGTCACCACAAGGGAATGGGACTCCAAAACAGCCATGAGCATTAAAGCAGTATTGGTTTGTGACAACTAAGGGCCTCTCAAGATCGTTGTGGTTTGAAGGCACGTGCCCGCAGAACAGGAGGTTCTCCTCCTGCAAGCCTCCCCATCCTCGGGAGGGAAAAACTCAACAAAGGTAATAAATAGGGCATTTCCTTCCCCCTTCTTATAGTTGAGGCATGTGATAGAGCAATAAGGGAAGTTACATTGCAATTTATCATAAAATCACTGAATGGTGGGGGTTGGAAGGGACCTTCAGAGCTCATCCAGTCCAACCTCTCTGCAGAAGCAGGTCCCACCTAGATCAGGTCACACAGGAGCGTGTCCAGATGGGTCTTGAAGCCCTCCAAGGAAGGAGCCTCCACACCCTCCCTGGGCAGCCTGGGCCAGGGCTCCCTCAATGAAACACTCAAACAGTTTGTTCTTATGTCTAAATGGAACTTTTTGTGCTGCAGCTTCAACCCATCACCCTTGTTGCGAGATACAATAGAAAAAGGGGACGTCCCAACCTCCTGACACCCACAATTTAGACATAAATATTAATGAGATTCCCCCTCAGTCTCCTCTTGACTAAACAGCCTTAGTTCCCACAGCCTTTCCTCATAATTTATGTCACAGAGTAAGACCAGCATTCTGAACTGTCAAAGGAAACCTTTTGCCTAATATTATTTATCAAAATATTAAAAAAATTAAGCCAATTAAAAGATATCTTCTACAAAAATAACAAAAGAATCGGAGATTCCACCACCCAAAACACATCTTTAGCTCTTATCAGGATGACAGCTCACGTGGGATGTGCTCTAAGGAAACCAAAAACCCAAACACTGAAATAAATGACCTTGGCTGGGCAGAAATTAAACCCAACGTGCTGAACAAAAGAGATTAGGCTCCGTGTTAAAAGGACTGAGGTTATTTTGGGGATGCAGTGTTACCAGGGCATCGCTAAATCAGCATAAAAGCCACCTGCAAGAGCATGTTAGCATGGAGAAGCACATGCCTCTGATGTAGGCAAACTGCTACAAATATCTCTTCGGTCATGGATTGTACAAGCACATGCCACCAAACACGGGCTCCAGATGGCTCCCTAGAATTTTATATCCCCCCCCGTCCCTCAGCAAGGAGGTTTGAATACCTGCTCATAGTTGAGACACTGGTCAGTGAGAATCTCCAGCAAGGGAGCTGCGTTGCTGTCCCGTCTCTTAAACATCTCCCGCACGATGGAGAGCAGGTTCCAGATGCCCTCGGGCTCTCTGCCTCGCAGGGGCCGCAGCAGGCAGGCCCACTCAGCAGCAGCTGGGGGCTCCGTGGAGGACAGATACATCGAGTTCACGTCACTGGGGATGAAACACAAATAGCAGGGATAAGAAAAATGGGATTAAGCACAGCCATACAAAATCTTGAGTATGTTCTGCATCCAGAAGTACATTTGCACCTTAAACGGGACAGATCTGCAGCATGAGACTGAGAACGCCACACCAGCAAGGTATTGGGCAAACAGAGTGTGCTCTGCTGAAATAACACTGGACAAGCCATGCAAAAACACAGTCCAGAAGAGTAACCATGAAGCTAAGCATCATTCCGTCCACGGCATCACATAAGGGCACAGGCAATACAGCCAATGAGCTTACAGAGTACATGAATATCACATTTCCCCTCCAGTGGGAAACACTTACCTGAAAACAACAGGAGAAGGTCCACAAAACTTATGAAGGGTTTTCTTTATGTTGTCACTCAGAGTAGATTCATCTAAGTACCAGGTGCTTTGATCTGATGCAGAGGGTCCAGCGGTGGGATCTTGACAAAAGAACAACACAAATAGAGTCTGCAGGCTTTGAAAATACCTTCCTCTGTGTGCCCAGCCACAGAGATCACAGGGGGCACACGGGCAGGATTACTCAGTTTACCTCACCCACTGCAAAACTCACTACTCAGAACTATCTTAAGATGCCATCAGAAGGTTACCTCAACCACTGACAACCCTGAATTGGGAGACCCAGCTGAATGGAGCTGGCATGCTGAATGGAAGCACTACAAACAGTGGGACCAAGAGAAATTCAAGGGCTGTGCCAAAAGAAACCTCATGAAGTTCACTGAGGAAAAATGTGTACTTTCTGTACCTGAGACACAAAAAGCCCATGCGTCAGTACAGAAGGAACACAAACTGGCTGGGGAGCTGATAGGTCTTGGTGATTGTGGTGCATGCCACACTGAACACAAACCAATGGCAAACTTTCACTGAAAGCACAACATGAAGCAAAGCAACCTGCAAATTGGGCTACATTAAGAAAAGCACAGCCAGCAGGCTTAAGGAACTGATTTTATCCACACCTGGAATCCTGTATTGAGTTTTGGGTCCCCTGGTCCAGTAAGGATACTGAGAAACCAGAGAGAATACAGCGGAGGGGTATCAAGATAGCTGAGGGCACAGAGCACGTGACCCATGAGGTAAGACTGAGGAAGATGGACTAATTTCATCAAAAAAATAGAGAAAAGTGTGAGCATTAACAGCCCACAGCTTATTGAAATCACAAACACAATGCAGCCAAACTCTTCTTTGTAGTAGCAGATGATAACAACTGGCATTTGGAGAAACCTCTGGACCAAAAGGCTAATGCAGCGCTAAGATGGGAACACTCTGTAGCACCTCTGCTAAGCAAGGCTTGGTTAAGCTAGCCCAAGCCACAGCTAACCCCATCTAGCCTTGCAAACAGTCCCATTTCGAGTAGGAGGTTGGAGACGTCCCCTCCAATCAATGTTTCCACGAGTCCACAATAAAAGTACCAACTTAAAAAGATGTCTTGTTAGGAAGGTGCATTGCCTGATGCTCTCATGCTCTGCACACACTCTGAGCACCAGTTACACCAGTTACCAATTGCCTGTTCCTGTCCCACGTATACATCCAAGTGCCTGCGCACTGACCTCCACCTGCAATCCCAGCTACGTGGTAACACATCAGTTCAGAAACTCAAAGCAGTGGAAATACATTCACTTCCCATCTGTGACACAGATGACTGAAGTCAGACAGATCAAGGTTACCTGGGGCTCCACACACTGTGTTGATGGCAGTAGACTGAGAAGATAACAGCTCGTCCAGCAAGCGCTGAGCTGTGGGAAGAATCTGAAAACACAAAGCAAACTTTCAATGCACACAGTATTTCTTATCCTGACAGACCCAGACAAAGACCAGCGTGGGTTTTCATGGCTGAGGGAAGTACCAATTACACCCAGTCATGTTTTCAGAAAGGACGACAGAGGGTGCTAAAGATTATACAACAGCAAAGCAGCTGTTAGACTTCCTCCCTTCGCAAAGCAAACCTACATGCAAGGCTTACTTCCACATTCCCACCCTCAGAAGTAAACAAAAGCATCATAGGTTATTAGTTCCTTTCTCATTTCTTGAGTAGAAGCCCACAGAGCCTGATGCTGCAGCTAACTTTGAGAAGCACAGAAGGGACTGCAGCCAGGGTCATCATTTTCCTGCGCTCTGAATGTTCTTCCTCGTACCCAAATCGTTTCTCTAATACCCAAGCTAACAGGAACAGAGGAGCAAACTACCAATTATGTCTATAAACATCTTTTGGGGCAGAATTTGGCTTATTTACCATCCTGTCAGCAAAGGGACCATCAGTAAAATACTGCCATTTCAGCACTACCGTATTGATAGCTTCTGGGCAGCTCAGGGCAGAAGCAGAGAAGGCTCACACCTGGTTGCAAAACCCCAGGTAGATACACCCTTAACACATTCTTTTTGATAGAAAAATACACAGCAGAAAGCCTTTTTCCCCCCAGACGAAGTCTGGGCTGAAGATTTAGCCTTTAGCATGCACACTTACAACAGGTCAGGCCTATCACCAGCATCTGAAGGATTTGCAACAGAACATCTGATACCTCCTCCACCTCTCTCTGCACAGTACCTGAGGTTAATGAGCACCTCACTGGAAAACAAGGCACATTCTGTAAACCTTCACTTGCAAATAACGCGGATCCACCTCAAACAGATGGAAGAAAACTCATGCTTCATAAGGATATTTTGCATCTCAGGCACCTCAAGAAAGAAACAACATATTAAGCTATTCCTGTGCCTTTTTCAACTCCTACGTATTTCAAGTCACCCCAAAGCAGAAAACTCACAGGTCTGGGTCTTCACAAGCCACTCAGGAAACAACTGCCACCACTGCTAGCCTTTCAACACCTTCCTTTGCTAAGCACCAGCCTATGTGACATAAAGCTGCCAGTCCTTATGCAGGGAAGAAAACTTGTCTGTTATACAACGCAGCAAGAAGCACACGTTCCTGGTGCTGCTCAATCAGCGACAAAAAAAGGCAGTAGTTTTATATCATTGTCATTTTATACAGCTCCTCTACTCCCTCTCATTGGAAGACCAACCAACCTCCCTGTCAGAGCAGGTCCCACCTAGATCAGGTCACACAGGAACGTGTTTTATTTAGCAATAGAATATCTTATTGTCCCAAGCACAGTAGCTGAACATGAATTTTAGGCAGATGCTGACAGTAATCTAACTCCTATTTAAGACATTACACACACACACACAACTGAAATGTGACAGATAGCTGTGCTGGTCAGTTTTTCTCAGCCTCCTTTGGTTAAACAGGCATAAGAACGTTGCCAAGCCCTTATATTTTTCAAGCAAATTGCTTAGGTATTCTTGTGCATTTTGTGCAAGCATTCTAGGCAGATGATTTAAACGACCTGACCTTGAACAACACACATATTTAAGGAATAAGACAACAGATTGTGCCTTTGACTAACACAGTCTCACATCTATCACTCTGCACAACCCAAATGATTCTTATGCATCACCAGGAAGCTACATAGGGGGAATTCAAAAGGTCACCAGCTGTGTGCATTAGAACATGCCCACCTAAGGCACGTAAAACATCCCTGGCTAGTCTTCTCCAGAACTGTGGAGGGTGATGGAGCCCTGGCCCAGGCTGCCCAGGGAGGGTGTAGAGGCTCCTTCCTTGGAGGTCTTGGAAGACCTGCCTGGACACGTTCCTATGCGACCTGATCCAGGTGGACCTGCTTCTGCAGGAGGGTTGGACTGCATGATCTCTAAAGGTCCCATCCAACTCCTACCATTCTGTGATTCTGTGATAACCATCCAAACACACAAAAAGGAGGCAACCTGATGTGTTCTGACCCAAGTCTTTCCCCACCACGCATGTATTTTCTTGTGTTTGATCTTCCACAAGCCAAGTGCATATTCATGCTCATAAGAACAGCCACCATTCCTCTTTCTCCTTTTAACACCCTCTTCATCTTTTACTCGCCAATAGACACTTGTCAAGTAGGAGACTGGCAAACCTGAACAGGGCAAGAAATGAATAAGTCTTCCCAGGCACTCACAACTGAACAGGTCAGCTGCTTATCTTGCAGCAAAAGACATCACAGACATTGATCCAGATAACTGAATCTCACAACAACAGTCCTATCAATTGTCCCCACTTACCTGTTGTGGAAGTTCACTGATTAGGTACTGAGCAAATTTTTGCAGTTGGTCTCTTTGCAGGCGAGACAAGGACTCAGAAACAGGCGCTCGTAAGCACACTGCGGATGCCTGGAAGGACAAAAGGAGACAGGAACTGCCATCAACAGGTCAGCCTTAGTGAAACTGTGTCCACTGAACGGATGAAGTGTCATGAACAGTAGCTGTGCCACTGCAGACCACGCTTGGACTCAATAGACCTTTTTCTTTAAGCTCATTATGTGCCATGTTTCAGGCAGGATGCAAATAAGCTGCCCAGGCTTTATAAGAACTGTTTTTAAGAGTTTCTTTTCAAGGAAACTGCTTTAACAGCTGTGCCTAAGATCTGTTGTTGCTAGCAATTGCACAAACACTGGCAGGGATTTCACAAACAAACCTCTAAAATAGGACATTATTCTTTAAGCTTCTGGCAAATCAACCAGCTCTGTGGGGGGCTGTTTCACAGATTCTCAGCCACCTCGTTTGCCTCATTAGAGGTTTCTTCTTTCCTCTTAAAATCAGCCTCTCTCCATATCTTTTATCATCTCAGATGATAAAAAACCCTCCACTACTAGCTTCTTAGTCTTTTTCACTCTACAAAACAAAAGAGACCCCACTCAAATAGCAGCTACCTAAACTCTAACCTGCAAACGGGCAAGTGTAGGTAGGTAATAAAGATGCTTCTGATGTTTATTTGTGTGCATAGAGAGATACACCTTGGCTTATAGCTCACTAGTGTCAGCAGTCAGTAGATACAGATAGGAAAATCCTTGCACTATCGATTTTCAGGTAGAAGAATTGTTTTTATCCTGCACAGGGTCCAAACTTTCTGAGTTTGAATAATGTAAATGAAGCTTTGTTTCCTATCCTTACTCTCCATACCCCCCTTTTACAAACAGAACTAAGAATTCAAAGCAGAAACCTTTTCTTTTTGGCCAGCTCTCCAGTCCTAAGTACAGAAAACAAACTGATACTGGGACCCTTGCACAAGGGTTGCAGTTTAAGCCTATTACAATTGTCCACTGTGAAACACTAACAAGCTTCAGCAGGTTATTAGCACTGAGTTAAGAATCTGGAGTCGACCATAAGCAAGTTAGCTATAAAACATCCTGTGACAGCAGAAAAATCATCTGCTCCTTTCCATTCCACAAGCTTACTGCTTCCTTAAGAAGTATTTCTCAGCTTCCCAAAGACTGAGGAAATTAATTTGTATGCAAGACTGAATCCTCAACTTGTGGCTTCTACAAGTTTCCACCTGGGGTTTGTTGGCCTGTGAAACACTTTAGTTTTCACTCTACACAAGGCCACACAGAATATAAGCAAATAAAAACATAAAATTCACTGCCTGTTTGAAATCCTCAAGTCAAAATGACACTTACCTGCCTCAGTACGTGTTAGAGTGAACTGGGGAACGTAAAGGCCAACAGTGATGAAAATGACTTCTGCACTCTGACCAGACAACCTGAAGAGTGGGCTTTCAAATCTCATCTTTACAAAGACTGTTAATGAAACACTAACTACTGGTGACCTATCAGTCCTTGCAGAGCTGAAGAAAGAATAAGTAACTCTAGCATTGAAATAAGAAACAGGAAGGGGTCAAACAGGACTCTGACTCTGCCCTTAGCAATGTGCATGTTATCAGAAGACACTCTGCAGTTCAGAGCCTCAGACGAGTGACTCTGCAGACCTGGGCTGTGAGCACGCCCTTGCCCAATCTGTAAGGGAAAGGAGTGCCAAGAACAGGCTCCCTAAAGAGAGAGCGTGTGGCGTAACGCTGTTCAGGAGGAGAGGCTGGGAGAAGGTGCCTGAGGGGGAGCAGGAATGCCCGGGAAGGCTTACGTTGTGTATTCGGAAGAGGCAGAGTGCCACGACGTGAGCACACCACTTGGCCCCGGCTCCGCAGGTGCAGCTGCACGACGTGATCCGGCAGCGGTCAAACATCACCGCCACGTTGTACGCGCCCTTGGGTGACACCATCTGCGGGGGCACCACGGTGGCACTCAGATGGAAACCTGTCAAATACAAAAGCCCAGAGTTAATCTTCTGGGAGACAGATTCAGCTAGTGCAGAAATCTAGGTGTGTGCCAAGTAAACAGGGAAACAAGGTCTAGCAACAACATCCACACAGGGATGGACACGGATCTGCAGCTCCAGCACTTGTTTCTTCCCAATCAGCTACAGCAAAACATCAGCAGAGAGGCATAAGAGATTCAAAATGCATTCATTTCTTTATGTATTGCTACTAAGGTTTATCTATTTATTTATTACTATTAATATGCTTTAGCAGTGGTGTTGGACCAGACAATCTACAGAGGTCCCCCCCAAACCCTACCATTTTCTGGTTTAACAAGGAAAAGCACAAGTGGATAGAATCACAGAATCATGGACCTGCAGAAGCAGGTGCACCTGGATGGATAAAACCATCACTGAGAAGTTTTGGTCACAGAGTCAAAGGTAGACTATACATGTTTAATTGGCTCTGGCAACAGTGCAGAATAGGCTAGATGACACCTTCTGAATCATTTCCAAGTCAGTCAACTTTTACAGTTTTACAGACAACTAGAGAAGGCAGCACTTACACCTGAACAAAGCTCCTGAAGCCACAAAGTAAAAGCAACCTGTTTCTCACAAATTACCTACCTCCTTGCAACCTTGCACATGTCCCATTTTTACAAGCCACGTACTCAGAAAACACAAAGATCCCTCTTGATTAGACTAAAATCAATAGAAAAGGGAAATTTCAGCAACAACACCTGAACGAACCCAGCCTCGTTAATCTGTCATCAAACACATACATTATGAAGCTCATCTCGGGCAGGATGAAAAAAGAACTTCAATCAAGTCTGGCTTTGTGTAAAACCATGTACAAGGCATACCANGAAGACACTCTGCAGTTCAGAGCCTCAGACGAGTGACTCTGCAGACCTGGGCTGTGAGCACGCCCTTGCACAATCTGTAAGGGAAAGGAGTGCCAAGAACAGGCTCCCTAAAGAGAGAGCGTGTGGCGTAACGCTGTTCAGGAGGAGAGGCTGGGAGAAGGTGCCTGAGGGGGAGCAGGAATGCCCGGGAAGGCTTACGTTGTGTATTCGGAAGAGGCAGAGTGCCACGACGTGAGCACACCACTTGGCCCCGGCTCCGCAGGTGCAGCTGCACGACGTGATCCGGCAGCGGTCAAACATCACCGCCACGTTGTACGCGCCCTTGGGTGACACCATCTGCGGGGGCACCACGGTGGCACTCAGATGGAAACCTGTCAAATACAAAAGCCCAGAGTTAATCTTCTGGGAGACAGATTCAGCTAGTGCAGAAATCTAGGTGTGTGCCAAGTAAACAGGGAAACAAGGTCTAGCAACAACATCCACACAGGGATGGACACGGATCTGCAGCTCCAGCACTTGTTTCTTCCCAATCAGCTACAGCAAAACATCAGCAGAGAGGCATAAGAGATTCAAAATGCATTCATTTCTTTATGTATTGCTACTAAGGTTTATCTATTTATTTATTACTATTAATATGCTTTAGCAGTGGTGTTGGACCAGACAATCTACAGAGGTCCCCCCCAAACCCTACCATTTTCTGGTTTAACAAGGAAAAGCACAAGTGGATAGAATCACAGAATCATGGACCTGCAGAAGCAGGTGCACCTGGATGGATAAAACCATCACTGAGAAGTTTTGGTCACAGAGTCAAAGGTAGACTATACATGTTTAATTGGCTCTGGCAACAGTGCAGAATAGGCTAGATGACACCTTCTGAATCATTTCCAAGTCAGTCAACTTTTACAGTTTTACAGACAACTAGAGAAGGCAGCACTTACACCTGAACAAAGCTCCTGAAGCCACAAAGTAAAAGCAACCTGTTTCTCACAAATTACCTACCTCCTTGCAACCTTGCACATGTCCCATTTTTACAAGCCACGTACTCAGAAAACACAAAGATCCCTCTTGATTAGACTAAAACCAATAGAAAAGGGAAATTTCAGCAACAACACCTGAACGAACCCAGCCTCGTTAATCTGTCATCAAACACATACATTATGAAGCTCATCTCGGGCAGGATGAAAAAAGAACTTCAATCAAGTCTGGCTTTGTGTAAACCCATGTACAAGGCATACCAGTTGTGCTCTTAATGCAGCTTCCTCTACGGATGATGGTTATCCAGAGGCACACATACCACCAGCAGGAAAAGGCCACCAGCCACATGAATATCCTACTTGTCTCTATCATCAGTTAATCATCCTCTACAGCAATGAGTATCAGTCTCAGAACCTTTCTGCTAGTCTCCAATTCAGTTTTACTGAGGGACAGAAAGCCCCAAGGGCATCAAACCCAAAATTCAGTCCAACAACCTACCCTGTGAAAGAACACAGCTTGGGACAGACGTTAGAAATAGTTTCTCCATCATCAGCAGAGGGGAAACACATTATCAATCCACACTGCTAAGTTTCTATGAAGGTACTGTGATATTATAACCATGATGATGTTCGGGAGTGTATGTGACCTACTACACCCCATTTGAGACAGCGTGCACCGTGCCTTCCTCAACATACAGCACCCCTGCCAATACAAGCTCGCCCTCACCTTGTTCAACTTTTCTGTTTCTCCTGTTCACCAGCATTCAAATCCTCTTCCTGGTGTAGGTGATTAGGTTGATCAGCACACATAATGCCACCCAAACACTACAGCCATTTTAGCAATTGGAACAGAATCAAAACAAAAGAAAGCATTCACACAAAATCACTGCGCTGCTTATTACCAGCTACACTTCCAACTCACGCTCCACGCTTGGATGATACAACCCAAACAGCTCATCCTGTCCTTCTGTTGTACTGGAAGCATCTCAGACTAATGCCAAAGTGCCCCAACCTTCACCAAAGCAATTCAAGCATTCCACAGCCTGGAACTGCAGCAATTCTGTCCCACTGAGGAAAGGAAGCATTCGAAAGGTGTCGGAGATGAACAAGTCACAGCTCTACACTCTTACCAAGCTCCTGCCATGAAACTTTGATTTGTGTATGAAGACAGCTAACTGACTAAATGTAAAGAGGGAAGAACACTTGTAAAAAGAGACAATTTAAGGGCTTCAGTGTGACACACCACGGGCTTCAACTCAAACTGCAGCTCGATGAACACACTTGTCATGGCATAAAATTGAACAACTTTTTCTCTGGCTTTCCCAGGACTAACAGCAATTGGCAAATGAGAGCTGAACAAAAGCTTTTAGGAAGACAAGCAAGACAAATTTGGACATTTGTTTGTTTCAAACCAGGATAGAAGAATCTCTAGCACATGAAGACTTAATACTATTCAAGGAGATGCCAAGTCAGGAGCCAGACTGAACCTGCTGCTGTCTTCCTCAATTGTTAAAAAGAAATTCTATGACAGAAAAAAAGTTCTTTCCAAACTCAGAAGTCTCCCCAGAGCCTTCTCTTCTCCAGGCTGAACAGCCCCAACTCTCCAGCTCTCTCAGCCTTTCCTCATAGGAGAGGTGCTCCAGCACTCTGATCATTTTTGTGGCCCACCTCTGGACTCACTCCAACAGGTCTGTGTGGTCCCTGTGCTGAGGACGCCAGAGCTGGAGGCAGTATCCCAAGAGGGGTCTCACCAGAGCAGAGCAGAGGGGCAGAACCCCCTCCCTCGCTGTGCCAGCCACACTTCTGGGCTGTGAGCACACATTGATGGCTCACATCCAGCTTTTCACCCACCAGTACCCCCAAGTCCTTCCGAGCAGAGGCTGCTCCCAACCCCTCCATCCCCCAGCGTGTGTTGATACTGGGAGGTGCCTGACCCAGGTGCAGGACCCTGTGCTCACTGACAATTCAATATACCTTATGTATGAGGAATTATTGAACTTCCATTCCCAGGAATTCCTGCTATTGTTATTCCAGCAGACAATGCACTAGGTAAAATCCTTTCAGATCTTTTACTCTATGTTCAGATAACAGTCTCTTGCAATGACTTTCTCCTCCTCTTTTTACTCTCCCCAGACTTTTACAGCGAGTCCCTTTTATTCCCTTTTTGAGAGTCCTTTACTGATCACAAAGTGAAGTATTACTGGTACCAGCAACTAAACAGGCCCATAGAAGTTTCTGTCTCTCATCACAGGAGAGGAACTTTCCTCCTTAACATCATACAGTCTTATACATCACATTTTTCTTACAGCCAGGCTCAGTTCCCCCATGGCACATAATATTCTAATTCTAAAGTTTACACTTGCAGAAAAGAATGCCCCAGCACATCTGCACTGGACTGACATGGTGTCATGTCACACAGATGACTGTCTTTATTTCACATAACGGCTTCCTGCCTAAACAGTTGTCACTGGAAAAGCCAGCTCAATATTCTTCTTTACTTCAAAGGATTTAATGAAAGAGCCAGAGTCCAATTCTTTAAGATAAGATTAGTTTCTATAACCGTAGAACATAAAAAGAACAAGATAAGTGAGCAGAAGTGATAAAACACTCTGTCCAGCAACAGGAATTTTCTTCTGCCAAAATACTTCAGGAGTAACTGTATTCTTAATACAACTGCTCTCTACTTGAGTAATTAAACCTTGCAAACCTCCTCTCTGCCATACATGCACTTTAGGCGAGGCATTCGTTTGACCTGACCACTGGAAAACCAAGGTCTCTTTGCCAATCAGGAATGGAAACATCTGAAAACAAAGACATTCTACAGTTTGGTTTTTTTTCCCAAAACACTGAGACAGGTTAAAGATGTGATTTTCAGAACATTTCTGGCTTTTCTCTGAGTTCCACAGCTGAGCTGATTGAGGATGAAGTGAACATAGAGTATTTAGCTCAAGACATTACACGTGACAGGGACCGCCAGGAAAGCTCATTGTAAGCCCCAGTCATACCACTGCTGTCCTGTTGCTGATACAGTACTGGGAATGTGAAATACCCAGAGATGTGGAGTTGCAATGTTCTTACCTATCTGTAGAGGGTCTTTGACAGCCCTCACCCGGAAGAGCTGCTCCCCTCGCTGGAACTCATCCGCGCTGCCGTTCGCCAAGCATGAGTACAACCTGAAAGACACACACCATCAGTTTTCTCCTTGACAAACTTCACAGTATTGAATTCTCTGTTGACTGGGCTTTTGAAAAGTCCTTACTGTCACCTTTCAGACGAAGCCAACTATTTCTACCATTTCCCCATTACAACTCAGCCATAACAATTGTTTGGCTCTTCCCAAATGGGTTTGTGTGGAGCATTTCTAAGAATTTCAGCCTGAGGCTCTGAAATACAAATTCATTCATGGTCTAAAAATTCAGCTTTTATTTACAGTATAATATCAAAGCCCAACGTTTGCATGACACGGTAAAAACTCCTTGTGCTTGTGAATGAGTTACCTGCCTGCTCATATGAGAATTTTTACATCTGTGCCCACCAGAATCATGAACGTGTACAGAGAGCTATTCCCACTCACAGGGGACTGTACAAATTCCATCAGCACTCCTGACATTACCTCCCCCACCTGATACCAGGATGTTAGATTAATGCATCTCTTTCAGGATGACTCTTTCTAAAACAGTGTCATATCACTGCTTTGCAACCAAATTCTGAATGCACAGTTACATGGGTAAGCTTCCTAAAGGCTTCAGCAAAAATACTTTGGTAAAAGATCTCACAGCAGAGTTTTGACTATGTACTCACACAATTTGTGTGGAAACTTAAGAAATACAGTCATCTCTCTGACTGGATCCACTCCATCACTGATGTTCTCGGCAAATATTGATTCTCCTGCTTAGACCAACATAAGGCTTGCAATACAACCTGAGCTATCCCTCCCTGGCAAATCTGAGCTCTGACTTGGGCAACGGACTCCAACTGGAAAGAATACTGCCTAGGACTAACACAGGGACAAAACTCTACCAACTAGTTAGTCAGACAAATTTAAAAGTGAATTTCTTCTGCTACCATTCACACACAGAACCTGCACATGTACAAACATTGCCCGAGACACATCACGGGCAGCTCACTCCAAAAAGAAAACCTCGTATCCCACGGTAATCCATCCGTGCATTACAAAGTGCATGTGAGAACAGCAGGTCAAATGGGTGATTCTCCTCTGGTGAAACAGGAACAGGATCAATACCTGATATCTTCCTCATTTTCTGGGAAACTCCAGAAGGCGATTCGAAGCTGCAATTGCTCAGGTACTGGAGGATAAACTTTCTCCACCACCTCAAACGGAATGTGAAATGCAACTTGTTTTGCAGATAGTTCCACCAATGGGATCACCAGCCCATCTAGCAAGAGAACAAACAGAATGCAATTAGCCTTTCAGAGAACAACACTCCTGAGACCAGAGCTGGGAGCTCTTCCACTTCCTCTCTTATCTCACCAAGTTCAAGGATCAATTTTGATAAGACAACAAAAGGCAGCATGGAAATGTTCTGAAGCATTGCTTGCCAGCTTTATGTTTGTTTGCAGCCTCCAAGGGCACGGGTACATATTCCTCAATAAAGCCAGTCCTTCACCAGGAGAGCTACACTAGCCCAGCAGACATCAGTGACTCCAGCGCTGTCTCCTGACAAAACTGAAGCCATTTAGCAAGACTGAAGGTAATGAAATACTTCTTACACATTTCTGTTGGAACATGGCAGCGACATCCTGTGAATGCCAGGTGGTGACACAGAGAAGAACGATTGCAGTATGTATGCACAGGGCAGAAATGGAAAGCTTATCCAGGAACCTCAGTATTGGCTCCTTTTGGTAGCACTCAGTATTCAGCTGTTCACAAGATTTTCATCTCAGTTAGTATTTGTCGGTTTATTCCCCTCACTACCAGCTTTCATAGGACAGCTAGCTCTATATTTCATGTTCTTTACAGAAGCAACTGGGAATTCACATGTTGGTATGGTGCTGACTACACTGAGATCATAAGTCTCTTAACTGAAGGCACCAAGATCTCTACACAAATAGATTAAACCACCACCTCTCTACCCAACTAACTTCACTGTTTACATTTTTAAGCGCAGATAAAGATTTCTTACCATCAGACTATGGGAGCTTTACGTTTTTGCTTCGCTCTGAGCTAGATTATACTACAGAACATGCCAGACTTGCTTTATCTGCCAGCACCTCACTGCTTTACTGACATCACTTCCCCATCCACCACTCCAGCAACCTTGGTTCCCCCGTCTTCCAAATCCTGTTGCCAACAGCCTAATTAATTCAGTTTCAGATATTTGATGTTATGTCTCTTCATCTCCCTTAACCAGCTTCTAAAACACCACTGGAAGCCGGAATGTAAACCCATCTGGCCCTCTGCTTTCCCTCCCCATCGGCCTCCGGGCAACATATCAAAGGAAAACTTAAGCCCTGATGTCAGAAAGCGCTTTCTCTCGCCCTCTGCCCAGAGATGCCCTCCAGTCCCAACAGCTGTGAACCAGATAGGGAAGGAGAGGGCTTTGAAAGCGCATGCACACAGCAAAGCAGCCAACATCTCGCCCAGCACTGAGCAGACCTGTCAAATGCAAGGACTGCACAAGTACTGAAAGAAACGACGGCTTTCAAACATCCACACTTACTACTTATTAACTGCAGGCTCATGTCCCACAGAAAAAGTGGGCCTTTCACTGGCAGAGTTACCTCTTCCATCACCAGTGACTTTTACTCTTTGTTACAGGTGAAGCCTGTCCTTTACAGTGCTACAACCCCAGCCACAAATGTGAGAGCAGCAGGTTGTAAGATGAATGGCACTGGAAAACTGGAGTGTCCCTTTCTCTATAGCTAGCAGATAAACAAGACTTTGGCAGAAAAGTCATCTCATTTCCACTTTTGTCAACCAGAACAGGCACAAAGTTTTCATCCAAAAACATTACCATTTTTAATTAGCCACTAAAAAAAGAGTACTGTTTTTAATTAGTGCAACATAGCCAACTACAGTACAACCACAGGTCTAAAAAGATGTGCTTTGATAACTTGACATTGCTCTGAGCAATGAAAGCAGAGGCATTTCTTGTGGGTTTAACTGCACTTTTGGCATAGAGGCACTTTATGCAAGTCTTTTGCTACGCTGTACCAGAAGGTACAGTCAGGTAACCTACTAGGTACCCAGGCTCAGAAATGACTGCAGTACCAGGCAAAACACGTGCACGTTCTCCACAGAGCTGCAAAGCCTGCAGCCTGGAAAGTGCTGCTTTTTTACAAAGCTTTGGTGCTGGATATGAAGGTTAGATCAGAAATGCTAAAGACTGACCGAGTTGACAAAAAAACCAGCAAAGGAAAATGCATTCTGGTTATTATTCTATCAGTACACCTTAGGTGCAATGGCTTAAGGCACACAGTTACTAGGTCTCAACGGTACCAGTGAAATTGTACTGGCACTGGAAGCAGTACAACTATTGCAATTACTTTCCATTAGTGTGGCTGTTCTCTTTCAAGTAAGCTCAAGAAAAAATACCTGGACAAATGTTCCTGAAATCACCTCTCCTGAGAAAACACATCTTCCAAGTGGGAATACACCATGAGCCCTCCTCGTGTGCTCCCGAGCAAGTCCAGTGCACGTCAGCCAGCTTGATTACATCAGTTTTACACAGTCAACTAAGGTCCCAGGCTGCTTCTGCACTGAACTCATTAACTGATTCATCAGCTGCAGCGTGTTAGCGGCAACCAACAGAAGACAGGTGGCCAATAATCTGGCCTGTCCTCACCTCCAGTCAGACACTCTGAGCACGCAGCCTAGACACCTTCTGAATAAGGTGAAAGCAGTAAAAGCTGACGGGGAAATGGAAGAATCTAAAAAGCAACAGTCTTGTTTGCAAAGAGCATGCATCTTTCTAAAATGCTGCATTTTATAGAAGGAAAAAGAAATAGTGGAATGTGTAAAATGCTGGCATGTCACATTCTGTGATACTTTAAGGGCAGGTGAACTCACAGTTCACCTGGCACACAATACAAACACTAAAAGAAAAAGCTAAACTGCCCTAAGTTTCAAGGGCGTATGTCCCTATGTGGCCAAGGTGAGACCCTTATCTAGAATGTGACTCAGAGCATCAGAGGGCTCTCTTTAAAGTCAGGTGGACAGTCTGAGTTAAGCAATTAAATTAGACTCTGAGTACTCTCCTTTGAGTCCCAAACAAAGAGAGATCCATTCAAAAACTTTAGACATACAAATCCAGGCTTGGAAGATTCATACCTACTTGTATCTAAAGCTCTTCTCAATAAAACAGACAAAAGGTACTCTCTGGTTCTAATAAATACATTTCCAGTAAGAAAAGGAGAAAGGGAAATGTCTGCTACCAAAGAAAAGGAGAAAGCATCACAGCTGCTGCTCAGAAAGCAAAGATAAGGATAGCAAGGAAGACCACAGATTTCACACTCAAAACGATACAGTAGTGAAATCAAAGATGCAGTATAAAATTGACAAATCTAAAGGATTAATCTACCCAAGGAAGCAGATAAGTTTAAATCATGGAGCAAAACCAGCATGGATGGCTGCTTTGGAATGGAAGCAGACACGATGACCCAAGCAGAACAAAGGAAACGTTTCGAGTCTTGGAGGAATAAAGTCCCAGGCAAAGCACAGGCAATCTCCAACAGTTCTCACTTACAGGCTAAATGACTGCAAAAACCCAGGCTGGGAAGGGATTCTGAGAGGCTGTCTAGTCTATACCTCCCACCCAACAAGCAGGATGAAGCATACATAAACCATTGTGAATAAACCACATCTCACCTATTTACCGCCACATGGATCATGCAGCTTTGATGAGACTGTCCCAGCCTTTCTGCCACTGTTCCACGTGAATTACAGATTTCGTTTTCAGAGCCATTTTAAAGAGCTAGAACTTCAGCAAGGATGTAATTGTCCCTGCCAGAAAAACAAACTCTAACCCCAAAACAGCCCTCAAAAGTGATGCACACAAACATGCATTTTCACCAGTGGGAACAACTTCTGTGGCTTACTGACGTTGGGATGCACGTGCAGCAACAACACTCAACCTTTCCTAATACAGGGGGGGCTGTAACAAATTGCAGCCAACAGTTACTCATCAAAACAGATCACACCGAGCCATTATTCCTTCAGTACAATAATTGACTTTGCATGATAGACAAATAAGAGAAAAAAAACCCTACTGGAATAGTCAGCAAAGTAGGAGCCATGAGAACATCAGAGAGTTATTAAATGGAATTGAAAGAAAAACAACTGTGCCAAGCGCTGAATGTATTTGTTACCTAATTACATTACTCCCATTTGGTTGCTTTCATTTGACACACAAAAATAAACTACACAAACAGGTGGATAAACACAAATGTAAGCGAACAAATCCCACAAGCAAGAGGTAAGACGCAGTGCAAAGACAGGAGGACACATTGGCTTTGCTACACACACCTTGAGAAAAACAGTATGTTAGGCTGTGTTATCCTTTTAGAGAGGAGTCTATAGGTTTGGTTTTATAGCTATCCCTCGTCCTCATCTCACATTTCCCCTCCCTCACCTTTCCCACTGGCTTCAGCCCAACAGGGAACTGAGTGGAATGAAGTGACACAACTATAAACCGGACAAGGAGGTGAAGAAAATCAAGTGAAGCACTTTGGATATCAAATAAGGGAGAAGAGTAAGAAAGTGAGAAGAGCAGTAAAAGGATGAGGAAATGAGCAGAGTGCAATGTTGAGCAGTAAAGGAGTCGTGTGGGGAGTGTTGTAACACCTGCTTTACAACCATCCTTTAAACAATGGTAAATATTACACTGCTTTTGGGAGGATTTGCCGTGCAGAAAGATAAATCTCACCACAGAATGTGCACTCTTAGCACTCCTGCTTGTTTTATTTTAGTTAAGTGCCTACCAATAAAACACCCCTTGCATTACTTGATGTAAGCCAGTGATATATTTTCTCTCTGATACTCCTTATAACCAAAAAGCGCTGAGAGCCCTCAAACATGGGCAAGGAGAGCGAGCATTACACTTAACCATAATATCACTAAATCAAAACCCTTCAAAGATATTTGGCTTCTTACTCTTCTCTAGTTTTTGTCCATTTCCTTCTAAAATCCATGTCTTTAAGAAGTACATGCCAAAGCAGTATCTTCCTTCGGGTCTCAAACTCTGCAAGAAGCGACAAAAATCTTCACCTATTTGGGCCATTACTTTATACTTGTTTTACTTGCTCTCCTCCATTTTACTGCACAATCAACATCCTATAAAAAAAAGCAACCCAAGTGTTTTTAAAATAAACAAACCTTCCCTCTGAGCTGAGGATAACACACACACGTCACAGAAGCATGCTGCAAGAGTCTGTCTTCAAAAGCATCTCTCATCCAAGGCTGCATCCACAAGGCTCATTAGCTTCAGTTCTCTTTTCAAAGAGGCATTCAATTAAGAGCAAAACAAAGCCATCAGAAAGGGAGTCTCTTCAGGAGCGTTGATCTAGGATACTTGCTGCCTACGTGGGCAGTAAGGGTATGTTTGTGTCCACTTGCTGCTTTGTGGCAGGGTCTGGTAAGATGAGGAGCTAGCACCTGTCCCACACAATTCCCCAGTATTAAAAATACAGCACTAGTACATAATGCACAGCAATGGCAGAATATTAGGAGCATCCTTTGAACAGTCTTTGATTTACAATCTTGGGAATAAATCAGACCAAGCACAATTAACTGCGACCTGATCTAAGTGAACCCGCTTCTGCAGGGGTGTTGGACTAGATGATCTCTAAAGGTCCCTTCCAATCCCTATGATTCTATGACACAGCCATGAACAAGACAGCTGTGTTTTCAAAGAGGTAAAAGCAAAGGTCTCCACCTGAGCAGGAGAGCTATTGCAGCTACTCCAGTCTGTGCCTGTAAGACTTGGAGTGTATGAAGCACTGAAGTACAACCATCAAGCTCCAGAAGGAAATTAAGTATGTAACAAAGCAACTGAAGCACTTAAAACAACAGAGGAAGTATTCACCTTTAAAAGTACATGCAAAAATGGGCCCAAGTTAGGGGAAGGGATGTGGGATAAGAGTTCAAACTAAAGTGACCAGCAAGAGAAGCTCCATTCTAAAGGCTCACAGGTGAACGGCTGGAGCGGCTATATAAAAGAAAGATTAGCAAGACATACGCCAAGAGCAGACTGGCTACTAAGAATGAATTAGATAATAAAGAAAAATCTCAAGATGCCCTCTTTCAGGCCTGTATTCTGGTTAGTACAATTAGGAACTCAACACCCTTCAAACAAACCATCACTCTCTGGGTTGCAAATGACCTTTTTGAATGGCGCAGCTGGTCTCAGCAGTGTTCACGGTGGACACACACATCACGGGTTACTTCAGCCCAACCAGACCTCTTACAGCAGCCCAGCAGACTGTGCCAAGTACTAAACAGTCACCAGGAATGAACTTTCTTGCCTCATATACAATACAGGAGAAGAAACTGAATGGTCAAGCTGCACAGTGAGGATGAACCAAGGCCACAAAGGAGCTGCTCCCCGCACCCGGTCCTGGTCTAGCTTGACTACGTGCAGGACAAAGCATCTGAAAAGCTGGAGACACAGCACAGTGCAATATTCAATTACTGATTCCTAGCTATCTTCCATTAGCATTCCTCTGCTTCAGATTAATAATTCCATAGCATCTTATACCAAGGGGAAAAAGCCTCCAGCAAGTTCCTTGTAAAAGACAAGCAAACCACAGTATTGCTATAAAGCAGGCATTTGGGTTTATTTTCCACAGTAAGGAAGCAAATGCAAAGGTGCAGGTTACTGGTTCCTCAACTGCTCAGGCAGTGTCAATCTTAAGAAAATAAGCAACACTTTTAGACTGGAACACCTGCGGTACCAAGTCAGAATAAAGCCTCAGCTATTTGCTTCTCAGATACTACTCACTTCAAACCAATTCCCTTGCAAAACACCTCGGCGTTCACAAAGCCAGCTGCAACAACAAATGGAAAACAGTAGCCTTTGGTGGAGAATTCAGCTGTGAGAGTTTTTCCACATGCTGTGACAGAGCAGGAAGGTTAGACAAGACAAGAATAGGGATCAAGCAATGGAGAAAGGACGCTACAAACGCTGCTGCCGATTGATTGTTAACCAAGCTTGCTTAGGAAAGATGACTGGAGGGAAGCATTTGACTTGAGGGCTCCTTTGCTTTTGTTTTCTTTCAATGTTTCTGTAATTTTGAAGCATGCACATACTGCTAACAGGCTAGCAAGCCAGCTAAACTGATCCAGAAAAACAGAGAGGACAGGGCACTGTAATACAGTCACCAGGTACTTCAGGCCAAGTTAGTCACGGAAAAACTCTAGAAATGGAGCTTTGTCCATCTGGGTTGTGTGGCAGGATGATATCCTCACTATGTAAGAATGAATATGTGTATATATACACACAGAGGGGAGGGACGCTTTGTAACTGAAAACATAGCCCTAGAGAGAACTAAGTGATCAACACATTAGTAAAACACTCCAGAGAACAAACCAAGGCTCGGTTTTGAATCACTAGTACATTGATTTGCTCACAGCATAAAGCAAGCAAAAATGAACTAGTAGGGTTACTTGGTTATATTTTTCTGTCCACGTAAGTCACCTGGCTAAATCTGTTTGGGGTTTCTGTTTTAATTTAGGAACAACTCTGCTTCTCTTGTTTGCTGTTTTCTTCCTCCTCCCCCACTGCTCCTACCCCTGTAAGCTTACTAACAGTACTAAAACCTTAATGGGATCTGTGTTTACAAAACTTTCTTAATCCCTCAACTAGACTTCTACTGCTCTACCTGAATCCCATAACCATTTTGCAGCAGTGAAATTACACTCAGAATAACGTCAAGGGGTAGTGAATGCAGAGGCAAACAAGACCACATTGAAGGAGAAAAGAAGAACAGGAGGGAGGGGGAGGCGTCCGTCAGCCCCAAGCCACAGAATGACATTTTTATGTACAAAACAGCTGAGAAGACGAAGAAGCAACAGGACTTTTTCATTAGTGTTTACTGGATAAGACCGATGTGTTTCATAGCCAAAAAGCCTTTAAAAATACAAATCCCAGATGGGCAGATTGCAATCCAGAACTGGAAACCTCACGCTTAACTGACAAACTGCAGCAATTATTACCACTCAGACCCCGTTACAACCACCACAGGAACGTCTGAAGAATTGTTTCGGTTGGCTTTTTTTAATCCCATGCAAAAACATTTGTTTTCTCACAGGAGGGTGTCCGACTCACCCCCAAAGTCTCCACCACCTCCAGCAACAGCCAGAGTGAACTTCAGCTCCATTTGATTGCTGAAAATTGCTTAACACCACAAACAATTCATACATGGAAGTCATAATATTTAACGGCTCAAACTGTCTTTCTGTTGCTGTATTTACATCTCCCTTCCAAACAAGAGTATATGATTTGGCTGACTGCATAAACATATCCTGACACCAGGACTCCTTGCCTCCACAACTAAGACACTTTAAGCAGCAAGAATTAGCTTCTTCCCTAAGGCAGACCTTAAAATACACGAAAATATCACAAATAAACCCCTCATTTTTTAACGTGTACATACGCCCCGTGGATCTGGAGTGGATGGGGGTGGGGGGGGTGAGGTATAAAAAGCCCTACAAAAAGGGTTTATAATGCCAAGCAAAAACTGATCAAAAACTTGATCGAAAACTTAAAAGATACGTGATGTGTGTGTAAGGTGTAAGAGCTCTAACCCACTAAGAATTTAAATCAGTAACAGTGGGCTGAAAAGCCCACTGCCATGTCTCAGCTTTCACCATTTCTTCCTGTTAGCAAAAAAACCCCTTGTTCCAGTAAGCAAAGCCATCTACTGCTGTAGAAAGCGGTCATGATCCAACTTCAGCAAGGCTTCTTTTGAGCAAGCAGACACAGATGAATAGTGGGGCTCCTTCAGTTAGCCTGCACAGCACACACTAACACATGCAGCGTTTGTTTTCCCTGAATTTCTAGAGATCTGTGGGGAAAGGGCTCCTTTTTCTTCCCACTCTCTCTCCAAATGAGACTTCTCTCCTGAGAATCAGACCTCACAGCCCTGTGCCACACCGGCTGAGAACCTGGGACACACTGGCAGTGAATTCAGCATCCTGCGACTGCCAGAGCTGTGGTTCAGATCCCCTTGGTCAGACAATCCAAACACAGCTTTACCTGGAAACTCGCATCAAATTATGCACAAACATTCTTTCATCCCACAGAATACCAGCCCGTGTGCCCGTGATCCTACTGCAAGGACAGCAGGCAAGGATACTGTTAATCGTCACACACTAATCAACAGGGAGAAATTTAACCCAACAATGTAGTACAGGCATTCCCAGCAGAGATGGAGATGTGGGGTGCTCACTGCCAACATCTACACCAGAGGATAAAGGATGATGCTTTCTGCTACAGGATTGTGTAGAAAATGACACCAGAAACAGCTCCTCAGAGTAAGAGGTTACCATGGATGTGAAGATGGAGGCAAACTTCTCAACAAACCTTCCTGGAGCAGTTGCTTGCTTCTACCTCTCCCAGCTTCACCTGCGGTTTCCTGTGTCAGCAAGAACACTCTGGGAGGCAAAACGTCTGAAGCAATCCTCTCTTCAGAGCAGCATGAGCTGGTAATAAGAATAATAACCACCCCTGTTGTCTTATTCTTCCTTTCACCACTGGAAAACATGACTAAAGAGTTTCAAATATGCCCAAGTAAATTTTAATTGCCAAGCAGATAACCTGCTGTGTGATCATCCCTCCAAGGTCCTCTCGCAATTAGTAGACAGAAGAAGAGCTGAAAACTTTTGCTGCACTCCAAAGGTCAGATGGCTGAAGAACAGAGTTCTCTTCTTTCCTTAAAAAATTGCCTTCCTTGTATTCCCCACGTCATTGCTACAAGACTCCTACTATACTAGAAACCAGAGCTCTGGAAACAATACCACTTGAATCAAGCCTTCAGGACAAGGCCAAGGTGGACAGCAACAAGTTATATTGGGTAACCAAAATAATGTTGAGTGGGAAACACACGTGAGACAAAAATCCATGGTGTGGTTTCCTGACTCCAGGATAGAGACACCAGCAGGTTCCTCCATCACTAAACTTGAATGTTCAAGATACTAATCCCCTAAATTCTACCTCAGGGTTCACATGAGATTTTGTTGCAAACACATACAACATACCTACAGGAAACGTCTGCTGTGAGCGAACATCAGAAGGTCTCCAAACACAAGCCAAATCCAGATCAGAAAGGTGTATTTTCCTTTTACCTGTGTTGCTGCTTCTCTGCAGCAACTGTGAAAAATCCCCTGCACGGGTCTGTGCTGATGACACTGGAGTATTCGATGTAATGTTGATGGCTTATGCCAGATGAGATCTATTTGTCTCTTCATAAGCTCTGCATCTCAAGTGCAAAATGTCAGTAAGCTCTCTTCTCAGCTCTCACCCACTCTAACATGATTGAGATCCCACAACTGTAATAATACCAGCATTAGGCAGGCAATGCAGCGTTCAAAACTTGACAGCCTCCTCTGGAAACGCAGAGGAGAAAACTCTGACTCCAAACACCCTTCCATTTCCTTCCCTAAAAAAAGAATTCCTTGCAAAAGAAAAGAGCAGCCTGGCCAAGCAACCGACAGCTGTTAGAAATCCTAACATGAACAGCGGGGTTTTGTAAAGCAAGACAGACAGTGCTACAAAACACTGTATTCATGCCAGTGCTGGCCACGGCTTCGTGACAAATTGGGCAGCTTGCATTCAGAATAACTCTACAGCTGATGAAGCAGATCAGCTTCAGGCAAGTCATTTCCCCTGCACTGTTCCTCCTCGCTCTCTCACTCCATGCAGAAAACATACTGCATAGCCAGGATTGTGCATTCAGAGCACACACACCACACAGCTCCGTGGCCTGAAAGCAAGGCTCAGGGTTACCAGATATTCCCCCTTCTGCCCCATGCAAAGTTATTTTAAAAGCTCAGAATTCAAATTATCTCCAGTGGCCCATAAGAAAACAAAAAAACAACACCACAAACAACAAACCACAAGCTACAGAGCCCAAGAGGGACCAGATATTTTTCTGAATGTAGACAATGGAACACAAGCACAAATCAAAAAGTCAGAGTGCATCACAGCTGAGGATCAGTCACACAAAGCACCGTGCAGCCTCTGCTGTTTAGTGTGCTGCTCCCTACCATTAGCATCCATCCTTAACTATTACATGCAAAATTAATCTCCTGTGTCTAAATCCCAGAACAGTATCACTTGGCTTCCAAACAAATGCACTGGCAAACCCTGCAAGAGCTGCATTACTGAGCATTTCAGAATGACATCAAGCCAGTTTTGTTGGGGCTGATGGGAAAGTCATTGTTTGAAAAGAACAGAACAGATGAAGGATGTGGCATTCTCACCTCTAGGGTAAACAAACAAAGAAATATCTTTCAGGAACTAAAACACGTAAATATCTAAATATCATCAATGGGAAGCCACTAGAGGTTTACAAGTCTGTTTGGGAGAGAGGAGTCAAGTCAGAGATATAAATGCTTTTGAAAAAGTCTTGCCCGACTCCTCTCTTCACTTCCTTTGGTTTTGTGAAAATCTCCCCCAACTCAAACCTCAGTTTTATGGCTTTATGGGAGGTTACAGAGCCCACTCAGTGACGTCCTTCAGTCCTTCCAGTTTTCAGCTGGAACTGCAGCTGAAAGGTGCAGCAGAGCAGCCGCTGAACAGCCTGAGCCACCAGTGCAGGGCACAGGCTCCCAAAGCCACCAGTCCCTGTCCCTCCTCGAGCTCTCACTCTGCATCCATTACATTTCTCTAAGCAAGGTATCCACGTGACCATTTCTTAGTGCCCTACAACTGCAGAAAGTTCTGCCTCTAGCAAGAAATAAATTCTCTTCCATTTCCCTCACATCAGTTACAGAGAGAAGAGGGGAAACAAAACCTCGTACCAAGGAATATGTGAAGCAAGGAGGCAGCTACAGAATGTTTGCAGAGGAGGAGTTAATTACAAGCACGTCTATTATCTTCAGTGCACAGAATAACAACAGAAGCACTGGGAAACTGTGAGGCACTGATTAACCACAGGTGATGTGTTGAATTTGCTTAGGCAAATGCATAGTATCTCCCAAGATCTCTCCAACATCACAAGGCTGAGGCAAAGCCAACCATCATCTTCTGAACGTGTCCGCAGAAGTCTTGAAACGCTTGCTGCTCGTGACTAGGCACAGAAAACCACCTCCCTGTCCTCGAGAAGGATCAGCAGCTTAGCTCACCCCATGCACTACTGCTTTAAATGCAATCAATTAGTCAATGAAAACTTCCAAAGGCATTCCTAGTCAAACACAACTAACTTCCCTGTGTCAGATCACCTCCTCAAGCTGTGACAGAGAGCTACATGCCAGCGTAAGTTATAAATATTTGCTTCTGGATTTCTAGTAACTAAATGAAGAGCTGTATTTCCCTTTCTCCCATCTCAGCATTTACTGACCTAAACACAAGGTAGGAAATAGAATTGCATGCAATATGCAGCAGGGACCGTAAACAGCTCAGGAGAATTACTAAATGATGCCCTACAGACTTCACAAAGCATTAGATTCTCAGAAACAGGCAGCATTTCATCTGTGCACCTATCATTACATACTAACCCACCAGCAGGACTACCCTGAAGCTTAAATGTCAAACACTTGCCAATAACTTTTATATGGGCAATCAGTGCTTTCTAAAAGCACAGAGCTTGGGCATTGGAGCCATCATCAAGCTATTCAATCTACCTCTAACAGGGATTAAAGAGGATTCGTCTTGGTACACTCTGCACAGGACGAGACAGATGCAAACCTACCAGCCCAGGGATGTTTAGATGAAAAGGAAATAATTACAGGGGAAGCTCCTGAGAATCACAACTTGTGATACACAAAGTCAGGCAAATGTGAGTGTTTATTGAGAACAGTAAACCCAAAGCCCAGCAAAGACCAGAAACAAGACAAGGAGAGATTCCACCGTACTCACAGGTTCAGCAATCTTTTCTGTACTTGGAGGAAGAACCTTGTTCTGCCACACACATTGACAAGGTGCCAGTGAGAATGGTTTGGCTTTGATTCGATTTCTAAGAGTCCAGCTAGTAACTTGACTACATTCACTTTAAGGCCACCTCACTTTTTCTTCAGTTCTGGCCTGGGAGACATGCTCAAACCACTGTCTTTAGAAATCTCAAGCCTAACAAACAGAAAACCTACAATTAACTTTTTTTTTTCCTACCAGTTGATCTGGAAAAAGAAAGAAAGAACCACACTAATTGCATTTTTAGATATCGGTGATTTCATTCTGAGATCTCCACCAAAGAATTACTCATGTTCATCACCATTTCTGGATGGCAAAGAACGACGATCATCTACTTGAATGTTTCAAGGCTCTGAGCAGAGGAGAATGCCCGAATTGGTGGCTCAGGTGCTCACCTGCCCACGGCTTCAGCAAGTCAGCTCATAAGCCTCTCAACTTGGGAGGGAAAAGTACAGCTGATGCCTTCCTGGAAAGGCCTTCCCTGCCTGCAGACAGGTCCTGGGTAATGTTTTCTATCACACTAGCTATCTGTATTTTTGTTTAAAACATGCACTTCTTTGCCTATACTGGTTTTTGTCTCTGATCTCCCTCTTTTTCACTTTCTCAAGTCTGTTCCTCCCTGTAGCATCCAGCTCTTCTCCCAAGAAGGGACAGAATTTCGTGTGAGCAGAGGTTTTATTCTTCCTCCTTCCATCTTACCCATTTATCCTTTCTTCCATAAGCCAATCCTTATCCTGTATCAAAAAGAAGCTTGAAAGCTCTCTTAAGATATCTCACAGCCACAAACTACACCTAGCAGACCAAAGAAAGGCACAAGAGTCCCTGAGACATCGAGAAATAACACTCAGGTCTCCCTCCTTGCAGCAGCCGAATGAAGACGTGGAGAATTTGTTTAAAGCCACTACTCCTGCAATTCTTTCAGGTTTCCCCCTTCTACCTTTCTATGGAAAGACAAAGTCTTTTTGCACTGCTAACTACACATCAGTAGAGATTTAGGTAAATGCAGGAAAGTCAATACACAGGTTTTCCAGTTGTATCTCTCGCAAACGTGTCCAAACTTCTCCTAGCTGACACTGGTGAGCACTGGCGTCTCCTCCTCTCTCAGGTTTTTTGTTGCAGCAACCTAGAAACACTAACAAGGACTCACAACAGCAACAGTATTTCATTCAAACCAGATACCTTCCAGGGCATCACTTTCCTCAAAAGGTGCCATTCCAGAAGACTTTAAATAACAGATGTATCCCAGCCTGACAGGGCTCCTTTGTTTCTTTCCTTTCAAAGGCAGTATGTCTCCAGCCGTATGGAAGCAAGTATAGACAAAACTAAACATAGCTAAAACAGCAGAGTTTCCACAGGCCTTGCCCGTGATAGTTAAAGCACCGGCAGGAAACGTGCTCAAAAGACATCACTTTCGGTGTTTTCTATTACAAATGCTATACACCTATCCAAAGCCTTGACAGAGTGTTACTGCCGTTCTACAGGCAAAGGGACCAAGAAGAAAAGACACACACGTCATGAGATGTACGAGAATCTGCTGGTTGGCAACACTACACTTACTGCTTGAGCCTACCTGGCTTCAGAAGAGGCAACCTTTACAAATGTGAGAGGTGGGACTTGGAAATCAGAACCAGCATGTTAAATCACAGAATCTCAAGACCTGGAAAGCTCATCCAAGTGCAGCCCCCCTGCCAGAGCAGCAGCACCTAGAGTAGGTCACACAGGAGCTCATCCAGCTGGGTTGGAATGTTTCCAGAGAAGGAGACTCCACAGCCCATCTGGGCAGCCCCTGCCAGTGCTCCCTCACCTCAACAGGGAAGAAATTCTTAAATGCCTCTTGTCACTGCTTCACAGTGACAGGCAGAGTGACAGGAAAAAGGCTGTTAGTCTAAAAAGAGCTACGGAATCATTCTCGCACGTGAAGAATGAAGGAATAAATTGATTTTGACTCATTGGAAATGTGACTTTAAAACACAAAACACTGACAGAACACCCCAAATAATTACAGGCATCCTAAAGAGCCACACGCTTACTCCAAAAGTTCATGCAAGTATGTAAAACGTCTTTTGAAGCTGTACATTCCTTTCTTCTCCTGGAACAAAGCACTGTATAATAACTAGGACAGCAGACAATTGAGAGGAGATGGGTTTCTGCTCCCAATTTCCTAGCTGGTGTAGGAGAGGCTGTTCCAAACACTGACAGCCACTCCTGTTCCCTCAGATGTACACTGGGGCAGCAAAAGGAGAGGTTTTGCTTCTTTGGTTCAACAACTACCCTATGCCATTTCTCTTTATTTTTTCCCCTCCAATTCCTTATTTCTGCTTTCATATTGCATATTCATAACATTCAATTCACTGTGTTATCCTTTCCTCAGCATATCAGTCAAAATGGTATTACCCAGCAACCACAGACTACCAAGAACTTGACACGGTCTGGAAAGCCCCCTCCTATGCACTGCACTAACATCAATACACACACATTTCCCTTCAGTTCTATGGGAGTTTAAATAGATGTGAGGACACTTTTGTCACACCCAGCACCCAGTAAAGCAACTCTGCTTTCTCCCAGGGAGACTCGACTGCTTTAAAGAACCCAGACATCATACCCCAGCAAAGGTTTCTACACTAGGCTATAAAAAACAACTTTTTTTTAGGTACTCTACAACAAAACTAACAAAAATAATGCATTTGAGTACTTGAGTCACCTCTAGTCCTTCACCAGCTTTTCATAGTAACTGAAATCACCGAGTTCACACTTGCTTAAAACTGAACTCCTCCATAGTTGTGACACAAATGCAGCAAAACAGATGTTGGTTGGAGCATGCACTACTTCAGAGAGGAAAAAAGGGGCCTGCCCACGAGTCAAAGTGTGAGTTTTACTTCCATAACTCACATGCAGAGCAATTTGTGCTCTGGGTACGTTGTACTCGAAACCAGCCATTCCCAGGTTTGATTTGTTCACTTCTCACTTCTTCTTTTCGGACTAAAGCCACAAGAACTACAGACTGTACCAAAGGTGCTATTGCTCCGCATATAGGTTATGCTACGGCTCTGTTGCTGCACCTCAAACAGAACTGGAACTCCAAAGGTGCGAACTTGCACACTGAACTGATGATGGCTCTTCAAACATGCGTATCATGCCACTAGATTAGGACTAGAAGCAACCCCAAACCAGAGGAAGAGGAGCACAGAACTGACAACAGCCCAACACTACGCACGAAGCTGGGAGGACACCTCCACCTATCGAACAAGCCCGCCTGGCCGATTTCTGAGCTCACAAACTTGCAAAAGCTTCTCCAACAGTCACAAAGACTCACTCATGTTTGTAGGACATGAGCAAAAGGCATAGCCAGCAAATGTAGGTTAGGAAATTGAGTAATCCGCCTGAAAATGAAGGCGCATCTAATTTCAACTCTTCCAGGGTTTTCATCAGGGCGAGAATTACACCTTCTACGTGTTTTACAATCTGCGTGAACAAGGCCAACTCCCATCTGGTGTCTTTTTGCTCCTGGCCTTTATCAGCAACACTCCAGAAGCTGCAGGAAATTCTTGTTTCAGTTTCGTTCCCCCTTGCTTCCCTGATGAGTGACCCAAGAAGCTACGCTGAGGGAGAACACAAGGCTCTCTGCGGTGACACACAACATTAAGCCTCCCACCTGCTCTTCCTGCTTGCAGCACCACATCATAGAGGTATTCAATTACATTAATTGAACAAAGAAAGCAACTTCTGGTGCTAGCACTCAAAGAAGTGGCAGCAGCAGTACTTTTAAGCATGAAAAGAAAAAGCTGTTTTAATGTGTGTTATTCTGAGTAAAATATTCCACAATCAAAAAGACATTTGCATTTATTTCATTGGAGAACTGCCTTTGCCCAGATAACCACACACTTCAAACCTTAAGTGGAGCTTGGCAGGAACCCTGAGGTGTTTTGTCTTCATTTTGTTCTTACCTCGGGACAGACCTAGTTACATACAGGTGAAAAAAAATACAGAGGAAAAAATATACCCCACTTTTCAGCAACGAAGAACAAGTCAAAGAGAGGGGAAAAGAAAAAGAAGGTGGTAAAGAAAGGGATAGGAAACAAAAGGAGAGCCTGATCTGGAGTCTAAGACCAAACCTGAATCCTTATCCTTGCTTCCCCAGAGGTAAACATGCCACAGAGAAGAAGAATCCCTGTAGCTTTACTCAGCTTGAAATGCAAATAAAGCATCTGTGATCTCTGGTCATTCAGCAACAGAGGCATCTCCTCAAGGTGAGAGCAGGGAAGAAACAAACACAAAAAGAAAAATCCACATAAGACAAGTAGAAAAAGCTAAGCAGGATAAAATGAGACATTTCCCAGTAAACAAGCTATTTCCCAGTAGGAAGGTGAGCCACTAAAATAGAGAAAGAACGTGCAAGACCTCTTGTGAGGGGAAGCGCGAGGCTTATCTAAAGGAAAAGGCCAGAAGACCACAAGGGAGTTAAAACTGGATTGTTCATTCAAAATCTCTGCAGCAAAAGAAAAAAAAAAGCACCTTTTCCTGATAGCTTTTTTTTTTTCCACAGTTTCTCCCAGTACCTGTTTCTGAAGAGACCCGTGCACACATTCAATTACCTCACAAAGGCTCAGGAAAACGCAAATGAAGAGACCAACGTGTGAGAGCCATTCAGCTTGTCATCCTTCCAAAAAGACAGAGGTAGTGCTGCATTGTGAAACCACCTTTTTGTTGGGTAGAAACTTCTAGACAGCTTCTGAAATCTGCATCCCAGCTCCAAAGCAGCGCATTTAATTATGCCAATCGGTCTTGATGAATTACTGTCTCTAGAGCTTCTCTATGGTGTCTTCAGCTCTAATGAATCAAAGTCTCCTTTGCACCCTTTGTGAGGCCCCTTCCACTGCTTGAGCTTTTGCTCCTGCTATATAGCAAGCCAACACCACCAGCCACTATGGAACAGAGTGCAAAAGCAGCTGAAATGCATTTTCTAGGGTGAGATGATACAGAGAAATCTATTTTCTACCAGCAGCTAAGCCTTCACTTTCACACTGCCTTTACTCTTTGGACACCTGGTCTCTGCTTGTTTCACAAGCATTTCTGGCATCTTCTCTCACCATTTATGTTTCTCAACGTTTATGTTTTTAAAATCCTGCAGCTTCTTGTAAAAAAAACTCACCAGGGACCTCCACAACATTTGTGCTCAACAGCTACTGGTTTGGGGTTTTATTGCTATTAACGAGCTTGGATATGTGATAACAGATATATTTTGCCTCAAACAAATGTGTCATGTGTTGTACTAGATTAGAACAAGACAAAGCACCACAAAGGACATAATACACCTGTAGCTCCCAGAAGTGTGAGCTGTTTAAATAATCTCTCTCTTAATGCCAGAGACACAACAAAAGTAGGTGGAAAAACCCTCCAAACAGCTGTAACTTTCTAATACACAGTAACAGCCCGTGACAGCACATCAGTGGATCGCCAGAGTCTTCACTTCCAGCTCCACTAGGCTCCAGGAGCAGGCAGACTTTGGATGACATCAACATGCCTCTCCAAAAAGAACCTGAAAAGCTCTGTATCAATCTGAAAGAGACAGACTACCCATTTCTCCTGCTGCTTCTGCAGTCACTGCTTGAGCAAGGGTTAGCTTCAGCTTGTGAACTACTGGAAAACCTGGAAATCCATTGGCCGTACCAATTACTGACAATCACTGACACCTCACTGGTGCACACAGCTCAGGCTTTGATCAGGTCAGTGTCTCTAAACTGATCACATCCTCACCTCAGGCTCTGCCTATTCTCTGCCAAACAGTCCCATTTTACAGCCTGTATTTTTGTGCCCACTCCAAACAGTCTAGAAGAACATAAACTGTCAGGACAATGAGAACTTAGGAGATCTTAGTTAAGGCTGAAGGGGTTTTGCAATGCAGTACACAATGGTTCAGGCTTACAGTAAAGAAACAGAACCAAAAGCAAGCCCAAGCTTTCTCAGCAGCTATCTATTGAAAGTTTCAACACAACAGAAGCCAGTGTGAATGAATAAACCCAGCAAAAACATTGTGAACACGCTATTTAGCAATCCTCCAGTATTTATGGCAACTTCTTGAGTGTTTGGTAAACATTCATGCTTCAGGAGCTGTGAAACAGAAAGGACTCGGCGCTGGAAAGAGCCTTGAGACTTTCAATAAGAAACAAAGCCACAGTGGGTTTGGAGAGATAATGAGTGTACTTCAACAGCTACTCTAAAGGCCTCTGTCACAAAACTCCTGATGTGAAGGCAATCCATAACAGGACATTTGCAGAGGCACCTGACTTATTTCAATTGCCAACAACAAGTACCACTGGTTTATAAGGTGAGAAGGGAAATGAGAGGATTCTAATGGCGCTCAGCAGTTTCTGGGAAAGGGGAGAAAAGGCAAAGGGGTGCATTTGTTGGCAGGAAGGTAATAAATGGATGGCATGTCATTTGACATGGAAGAAAGTGAGTTGGAACCTGAAGACAACTCGAGGAACCAGATGGTGCTGAATACACTCTTTAAAACACCCATTCACTTTAACTTCAGAGCTGAACCCCCTGTCTACCTACAGGCACAGCTTCTACTCAAGGATGAATTCGTGCAATGGCCAAGTCTTGGCCATTCCCAAAAACGACAGGCTTCGAGGGAGCTTCCTCTGGGAGTTCAGTACAGATGGCCTGGCTGTAGACTGAGAGCAGCTTCACAGTCTAAGGGCATCCATGCAGTGGGTGCACCGCATTCCTCCCTCCCAGCACCAGCTCTACATTTAAAGAGGAAACCCTGTTCCAGAAAGGAACCTGAGAAGATAGTGAAAATTAAGTGAGGGAAAATGAACCAGTCATGGTCCTATTTTTCTGATCTACTCAAGATAGCCAACTCTATAAATAATTCCACTCCGAGGATCCTACTGGGGAAACTCAGATGGCTTTTCTCCACCTTCCACCACCTCTCCGGCAAGCCGAGGGGGTGTCTGACAGAGGAGTGAATGACTCCATGTTTTGGCAAGCCTCTGCAGTCAGTGCTGTGTGTATCTGAAACGAGCTACCCCAAGCCTTGCTGCTTCCTTCCAGCAAATTTGCAGTAAGCAGAATCACAACATTAAAAATATCCAAGAAGGAAATGAAAAGTTGTCAAAAGAAAGCCAGAATGATGGGGAGTGTGTGTGTGTGTGCAGATCTTTTGTTTAAGAAGAGGGCTTCCACAGCCAACAGTACTTCCACCAGTCTCGGGGGGAATTCTCTTTGAACTAATTAACCAAGAGCTGGATGCTCAGACGGACGAGCTGAAAACAACTGAAAAAGCCACGGATCCTTTGTATTACATAACTTGTCTGGCTGACTCCAAATCAAAACACAGGCTGAGCTCCAAACTGGAGGCAAAGGCCAACAGAATGTAGTTCCTCTCCTTTGCCTTTAGCGTTTAACACCAAAGCACTCTGTGTCTAACCTCATGTTTTTGTTTGCATATGCAACCACAGCACAGGCCACTGCAGAACGGTAAACTGAAGGAATAAAAACACACAGCTCAATCCAGAACCATCACATTTAGAAGACTCACTGCAACTGACCACCTCAGGATCCAGCCAGTTCTTACTGCAAACTGGTTTGTCTGACTGCAAAACCACTGCCAGAAAGAGGTGTTAAAAACACTGAAATTGGTCCAGGAGCTCTGGAATTCAAGGAGATCCCAGACAACAACGTTATGAGACACCTCATCAGACCAGCCTCGCTGGCAACACACTGCGTGCAGTACAGAACCTGCAAGGGTTCCGTGTGGGCAACATCACGTGTGACTTCACAGTGATTTAGGCAGCACATCCATGTTCACATACTTCTCATTGTAATGCTGCCCCGAGCCTGGGGATTGCCAGCAGAGGCTTTAAAGCAGGCAACAGTATCCTCTCAGAATGCCTCTCTTGTTGAATTTTCACACAAAGGAATCAAGTCTCTCTAGAGATAAAACATGAAGAAGATGAACCGAGGACAAGCAACACAATTCTTGCCTCTGTAGGTTTGCAGAAGCTGGAACAGCAACATCCCAGTGGAGTGTGAACAATTGCAACGGCCACAACAATGTCCTTGGCTATTGCGTTTCTCAAGTCAGGAAAGAGACCAAGGCTTGCAAACGCCAACCATCCACTGAAGGGATTTTTCATTTCAATGCAACAAGTGGATGACAGCAGAGAGAACAATTGCTGTTTGCTTTTAATTCGGTCAAGAGAGATAGAGGAACTAGGCCAAGACCCAGAAAACCACTCGCTCACACACTGAACCAGTGGAGAGCAGCTGGCTAAAAGCATCTCAAAGTTGAACAAACACCATCACCACCACCTTTTCAGTCTGACTTGCAGATCTGTACAAACCAGTTCCATACACCTCTGCCAAGCTAGAGATGTCTGTATTTCCACAGCTCTGTGCTTTCAAAACTGTGGCTCCTTTCCAGCAAGTTAACATATGCAACAAGACTCAGAGCAGAACATCAAGTCCATATTGCTTTGCCCTGTGCCCGGTGCTTAGTTCTACACCTCAGGATTCCCAGCTTTAAAACCCACAGATGCCAACACTGTTCCCCTTCTTCACGCCAGTAGAACGTTCCCTCCTAAACCCAACATGTCCTGGCAGCACGATCCAAGAGAGCTATCCAACTTGGACAGGTATTCAGCATCTCTCTCTCTGTTTTGGGCTGGGTTGTTTTAAAGCTTGCATCCTACCTTCAGCTCTAATCCTGACTAGTCAGAAAGACACAGGAGGCTCCAGGTCTGGAACTAGAGGCACTTCTCAGTGCTTCTTATTCCCAGTTTAAGCCTGAAGCTGCTGCTCTGGAAAGCCCATGGTTAATGCAAAGTGTACTTTCCAATCCAGTGACAAGCAAACATTTGTCCACAGCATAACGTGGCCAGATTTCAACACGGCTCAATATAAATTGCATTCTCTGGTCACGTAAGGCCAACATTCAGAAGAGAATGAAGTTCTGTAGCTCCAGACAGAAAGATATTAATGAGGCAGGTGACGGTCACAAAGGTCAGCAGTAACAGAAGGAGTACTGGCACTGGACTGAAAGAAAAGGGATAAAAGGAAGAGCGGAGCAGGCTTGTGTCATTGCTGTTAGCTCTCTGCTGTCTGGCTCTGCTCAGTGTACACACCACCCCAATTCTAGGGTCAGGGTGCATCAGGACAGAGGGGAAACCACGTTCCATTTCACAAACCAAAAACCAGGCAGAGTTAGTAACCAGATGACAATTTTCCACAGCATTTAATTGCCAGTGCTATCTATTTCCCTGCCTGCTATTAAAGAGGAATTGCTGTCAAGAGAAAGGAAACAGAACTCCTCTTGAAGATGACACGCTGCAGTTGGCTGACTTCTCTGTGACAGCCCGAAGGCCCTTTGCTCTACCACTGCAAAAGGAAGTCTGGTAATTTACTAGGGGGAGGAAAGAGAAGTGTAAAGAAACACACAAGGAGAAGAGACTGTTTTGTCCAGAGATGGCCCGAGCAGTTACACACACCGCTGTGAAGCCTCAGTGTACTTCAATCAAAGCTCAGAGGAGCAGCAGGACAACACTAGGCAGGTAAAGTCACCCAAAGACAGCTTTGCCTTAAGGTCCCCGCTCAACTGTCACTTTCAACCTTTGGCCAGAATTCATCCCGACAACGCTCCTACACGTGACTTCCCTTGGCAGCTTTGACATCGCCTCCGCAGATCTTCTCACCCACCAACCACCTTTGCCCCACAACTCCCGAGAGGCCAAAGAGCATCCCAAGGAAACCGGGCGAGCTCACCTTTCATTTTGACAGTGGGAGAATTGGGTCCAGCCGATTGCTTCCTCCATCCTCTCCAGTTCTGGCAAAGGCTCTCTGCCTCCGAGATGAAGGAACAAAGAGAGTCTTCTTCAAAGCGATCAGAGTCTTCAAAGGAAAACCTCTCCCCGTCCTCCCACTCCGCGAACATGAGTTCCATCATATCCGACAGACGATGTGGGGGGGGAAGAAGAGGAAAGGCAGGAGCAGCACTGCTGGCTTTCGGCAGGCGGGTGGGCTCGAGGGCTCCCGCAACACTCACAAGCCCGAGTTTGGTTCGATCCCCATAGTTACGGTACCAGGAACAACAGAGACGGCGTTATCTCAAGTGGCAGGAGCAGGAAATCAAACTAAAGGGGAAGCTCGTCAAAATCCCAGAGAAGGGGGGAAAAAAAAACCCGAAAAAACAACAACAACCACGACAAAAACCAACCACCGCAAGTTCTTGAAGAAGTTAAACCCCAACGAAGCCGACGTGCACCGAAGGCGCTACAGGCGGAGGGGTGCTCGTGTCCCGAGCTGCCCGCGGGCGGGACAGGTGCCGGCCGGGCACATGCGCGGGATGCGGGGTGGGGGGTGCGGGATGCGGGGTGTGGGGTGCGGGGTGCGGGGTGCGGGGGGGGGGATGCGGGGGGGGGGGGGCGGGGGGCGGGGGGGGGGGGGGGGGGGGGGGGGGGGTGGGGGGTGCGGTATGCGGGGTGCGGGATGCGGGATGCGGGGTGCCGGCGGCCACGGCGCTGCGGCCGAGGGAAGGGGCCGGCGTCCTCCTCTCGGCAGGGATCTGGGGCTCCCTGAGCTGGTGCTTTTCTCACTCTCGGTGCAGGAACCGGAGGGAGGCGAGGGCGGGAAGGAGCTGGGAGGAGGGGAGGGCGGAGGGGGAGGGAGAGACAGAGGAGACAACTTCCCTCCCCGCTGCCGGGGCCGGCGGGCTGGCGGCGGCTGCTCAGCGGCAACGGCGAGGAGCGGGGAGCGGGGAGCGCCCGGCGCGGGGAGCTGGCG
>WBNH01001222.1:0-13323 GCA_013401255.1 Urocolius indicus | reverse complement strand
CTCACTGCCACAGGGACACTGAGGGGCTGCAGCTCCAGGGCTGTGCTCAGTGCTGGCCCCTCACCCACTGCCAGAGGGACACTGAGGGGCTGCAGCGTGGCCAGAGCTGGGCACAGAGCTGGGGAAGGGGCTGGAGCACAAGTGTGCTGGGGAGGGGCTGAGGGAATGGGGGTGTTGAGCCTGGAGAAGAGGAACCTGAGGGCAGACAGCAGCACTCTCTCACACTCCCTGACAGGAGGCTGCAGGGAGGCAGGAGTTGGTCTCTGCTCCCCGGTCATGAGCGACAGGATAAGGAGAAACAGCCTCAAGTTGCACTGGGGGAGGTTTAGATTGGAGCTGAGGAGGAACTTTCTGCCCAAGAGGGTTGTTGGCCACCTGGCCTCAAGTCTTTCTAACCATGTGTTTCTTGTTCAAAGCTACTGCTCTAAAAACACTTCAATGCAATTTCTTTCAGGAGTCCTCTGGAGGAGATGCCTCAGGTAACAGATGTACAAGGGAGGCAGTCACTTCATGTCTCTTCACACACACAAGTCATTTTTAGCTGAATAAGCTTTCACAAGCTCTCTCACAGCCTTGCTGTGCTTCATCTCTCAGACACAGCTGCTGTCAGGCTGCCTCTACACTTTCATTTCATGAGAAGAGCTCATCCATGCTCAGGGACACGTGGCAAGGTGATGGGTGACACTGTCCTGAACAGTCCTGAACACAAAAACACATCCATCAGAGCTCGTCAGGTCACAGCCTCTGATGTGCAGAGACTCTTCCTGGGTGAAAATCAAGCAATTGCCTGGAATCTGCGTTTCAGCTGGCGAGGAGAATTATTAACAATTAACTGCCAGCTGCTGACACGCAGTCGGGCACTTAGGTAACTACTGTGCTCAGGCCCTTTCCCCAGTGTGCAGGGCCAGGCATGGAGTGCAGCCAGGGGATTCGGAGCCTCACATGCAGGGAAAGGCTTTGCCCTTAGTTCTGGAAAGTAAGAATGCTCAGGCCTGGGCTCCACAAAGGTGACAGCGACGGGACACTGAGAGCCTCCAGCACCACAGAGCAAAGGCTGGTGCTCAGCTGCTGCTCAGGGACTGACCCAACTGGTACAAATGTCTCCACAGATGTCTGAGGGAGCATCCTCACCACTGTAACTCGAGCTGGTACCACAACACTCTCCACACTTGGTACTTCCCCTGTCTAGCCCCTGGCTTCTCCTTTCCCCTTCTGCCTCTGCCAGGGCTCTGAGGCTTGGGAACACCGCTTCTGCTTTGTTCAGGGAGATCTGGCCCTCACACACTCTCATCAGACTGCAGTTTTGTTAACCTCCTACCAAATTACTGGGATCAAGACTGTCCCACTCTGTGGCACCTTACACGAAAGCATAGAAGAGGTGGTGAAAGCAACGAGGCAAGCGAAGCAGGGTGAACATCTTGCTCTGCCGTCTTAAAACACGTATAAAGAGACTGAAAATAGGTGTCCTCTGGCTTGTGCAGAGCAGGCTTGGGTGTGTTGTTCCCCTGGCCAACGTCAGGGAGTGCAGGTGTGATTACTTGCTTCTCCTTGTCCTTGGGACTACGGCCTGGAACGACACAGGGCTTCACAAACACTCATCCATTCTTGGGGTTTTTTTTTTCCCCAGCCATAACTTACTGCATGTATTTTCCTTTGTGGATCTCCCAGCAGACAAAAAACTACAGTCACTGCTGAGAAGAGCACGAGACACAGCATCTGACAGTTTCAGCTAGGAAGAAATGCAGTCATAAGTGCTGCAGCACTGAGCAGGTTGCCGCTCAGATGGGATCTCCCTTACAGGGACATGCTCTTACCCCTCCTTTTCCCTTATCCTTTCAAAGGGAGGAAATTGCTGTTCAGAACTCCTCTGCCTGTGTTACCCACAGGTTTCAGGACACAGTATTTCAGTGAGACAGGCAGACAGGAGTGCTCACACACCCCCCAGAGGAGAACTGCAACATTCACATTTGGTTCCTGTGTTAAGCTCTCCCTGGGGACTAAACAAACCCCTGGGAGCCTACCCTGCACCCCCAGAAGTGTCTGCCTTCCACGGGTGAGTCGTGCTGTACTCACATCCACTGTGACTTCATTGCTCTTCTCCTGGAAAGCACAGCACATCCTTGCTGTGGCTTGACTCTGACACAGAATGGGGAAGAGAGGGGAGAGGTTTTCTCGCTGCTGGTGCGGCGGGAGGCAGCTGCTCAGACACGTTCTGGCTCGGCCAAGGTTTCATTGTCTTCACACAGGCCATAAACCACTCAGACACGACCCGACTTTGAAGCACTCATTTGGCTCCGTGTCCGAGGAACGCACTGGCTGTGCAGGACAAGAGTTTCTTGTGCTCTGGGGCAAAGTGCAGCCAGCTCTTGCATCCCATGTTCCAATTCCTCCAAGACCGCTGTTTCGTGATGCGCTGAGCTCCATCAGTAACAAACATCCCCAGAGACACTCCAGCCACCTCCCGTTGTTACTCATCTCCAAACAACGGGCCCATGGGACAGACAGACGGGGTAAGTGCAGCTTCCAGCACTGAGGCGAGGACGGCACCCGACTCTGCTTCCCGTGAGACGCACAGCACGGAGCCCTCCCAGGCAAAGCTGCCCTCAGGGATCACAAGCTCTGCAAAACAAACCCCCTCCCTTCAGCCTGAGCAGTCTCCAGTCTTCCACTCCATTCTTTCCACAGGAGGCTTGGAGCTGACGGTGTCTGAGGCTGTGTCTCTGGCATCTCACTGAATCAAAGCCTCTCTGCAAGGTGGATTTGCTGTTTGTGAGATGAGCGGGCGGTTTCCATCCACACGGGGGGAAATGGAGGCAGCAGGGAGCACTTTGCAACAGCTGTTGGAGTTGCTGTTGTAAAGCAGGAGGTGACAGTTATGGCTGAGGCCTCATGTGTGAGCCTAACTAGTACTCTTCAGAAAGCATAAGATGCCATTTAGAGCTGATAATGCTTGTAAGGATTACTGGCCATGTTTTGCCTGGTGCCTTGTGTTTCACAGGTTACAAGTATATTTTCCTCTTCCTTTCACAGCAACCTGCAGGAGCATTTGTTTTCTCTTTCACACTTTGTTCTTTCTTCTGCCATTCCCAAAGCTGACAGTCTGGCAGGCTCTAGTATGCAACGTCAGTTCACAGAGAAATTAAAGGAGCAGCGTCAAGCTAAAAGGAGCTGGAAAGAGATGTGCTCCTCTGCTCCAAGGGAAAACTGTTACACTGCAAGTCTTCTTGTTTCTTCAGCTGATGCCACATCTGGACACTTCCTCAGCTAAGGTGAAAAGACTGAAAGCAGCCATCTCTCTCTGCTTTGTCTCAAGAGCAGGTCGGGTGCCTCACGTACAGAAACTCGGCAGTGGATAGCTCAGTTTGTCTGCAGAGTGTGTGACCCTGATTAGCAACCTTACACACTTCCTAAACACTCTGAGAAGCCTCTTTGGATGCAGCCATGAAGCAAAACAAAGGTTCCTTGGCTTACGTTCAGTCTGCCAAAACAAAACCCCATCGAGGAAAAGCTTCTGAAGGTGACTTTCCTTCTCTCTCCATCTGCTGCAGTTTTAGAATTCAAAGATGGTAATCAGGGAAAAGACAAAAGAGGCTGCAAGTGCTGCAGTAGCTGACTCCCAACACACCTGTGATGTGCATTCTGTATCTGCTGTGGTCAGCTGGGAAGCAAAGGAGCAGCCTTAGGGAGACACTGGAAGTCTGTTTGTGGGTGTCAAGACCAGCATACACCATTCTGCAACATCTGTAAGCAGAGCTTGGGCAACTGAAGCAAACCTGCTGTATTGATGTGCTTCTCACCTCTTGGGGAGCAGGAGCTGTCTACATGCTAGGAAACCTGCTCCTGCAGATGAGATCAGTCACAGTCAAAGTCTCCACTCTAGCTGCCTCTCAGTGCTTCAGTCTTTCAGAATGTAAAGATTAGGCACCTCAGCACTTAAACAGAGGAATAACAGATTGGGAGGTTCAATTGCCAGTTGAATTCAGTTCAGCAGAAGGTTCTCTCACAAAGAGCCTGGTGGCTACAACCACACAGCAGTGCCCCACTGAAGAAAAGGCACCTTGACAGGTTTTTGTGCTCCTGACTGTGGGTCAGAGTCAACACCTCCCCACACAGGCACATTTAACTGGGCTCTGGGGGGTAGGAAAGAGGAGACACTAACAACAACAGTATGTATGTCACAATGACTGAAAACTACCTGGGCTGCTCCTTGCAAGGTGACTGCTCTGACTCCCCCAGGTCCTTAGGGTTAGGCTGAGGATTGGTGTAGCTGATGTCTGCAGGCTCCCAGCCTTACAGGGTACTTTGTGTGTGCTGTTGGGAACTGACATGCACTTACTGCACAAAGAGCTGCTTGTGGTTAACACCTCCCTCGCTTCATGGCTGCCTTTGGGGTTTTCTACACCTGCTTGTGCTTCCTCTCTTGTTGGTGCAGACCTGGGAAGCAGAGTGCAGGCATTTCAGACGCCCTTCCACGTGTCAGCAGACACTCTTTCACCAAGCCAGCTCAGCAATGGTCATTGCCTGGGAAAGAAACAAAGCTGAAACTGTGGTTAAGGTGACAAGCCTGTCCAGTCTGGTGTTTTGTATTGAAGCACCTGACTGCTGCCTTCATGTGGTGACAAGGCTCGGGAGGAGTGCAAGGCATGAGCTTACTCATCTCACGTTGCCAGCTGTGGGAGAGCTGCCTTTGGATTTGGAAACTCAAGTGTGAACCAGGAGGAAGCTGGGCTGTATTTCATATAGCTGTAACTCAGTGCTGGGCTCATCTTCAGGTGCTGCTCAACAGAAGAAATCAACTGGGCAGGAATTAAAATTGAAGCAAATGGATCCTGCTGGGAAGGTTTTGCTGAGCATGTTGAGATTCCCAGCCCCTGCCAGCCCTGGGGCTCAGGAGCCGGCAGCAGGGAGGTACCTGTGCTCCTACCCTCCTCACTGTGAAGATTTGCCACGGCAATGTAACTGGGCAACTCAGCTGAAGCATAAACCTCAAAACTTTCACACTTCTCTCTTATGTTTGGTCTGATCAAAAGCAGACCAAAACCCCTTCCAACAACAACAAACCCTCTTTGCAGTTTGACTCATGTGCTCTGCTTAAAACGAAGTGTGCTTCTAAAGGTGAGCGAGTTCCCTACTCTTTTCCCCCTCCCTGCCTGCATGTGCAGGCTTGCAGGAAGTGAAGCAGGACTGTGGGCTGGAGACCTGTTTAAGAGAAGACACCAGTACTGCTCAGACTGCTGAACACTCTGTGCTGGTTTAGGAGCAGTAACCAGACACACTGGAGGAAAGCTCCTTGGCTTCAGGTTTACCATTTCCTTATCTCCCAGGAGGAGGTTCTGTGGTTCAGCACAACTGCTCTGAGATCTCCACAGAAACCTTTTTAACTCCCCAGATATTTAAGCCACAGCTCAGGTGATTCAGCCTTGAGAAATCTTTACTGTCCTACAGGGCTTGTCTCAACAATTGGCTGGAACTGTCGCAACTTGGTTGCTGACACTGGGGGGTGATGCCCTGTTTTGAATCAGGTGCCTCTGTTCAGCTGAGGAGCGCCCACACACAGGATGCCTGGAGGAGTAAGCAAAGACTGGGCCACTGCTCACTCCATTCCTACTGCTATTACCTGTGACCATCCTGAATAAACAGAGGGTGCTAGATTCAACACTAAATGTGATGAACTACGTTGCCCTTGTCCCCTTTCCACTTTCCCACAGGGTGGCTGTGACTCTTGGAGTGGGGACACGTGAATCCTAGACTGAAAGGAGACTAAACCATGCTGAACAAGTTTGTTCAGAGGCAGGATGGACTTTTACAGGAGATGATACAAACGACACGAATTGCAAAGCTAATGTACTAAATCCTGTGAAGTCTGAAGTGCAAGGAGCTGACCTGCAGCTTCCCCCTTACCTGTTCCAGTCCGACACATGGTAGCTGAAGAGCTGCTGCCTCTCACTGCCATGGCAGCTAACATGATGCTGACTTTGGAACGTGCCTCAGCACGTCAGAGCTGCTCTAAAAATAACAGCAAGGCAGAAACGTAATTAGCTTAATTCAGTGCTGAAAACAACCCTCAAACCTGCCACTGGAACAGATTTCTTTATTAAAAATAAAGACAGGGCCCCACACAGTCACGGGATAATCCATTTATTAGCAAACCTTGTGAGCTGTTGGTGTGGATCCAGGGCACAGGACACTTGGCTGCTTTCAGAGGTTCTCAGCCTCTGGCTGGTAGAAAGGGATTTCAGTAGGACTGAGGGGGCTCCCACACAAGTGAGTTTTTCTGCTTGGTGTGGGGAATTCAATATTTTTCTGAGTGAAGCACAAACAGAGGCCAAGAGCTGTGCATGGCTCTGGCTCACAGGGCCTCCTTCCACGAGGAGGGGTCCCAGGCTGATCATGGCCACTCTGTTCCTCTCCAGCTACAGGAAACTGCCAGCAAGTCCGTGTTAAACAGACTGTGTCGTGGGGGTGGCAGACACCACAGCTCAGCTTGCTGAATACATTCAGAAAAATGTGTCTTCAAGGGGTTGCTGGATCACTGCAGCTCGTTTTGGAGCCAAGAGGCTTTGAGGTGTTGGCTGTGGACAGGAAGGCAGGCAGACAGAAGGCAGGCCCACCTCTCTGACCCTGGGACAGCAAATAGCCCTGTTCCTGCTTCCTCACCAATGCCTCCACTGACACCTGTGAGAAACCAATCTCTTCTCCTCTACCTCAAGCACACAAGGATTACAAGGGTAATCCACAGCCTGTCCCTGTGCATAAACAGCTGCCTGATCAATTACAGCATAGAACATAATTCAGGGAAGTCATCAGAACATTGCTGGGCTACAGGAAAGGGATCAATCTTTAACCCAGCTTCAGCCTGGACTGGTGTCAAGACAAGGGCTGCAAAGAGCACGAGCACAGGCCAGCCTTTGCAGGGCACTGGGGTATTCTCTCCTGGAGGGATCCCCGGGGCACCACCAGCAGCTCCGTAACCCTTACCACAGCCACGTGCCTCCTCTGCCAAGGCTGGCACAGCCACAGCATGCAGGTTGCACAGTGCAGGGCAGCAGCTGCAGACAGGCAGTGGTGTCAGCCCCACGGGGACGGCAAAGCTCTGCACAGCTCCCGGGGTGCTCCCTGCCCAGAGCTGGGTTACCCTCCCCACACACTCCTACAGCAACTGCTCTGAGCTCACGGGGCCCTGAGCTGCACCAGCCTGAAGCACAGGGCAACGAACCTCACGCTGCTGTCGCTCCGATGCCACCACAACCACCCTGGCACCTCTTTGTATACAGAGGGGATTCCCCCTGCGCCGCTGGAAGCCCTCCCAGCACCGCCTGCTGCACAAAACAGTACCGAAAAGGGTCAGCAGATGGGCACAGGACGGTTCCTCCCTGCTTAAACTGCACTCGGGTCTGGTTAGCAAAGCCCGAGGATCCAGAGGAGAGAGAAGCAGTGGAGGGACAGACAGCATGTCACCCCAGACCCCGCGGCATCGGCGGCGAGGAGAGACACAGAAGCCACAGTTTTAGGAGAGGGACAATGGAAAATGGCAAGCCAGGCCCCTTATTTCCTCCCAGAGCTGGGAACACAAGGACAGATGGGGTTCAGTGAAAACAAAAGGCAATTAATGCAGGAACCATAAAAAGAAATGGTGTGCTATGGAGAAACAAATGACACTGGCTCTCATTGCCAGAAAATACTGAGGCTGAGAGCGTGGCCAGATTAAACAGGAGAGGAAACACTGACATGGAAGGTGAAGGCTGCTTGCAGCAAACGGGTTTTGTGAAGTTAGGGGTATAACCTCTCACTGTTTAGGAAAGAATCAGAGAGTGCAGAGTACTCTGGTACAACACCAGAGCACCAAGCACATCTTCCTCTGCTCTGAATTATAACAACAGCAAGGCAAGGAATTCATCCAAATGGGCCAAGAACAACATTCCCCAAAGGGCAAAGGAAAGGTTGCTAAAACTTGCTCAGCACAAACTCACACGTTCTGTCCTTTGAAACATCTGCTGCTGACCAACACCAGCTACAAAGCACAGCCCCTGGGCAGCTGCTGGTCCCACCAGGCCCTGCCAGCGAGCCCAACTGGCGACACACCCGCCTTGGGCCGCGACCACAGGCCCTGTTAAGCAGCAAAGGGCAAGAGAGGTGCTCTGAAACAGGCGAGGGCAGCTGAGGGGAGCATTGGCAGCTCCAACTGCAGCACCGGTAGGGTGTGAAAGCAGGTGAAGGAGGCTGGGTACCTCCTTCCCTCCTCCTGGCTCCTGCAGGGATGTTCACTGCAAGGTTTGTCACAGATTTCATGGGGACGAGATCTAGGAGGAAGAAACGTTTGGAAGCAGAGCACGGGAAGGCAGTGCCAGGCCTGTGTCTCACTCATGTTACGTGGTAATTGAAGTCTTGCATGGCAACCAGCTGAGGAGGCTTAGGGAAATCACCTCAGAGCTTCAGTCCTTTGGAGGTTTCTACACCTGTTGGGGTTATGGGTATAAACTGAAAGATGAAGCCAGGTTAAGCTAGAGAAGTGACAGCACCGAAGGCACAGAGACTCCACCTCAGCTGCTGCAGCATGCTGCCTTGGCAGGAGGCTGAACATAAAAGCAAAGTGGCTCCGTTTCTCCCAGGCAGGTGCCGTTGCTGCCAGTGTGGAGCTTGGCTTTGTGTCCTCCGCAAGACCAGAGCTCTGTGGCATAACTGCCCTCAGTCCTCCTGGCCTTTCAGTTCCTGGGAGATAAGGAGCAGGTTGCAGCTGCATCCTGGGGACTCTTTGCCAGCAGCTGTAGGACAACCCAGCCAGCGTGGAGCCCAGCACAGGCTGCCAAAGGATCCAGCCTGGCACTTGAGAGCAGGTCAGATCTGTCTCAGACCCCAGGGTGCAGAGGTTGCGACACTGCACGTTTCAAACAGTCCTACAGTTCCTCTTTAACATAAAGCTCCCAAGCAGGATCTTTACACTGGATGGCAAGACTGGTAACCCAACTATCCTGTAATCCCTGGAGAGGGTAAATGCAGCTGTTGGGTTTGGCACTCACACACAGGAGGCAGCCACCTCGCCAGGTCAGCACCTTTACATTAAGCTGGTTCATAGAAGACAAATGAAAGCTTGAGGCAATCGCTGCTGGATTGAATCCAAGGCAACCTCTAGGGCTCTGCCACCACATGCCCTGTAACATGACATGGCTAATCCCCCAGGCTGTGCTCTGCCTTCTGTTCTGTGCCTTGGTACTCCATCCACCTCCGTGCCTCGAGCGTGGACCTTCCAAGGCAGCAGGACAGTGCCTGGCCACTGCCCACTCTGCAGTGCGTGAGCAAACCCAAACCATGCACATCTGGCACAGGTTCTGCGTGGCCCCCCTCTGGCACTGCTCCATCTTGGGGTCCTTGGCTGCACATCAAAGCTAACAGCCTCTGCTCCTGAGCAGACCCATCTTCTCTCTGGCTTGTGTATGTACAGCAAGAAGTGCACGGTGCACTGTGCCACTGCTAAAACACTTGGCCCTTCTGTCTACCTAAAGGAGAAAAACAGCTCACAAAAGTGCTTCAGGCCTAAGAGGGAGCTCTGTTCATTTGTTTGGATGAGAAGGAAGGACAAAATGGAACTATTCAATAACCACTGCTTTCTCCCAGCCTTAGTTGTGTTCAGGCTGAGTAAGGTCCCAAGAGAGAGCCCCTGCAGCACTGTTAAACCCTAATTCAACACCTGAATGTTTGAGATGAACATCACATTGGGACTGAAAGAAAAATAACCTGTCTCTTCTGCCCTTTGAGGTCACATTCTTAAGCTCTGCTTAGCAGTCACAAGAGCAAGGAAGCTGGTATCCCTTTAAAATGAAGATTCGCTCTCACACCAACAGCTGATTGTAGGGGATAATACTTTAAGGAAAAAAACCAAGCCAAACGGGAGAGTCACTGTATTGAGAGAGCAGCCATAGACCCATGGCAGCTGGAATCGTGGCACAGGGGGTTGCAGCAGCAGGGACAGACACTTTAAAGGGCTGGGATGGGAGCAGGCCTGGGATTCAGAAGAGAAAAGGTTCCCCCTAGAGACATAACGGGGAAGGGAAAAGATCCAACTGTTGGCAAAAAAAAATGCAACGTGCTCCCCAGCTGGGGTTAAATCTCCCGGTTCCTGGGACTGGAGAGAGCTGTCACCAAAAGCTGTCTGAGCATTTCCACCGTGGCAGGGCCTGGTGGCACCTCTCCCTGCTGAGCACCTTCCTGCTGCAAACACACAGAAAGGGGAGCGGATGCACAGAGGCAGGTCCGTGTCCCCTCCTGCCCCTGCTGCGTGCCAAGGAACAAGGGTGATCGCATTACAGGGCCTGGAGGTTCAGAGCAACACGAGCTTATCGTTCTTCCCAGCGTGCTCCTGCTCAGGGATAACAGACTAGAGTGAGACCAAACACACCAGATGTGCCCCATGAGGCTTCTTCCTCCCGCTCCTCCACTGAGCATCTTCTCCCAGCGTGTGACGCCAAAGCAAATGCCCCTCAGCACCAGGCCAGGTGCTGCAGCCACCACGGGGCGTGAAGAACACCCGCTGGGGAGCCCGCGTCCTCTCAGTCCAGCTTGGTCACCCTCTTGATCCAGGGCACATATTTGCTGACCTTGGTGTAGACGCCGGGGGAGTCCTTCCTCCCGCAGCCGTAGCCCCAGGACGTGATCCCCAGGATGACCCAGCGCCCATCTGGCCTCTGGCACACGAGGGGCCCCCCGCTGTCCCCCTGGCAGCTGTCCACACGCTTGTCCTCCGACAGGTTCCCGGCGCAGATCATGCGCGTGGTGAACTTGCGCCCGTAGCGGGCCTCGCAGTCCTCCCGTGGCAGAAGGGGCACCACCCCCTGCAGCAGAGTCCTCGAGTAGGACTTCCCTGGAACAGAACATAGCAGCCAGACCTGTGTCACCTGCAGGCAAACAGCAGCCTCCCCTAGCAGCGGCGCTCTGCACCAAACCCACCGCTGTTCATGCGCTTCAAGCCCGTGGCATGGAAAGAGGCCGAAGCTCTGGAGCACCAGCGCTGCAGCAAGCGGTGCTGCCAAGGCAGGCCACAACAAAAGAGCTGCAGCATCAAAGGAATGGGGAAGAGGTTGCAGAATAAAGGTTAGATCAAAGCACGAGTCTTACTCCTGGCTCTGCTAACAAAAGAACTCGAAGCTCGTTCGGATTCACCTCCCTGGGCCTCCGTTTCCTCTGTGAAACGAGGACAGTGTTTCCTCGAGAATGCGGGAACATTCTCGAGTGCTCAGTCCTCAGAGAAGTCTTGGAAGGTGTTTCAGAGGCACCCAAATATGATTCAAAGGGAGCTCACTTCATCTTTGGCCAGATTTGTGCCTCTCTATTTGCTCAAGGCTCTTTATGATCCCAGACCTGCTTGCACATGCCATATTAGTGTGATCCTTCTCTGGCCAGGGTTTATGGGAAGTTCACAAGGTCACAGGTAACTGCCCCCCTCATTGGGAAAGTGGGTTTGGGAGGGACTGTAGCCATTAAGCCCCAGAACAGCTTAAGAGAGTTACAGGGTGAATGAAGTTGCTCCTTGATCCTCCCCAGACACCCCAAAGTCACACAGGCACCTGGCGCAACTGACTCCAGAGGCAAACGTGTACTTGCAGTCAAACACTTGGGGTAACAGCTGAAGGGAAACAGCTGGGAAGGATGGGGAAGTCCAGAATGAACAGATTTGCTCCTGGGGCTATTTGCCTTTTGGCAGCAAGTCTTTCTGAACACAGCCACAGCAGCCCCAGAAAGGCCTCCTTGCCCCAAGCCCAGCATTGCATCTCTGATCCTCAGCTGGGAGAGGACTGGACAGATGGTTGTAAAGCTGTGGTTAGAGTTTAGAGCTGTCTCCAGAGCTCGCTAATGCATCCCTGTCAGGACTCCACCCAGCCCAGTGTTTTAAAACACTGCCATGAGAGAATGATGTATTTAATAACGAAAGCTTTCTGGAGTATTCCCTGCTCCCTTTTACCTGGGAAGCTCCATAGTGCTGGGCTGCGAGAGGACAGGTACAGGCTGCCTCAAACCTAGTGCAGAAACCAACATCAGAGCCCAGCTGTCCCTGCAGCAAAACCCAGGGAGACTGAGCAAGGCCGTCTGAGAGAGATTCCTTCCACTCCTAAGCCCCCACTTCACTATTACAGCATCATGAAGCAGGCAGGAGGTCATGGAAGGGTGGGGGCCTCCCAAAGGCTTCGTACAGCATCTCTGCCCAGGCTGCTGCCTCAAGGGTCTGCTGAGGGCAAAGACACAGAGAGGGAAATCATAGGATCAGAGAACCATTTGGGTTGGAAAAGACCTTGAAGCTCCTGGAGTCCAAGCCTTCCCCTCACACTGCCAAGCCCATCGCTAAGCCACGGCCCTCCGCAGAAAGAGAGAGAGAGAGGGGAAACAAGGCAGTGCGAGCTGTGGCCAGATGGCAGCTTTGCCCTCTCCCACAGCTTCAGAAGACTCGAAAGGAGAAGAAAACACATTAAAAAAGTCCCCTCCTGTCCCTGCTCCTCACCACCGTGCACTGGCACAGACACCAGCAGCAGCACGGACAGCAGCAGCAGCATGGACACGGCCCTAGACCGTGCAGGCAGGAACCGAGGGCCCCGTACCCCAGCGCCCAGAGCCCCCCCTGCGCAGCCCCGGCGCTCACCCGTGTCTCCCCAGCCGGAGATGACGCAGGCCTGCCGGTCCACGCGGGCTCTCTCCCTCCTGCCGGGGAGGCAGACGGGCAGCACGTGGCGGTTGAAGGCCAGGCAGTGCCCGGCTCTGCCCCGCGCCCGCACCAGCGCGATGTCGTTGTCGTTGCTGCCAGCCCAGTAGTTCCTGTGCAGGACGATGCGCTCCACGGGCAGCTCCCGCTCGAAATCGTCCCTCACGCCCGTGTGGTAGTCGCCCACGCGCAGCACGTAGCGCCGCACGTCCACGCCGAACCTGCCGGGACACCGCCTCAGCTCCTAACCGGGGCACGCGGGCCCGAGTCCCGGCTGCCATGAGGCCGAAGCACCTCCTCACAGGCTGGGAGGGTAAAACAGCGGCTGCTGCAGGGCTGGGGGAGCTCTTTAGCAGAGCACAGAGTCGTTACGGCCAGGAAAGACCTTTCAGATCGAGTCCAACCCCTGACCTCACACCGCCAGGCCCAGCACTAAACCACCCCAAATCCATCAGAACTTCATCTACGCATCCTTTGAATAGCTCCAGGGATGGGGACTCCACCAGCTCCTGGCGCAGTGCTTAACACCCCTCTGGGTGACAAAGTCTTTCCCAGTGTCCGATCTAAATCTCCCCTGGCGCTACCTGTGGCCATTTCCTCGTGTTGTGTCGTTTGTTACTGGAGAGACCAACCCTCAC
>WBNH01001220.1:36621-51456 GCA_013401255.1 Urocolius indicus | reverse complement strand
AGGACAAGGGGCAAAGGGTATAACCTGGAAAGAACAGATTCCGAAGAAACACAAGGAAGAATTTCTTCACTATGAGGGTGATGGAGCATTGGAACAGGCTTCCCAGATGGGTTGTTGAGTCTGCTTCCCTGGAAACATTCAAATCCCACCTGGACATGTTCCTATGTGACCTACTCTAGGAGGTCCTACTCTGGCAGGGAGTTTGGACTAGATGATCTCTCAAAGTCCCTTCCATCCCTTAAGATTCTGTGGATCTGTGAATCCATGTTTTTACCAAGATGCTCTCCAAACAACTAAAGCACAGAACAAACACTTATCAACTCAGTAATTAACTTTCATACCTTCAACAATCTGTGTTTTGATGGGAAACACCATTTACAATTGCAGGGACACTCACCTGTCCTTGGTCTATACAATGCTGGAAGAAAAGATTAGTCCAATCTCTTGTACACAAGACTCTTGTTTAATCCAGGACATGACTGTACCATTCACACTGAATTTACATAAAACTCAAAACAAAGGTTGAGTGAAGCCAGCTGCCATGCTTTCTGTCTCTTTCTTGTACATAAGTTATATCATGAGCTGACTGACTAAATTTTTAAACTCTTTAAAGGGCTTTGGGTATCTGGTTCATTTTTTGTTATTATTAGAATTTTTAAGTATAAGACATTTCAAACAGCAACCATTTTCACACAATTTATTTATGTTCCTAACTCAGAACTTTGAATAATGTTTTATTGATGCAGAGGAGCAGAAAGGGGGAAAGATTTCAGCCTGATGAAGAAACCATTAAGTTTAGATGCTACTGGCTCAAATACTGTATTCAAAGACACTGAAGTCTCATGAATGTATCTGATTTGTGTGTTTAAGGACACAAATATATGAAAATATAAAGAACTCTGAATGTAGGATAGGTTTTCAGAGGTGATGACCAGATTTAGCTGTCACTGTCCTCCCTGGGAAATGTACCTACTCAGTACCTGGAAATCAGAATACTTCCATTTATTTTTTCAGTTGTTTTTTGCTTTAAAAAAAAAAATTGTTAATTGTTGTAGATAGATGAGGAATATGGAATGGTAAAGCTAAGGAAGAGAAAAGAAAACAAAAAGCCAAACTATCCCTGAAAGGTTTTTAAAACTTGAATAATTTCTACTCAATCATGAAGTCCAATTTCTTTTGGTCAGTTTTAGTAATGTCGATTTTCCAGGAAACACAAAAGATTCTGTGTGCATTTAAATACACACTAATGAGTTTGCCTCTTTTTGTCAGGAAGTACTTAATTAAAGTAAGAGAACCCAGAATTTTAACAACATATTCATTATATTGAAAGGGATTGGGATCCTGAAAGGGTGGAACAGCACCAGAAGGAAGACATCTCTTTTGTCTATCAATTACTTTGTTCTAAACAGGATGTCTCAGGGCATGAGCCACAACAAAAGCTGACAACACAGAGGAAGATTTTCTACTTCCCTGTTGACTACTGGGCTAATCTATCAGTTCTTACAAAGAGATGAAGCTTTTAACCTGTGCCACTTGCTGTTTTTATCAACATTGTCTTTGGAGAATGACTTAGCACTGTCTGTTACTGTTTCAGTGCTTGTAAAATTCCCATCCCATGAATGAAATGACCGGCTGCAATATATATTTCTCAACTGCCTGCTGATTAACAAGCAGGTCTGGGTTAGCCTTACTTCAAACATAAACACCAATTTGCAATTCAGTAACTTGTATCCAAAAATTAATGTCAAGGGCATATCCAAAAATTAATATCAAGGGCACTATGCAAACTTGCAGATGTTATGTTATGTTATGAAAACTTCATTTGAAATAAGAATGTTCTTTGCCCAGCTGTGCAAGAGATCTGGGAATTGTTTAGTCAGAGCTGTGTCCATTTAATGGCTTCTGCTTACCATAGTGTTGTGATCTAATGCCAGCTGGCAATATAGCACCATAGTTGCCCACTCCCCCTCAGTGGGATGGGGGAAGGAATCCTAAGAGTAGTTCTCAGCACAAATCCAAAACATAGTACCGTACAAGCTACTGTATGAAAAAATTAACTCAGTCAAAACCAACACACATGGCCAAACACAGATACTACCAGGCTGGGGCTGGTAGATGTGAGAGTATTCTTATTCCTGGTAAAACTACAAATCATAAGCACATAATAAACTGCAGTTCTGAAGCAGTTTTAACATAAAAAACAACAGGGAAATCCCGTCTCTTTCAATGAGAGGAAGCCCATTAGCACCTCTGGTATACATCCACAGCTAACCCTACATGTTACAAGCTGACAGATCACAGACAGGTAGCTTGTGTGATAATTCATATCTGCAGACATGGCTTCCCAAGAAAATTATCCACATCACCCCACCTTCACCTTCAGCTAGCATAAGATGTCCTTGCAGAAAGTTTCTACTGAGGTCCATCCCATTTCTGCTTGCAGCCAGAGGTAATATATAGGTTGCCTTTACTGCTGCTTGTGGTCACTTTCGTTCTAGCCTTAGTCAGAGCTTGTCCACTCCATTTATATTTGGATTTTGCTGCTGGTGTTATGTCTTTTTATAATGAGCCAAGTCAGTTCACAAAGACTGTGTGGCTGCTTGTGCTGGCACAAGGGGAAATTGTGTGAGTGTGCAACCCGCAGCAGGAGGGTGAAAGATAGGAAAGAGAAGTGGTTTTATGTTATTACCTCACCTTTCTAGAACTTTGCTATGCTCCACTAGTCTTGTTTACCTTAAATAATTCTGTGTTCTCTGCAGGTTTTGCTGCTTTAATGAGAAAGGGACTCTTATTTTGTAACTAGTAACCCATTTTAAATCCTTCTCAAAGCTTTCTCAGCCTGTGGATTTAATACTTTCTTAATAGCTTCTAACAGGGTACTTAAAAAAAAAAAAAGCTATTTAGAAAAATTCACTTCTTTATCATTAATGGTTTGTTTCATCTTCCCTTAGCCTTACACCACTGAGGTCAGGGCACTCTATTGTTTCATATTAGTTGTGAATCTAGCAGCCAAGAATCTTCTCCACTAGTCTTCCTAAGAAATTTACTTCAGAAGCATGATTTATAAAGGCAGGACTATTTCAACCCTTATACTGTCCACATCACAATGCTATGTAATTCCATCTCTAATGGTGTGCTTCAGACTATTCCCTTCTAACAGTTTTTCTCAGAAGAGTAGTATAACATGGATGACTTTCCAGCCAGGCAACTGTTTTGGACCACAATAACATAATTTTTGTCACCAGCATGGCTATTTTATTCATTGATTTCTTAGGAACTCATAGGTAAATGTCATCCAGTGTTGGCAAACACTCACCAGTTCCTACGATTTTTGTATCATATTTCTTTTAATGCCTCTCTCTATGACAACATTTCATCAGCAGACAAACATCTGCATACCTTTTCCCTTATTGATAGGACCACAGCAAAATGCACATTTTGCCACACCCTTTTGACGTTCTTCCTTGACAGAAAATGTGTCCTTTGTCTGCATTGTATTTATTGTTCCTTAGAAGATACAGTAAGAGTCCATGTTATGAGGACAGTGCCAAGGAGTGGGGCAAATAAAGCAGATTATCATTTAATGTCATTTATAACCAGACAACCCTCATCAGTTCTCACTCAGAATCAGAACTTTGTTATGCCAAACAACCAGGAAGAGAAGTAGATGCTTATATGGAGCTTATTCAAACCTAGAGAGCTTATGTAATTTCTGGAATTTCCTGTTTCCAGCTGGGCTATAAACAGTGTTACACATTTACACCTTCAAAGTTTTAATTGCTCTCCTTAGGAATCCTGATATATGCTGTGCCTATTATTATCCATGTTTATAAGGAGCAGGAGACAGGAATGGTGAGTTGTATAAACACTAATGAGAAGTTTCTGGCATCTACCTGTAGAAGAGGCCACTAGATCTTCTCTCAACATATGTCTTCTCCCAACTGCATCACCTGAACGAGGAAATGAATGAAGTATGTAATCACATTTTGAGGGTGCAAACATTCATTCACATGTGAGCTAAAAAGACACCTTCCACTTAAAAATTATCTGGAATCTTACTATACACAAAGCCCTTCTTTTTCTTTACAGTCTTGCTCAATGTCTTTGACAGCATACCTGCTATATGGACAAAATGACAGCTTTGTGGGGAGGCTGTCTGCAGACTGCCTCTGATGTGCCTGTTCTGCTCAGAGATGATACCAAGGACTCCCAAGAGTTTTCCTTCTAGAAGCAGCAGCAACGTTGTGACCAAGAAACTGCAGGCAGATGCATAAAGTGATGGGGAAAGGACAGATGAAATTTTACAGCACTCAAGTCCAAAGCACATTGCTGAATTTACCCAGACAGATCAAGGAATTGATGTAGACCCCTGGAAAGATAACGAAACCCTGGGCCGAAGTTGGAAGTGTGCCGAGATGTAGAGTAGGAAACTCTGTTTGCTCATCTGTTGGTCTGCGTATCCTGGTGGTGTTCAATGGGAAGCTGATTTTCAGCAGTTATGTGCTGAATGGGTGTCAGAGTGGCTACTGGCATGCTCACTGAAGGAAAGACTGCACTAAAGTTGCAAACAAGAAGTAACATTGAGCAATATTCCTGACTCACTTGAGTGCAGAGCCAGCTCCTCTTCAGGAAGAGATTAGTGCCATCTGACTATAAGATGTTTACACTGCTCTTGGGTTTCAAAAGTCGAGTGCCAAGCAGCTGGATCTCTTCAGTCTCTTACTTTTGCTAGTTTGTAGGTGAGCTTTCCACAAGCCAGTAATATGTCAGGCAGGATGCAGTCATGAGGAGGCTGTAGGAGAGGGAGGCAGCTTTCTCAGAAAGCTGACTTTTGCACTTTTTAGATTCAGGCTGTGCAGGGAGTGATGCTGGCACTGCCAAACTGAAAACACTTCATGATAACTGGGCCAAAGTGCTGCCATGGAAGATCTTGAGCACAACCTCCTCCATGACCTCTTTAGTTTTTCAATTTGTCAATGGAGGCATAAGAGGTATAAAAATATAACTTGTCCTATGCATATCTAAGTAGTATAAAAAAATCCACAAGAAGAAGCTCTACAGTCCTAAACAGCCTCATACATGTACTCAAAAAGGCATGTTCTCTATTCTGTTTGAACAACCTGGAAAAAGAAAAGCCACTGAACTATAAACTGCCAGCCAAGAGCTGCTAAACTTCACTTGCCAGAGCACCAGTGATGGCCTAAACCACAGACAGAACTAGTGAGGAAATGTGAAGTCATGTATAAGACTGGACAGCTTACAAGGAGGATTTGCACCCACTCTAATGATGCAGTCCAGACATGAAATTTATTTTGGTCACCTTCTTTGACCCTTTGACTGCTTCAGTAAAATACTCTAGTTGGGATTTTGGAATCACTGGACTCTTCCTTGAATTCCTTCCTGAGATTTATACAGATTGCTATGCTGTGTTCACAGTAGAGCTTAACGATTGAATTTTCATTCCAAGTCAGTGCTGGTGTTAACCTGCTGCCATGGGTTTGATTTGGTAATGGTAATACTTAAATCTTAAATCAGTAATATCAAAAGTAGCATAGCTTTGAAGAATTTTCTTGTTTTTATAGGTAAGAATTTGCATAAAAATTGGTCTTAAGTTTCCTTTTTTAATGTAAGCAACATGAGTCAAGGCACTATAGGCACCTGTAGAGGACATCAGGGATTTCATGTAAAAGTCTCACCAGCACCCTTGATTAGTCATAGGATCTTACTCTGTCTTTAAAAAAAATGCTGCCTGTGTCATTAATGCTTTCAATTAAGGAGGAATATAACCCCAAAGAAATGACTTAGTGTCTAAAAATAAAAACTAGCTGTGCTAGCACTTCAGCTCCCTATGATAATGCTGTCAATAAAGGATGGGGAAAAAAATACATTGTCTCCCTGGGCAAATGCAAAGCTTCAAAGGCAGTAAGAACCTGTCAACCTGCTAATCTCAAGTGGTACCAGAATTGGAGCTGTCAGGAAGGACTAAATAATTTCCCAAGAAATGTTTTCCCATAGTAGACATAATACCATGGAAAACAGAGAATACTCCACATTAAAACAAACAAACAAACAAACAAACCAACTCTGGGCACTATTATTCCGTCTAATACAAACTGAATCCCATGCTTGCCATCGCAGTCTTGTACTTAGTAATTATATTCCACTGTACAGTGAGTGTAAAAGGAAGATGTTGAAATGTGATTGTATCTTTCAGTCAACGTAAATAACAGAACAATTCCAGTTGGAAGGGACCTCAGGAGCTTAAGTCCAACCTTCTGTTCAGAACACAGTCAACCAAGAAAGCAAATCAAAATATATGACAATGAGTGGGGAAACTGGCCCAAGTCACTTGAGCTAATCTGCTTTTTAAAGTCAACAGAGAAGTGCAAACATTATGGCAGAGTAATAGGTAGTAATTAGGCAGAAGGCTTTCTTTAGCTTTTAACAGGAGTATGTAGCAAGCAAAACTTTTACCAGCCTTGTAGCAGTGGGTTAAACGTAGAAGACATTAGGAAAGGGAAGTGGAAATAAGGAAGTATTCTTCTTCACTCGATGGAAAGCAACAGAGTTTGCTGGGTTGCCTGGTGTGGCCTCTGAAAGGATATGAGTTAAGGCCCAGTAAAAAAGGAAGCAGTGAAATCTGCTGAGCTTTGGCTACCAGGGTGGTAAATCATAGAAAAAAGGGCAAAGAAGTTTTGTGTCATCCTGCCTCATACTCAGTCAGTAAGAGAAGTTCATTAAAAAAAGTAATGCTGTAATGATTTATCCAAATACTTCACCTGTGGGATATGTATTTTTCATGCAATTGAGAAGAAGTTAAATTTAAAAAAACTTGTAAATTCTCATTGTCTCATGATCTCTTCCCAAAGAAAGGTTTACAAAAGAATAGCATGGCTGTTATTGGATGGAGTGACATGCAGAACTAAAGTAAAGGCCAAGGAAGACATGTTCTAAAGCAACAACTGTGTAATAATTAAAGATAAGAGACAAGTGAGTAAGTCATGTTAAAGCTTTTGGGGATGCCATAATTTCATCATTATCTTCTCTGCCACATCTATCATGCTGCACCTTTCAAAAATTAGTAATGAAACCATGGGGGACCAAAGGAGCTATGTAAGTACTAACTGAACAATGGAGCCAAAAGTTGAATATTTGACATCAACTTCCATAAACTGTTACTTCCCATCAGATTGGATTTAGTGTTGTTTATCCTCAGAAACACCCATCATAAATTGTTTGTATTAGGATAGGCTCCTGAAGAGGAGAGAAACCATGTCAGAATCTCAATCTCTGTGGTTATTTTTACCATAAATAGAATAGAAAGTTTCTGAATAGCAAGCAACAGAATTTCTGTGTACAACATTGCTAACTGCAGTTGGTTAGGATCAGAAGCCTTTAATTTCTTTCAAAAGAATGCTTTTATTACTGAACCTAAATAATATGTGATCCTAAATAATAGGCGAGCCTAAAAGTTTGAGTAAGACCTCTGCCACCTTCTAAAGAGCCACAGAAATGGTGCCAGTGACTTTATGAAACCAATCCCTGGCTCTTATGTTGGCAGTCCATGTGTTATAACAACCAGAGAATGGCTGTTTCACGTGACAGGACAAATAGCTAGATAGTCCTGTTAGGCAGAACACCTTCCATCTCACTTGGAAGGCATCCTCTAAATGCAGATAACACCTATCTATCCTACAATGCTCTCCTGTTCATTTGGCAGCAAAAGCTCAGTGAGAATTGAGTAATCCATCCTTCCTGCAGGCCTTTGGTGAACCCTAGTAACCCTTTTATCTGCCACTACTCACTTGTCATGGACTATACAAGCAGGATCAAAAATTCCTTTGTGGGCTGGCACTGCTCAGAGCCACAATTTTGCAAACAGTTGTTGATCTGGGTGTCTTCCATTGCACTAGAATAACCCCAGAACACAGACAAAAACCACCTGTTGATAAATCTCTCTCAGAGAGGCCACATACACAACAATAGCATATGTTCTGCATTTAATTACTATCTTGCCGACATGAATTGGTAGTCAACACATAAGCTAAACAGCAACTGCACATGCAAGCACAGGCAATGCAGCATGTTTTCCTGTTAAATAATCTACTGAAAATTGTACCTACCAGCTTAGCGCTTGCTTGCAGCTAATTACCACAGCTTCCAGCAGATGTTGAGACACTGGAAATCAGGGATTTCTGTCTTTTTGAACTGCCATTATTCAAATAAAATCTACATGAAATACCATCTATACCTTTTCTTTGGTAAAATACACAAACTGGGCACAATAAGAGGCAACAGACGCTAACAGTATAACTGGGATTGAACTCCAATGCCTCTAACAGACTATATACCAGCAATACAATTAGAATAAGAAACGATTCAACTAAATCTACCACTGAGGTTAGTGCAGACAATACACCAGACAGCTGAAAAGCTTGTCATAATGTGANTAGTCCAACCTCCTGCTCAAAGCATGGTCAGCCATGAGATTAGACTAGGGTGCTCAATGCTTTGTCCAATCACAATGTGAAATCCTCCAAGGATGAAGACAGCACAGCCTTTCTGAGCAGCTTGCCTCACTACCTATCTGTCCTCATGGTGGTACAGTTTCTCCACATATCAACCTGGGCCACTCCTGTTTCAAATTATGCTTGTTCACCTGCCCTTCTGCCATGCATTGCTGTCATCTCATCCAAGTTGCAAAAATCAGCTGCTAGGACCCTGACATTACACCTTTACCAATTTGCAGGCACTCTGTTTTCCCAGTGAAAGTACAGACTCCTGTTTGGTGAATTTAAGCCTTCTGAATAGTAGTGATTTTCTGTATTCCCCTAACAAGTTGTTGAGGACCACTAGCTACAGAACACTGTCGAAACACATTCCCAATTAAAGGAGAGAATGACGTGTCAAGTTTCAGCACAAAAAACTGGGGAGCAGAAGTGTATAGCACTAGTCTAAGTGGAAAGATGAGATTTGGCAGTAGATGCTAGCAATATAGGAATCATAACATAGCTGACAAAATAATTTTATTAAGCAGGAGAGGCAAATGATGTAGCAGAGAAAACATCATCTCTGTTCACTAATGAGAAAGAGCTGGCACCCAAACTGCTGTAAATCAGTTAAGCTCCAGTTCATTCAGTGGAGATACATGCCTCTTACCCCGCCTCAGGACTGGGCCTGAAATATCTTATTCCCTAAAGAGCTATTCCTTGTCTCATTCTATGTATCATCTTCTGTGTGCTGGCACATTATACACTAGCAGGGAGCTGCTTGTTTTGTCTTTACAGTGCTGCACTGTATGGTAATTCGTTGCTCACTGACATGTTAGAAATTTTTTTAATGATGTGCCTCTGCCACTCCAAAATAGGGTGAATGCTGAATATAAAGTTTTATTTGCATTCAGCGTTCTTTTAGACCAAGTGGCAAATCCAACATCCCCATAGCATAGCTCAAACTCCTTTTGCCACAGTTCTGCTGTTTGAACAAATAATCACCTCACTTTTCCTTCCTCATCACAAGCCAAAGGTGAAACAGTCATTACAAGGACAAACAGTTCTGTCAGAAGGTTTGTAGAATACTAGGAGGAGCACAGGCAGTTTATTTGTGCCCCTGTTTAGTGAGACTGAATGAGGGTTACATTAAACAGCTCTCACTTGTCCACAGGTGGAAGTAAAAAGTGGAAGAATGACATTCAGTTTTAAAACTAGAGCTATCCCAGGGATACAGCACTGCATATTTACATTCTAAGTCAAGCTGAATTTGCAATCAGTTGCTGAGTCAAATGTCATCCCACGACATCGCTCTAGATGTTTAATTACATCCGCTGTCCAGGCAGGTACTTAAGTACATGCTAAACTCTCTCTTCAACAGGATCACTCATATGTTTCCAAGATATATGCTTTACTGAGTGTCTTGCTTAATTGTGGCAGAGCTTGATTAATTTCTAAGTCAAACTAAGCAAAGATTGTCACAGATTAAAAGGAATTTAGATTGGCCCCTCCAACTAGGTATAATATCCCCTGACAGGGCAAATAAGGCTCAAGGGTTAAACAGAAGCATGACAAAACACAATTCACATAGTATTGATTTTTAGTGAGGCTGTCAGGTAGATCATTCCCTGATGTAAATCAGCATAGCACCATGAAAGGTGACGAAGAAATCCTGATAAGCAATTGTTCAGATTTTCCAGTGGAACAGTAAGATGGGAAAGTGAGGAGTACACAAGTCCAGTATCCCAAGGCTGAACACTGACTCTTGGCTCTGCTGCCTCATTCCAATGCCGTGCAGTAGCAATGTGTTCTTCAGTACCATAATACCTATTCACAAATTTTCTGACTAGCAAATGACAGCGATGAACTGCTTTTACCATTGGTCTACTGTTCCTGGTATAGCCTTTCCTTACTCATTGGTTTAGCATCTGATCCATCTGCTGGACACAAATGAGACCCAGGTGTGATGTCTCCCTTAATACATACACAGTTAAGGCATACAATTGAATCTGTGTGATCTGGCTAAACCAAACTGAACTTCTCCCATTGAGACTAATGAATTCTCTCCATTCCAGTTTTCCAGTGTCTCCTGTTGAGATGCTTTAGTCTACTCATGAATAAAAACTCATACATTTCTTCATAAATATAAAAGCTAGAAACACAGTGTGTCTATCTATTGCATCAAGCTGTTTCTGCTCAAGCTTCCTAAAACAATTCTCCCTCAAACAGAGGCCTGGTTCAGGAAAACTCAGATCTATAAAAAAACAATGAAGCAGTCATAATTTTTTTAAAAAAATATATCTTTAGATCAGAAGCAAATATCTTTAATTATAACTTACTTTAGGTTTCAGCTGTAACCATTTATAATACTGTAAATCTTAAAGCACTTAAGGAGCATTATAAACTGTTTGATAAATCACTATCAACCATTTTACCACTATGCTACAACTAATCACAAGAATGCATCATTATTGTACAACCAATAAAAATAAATAATAAATTAATTCCATGCTTATGGTATTGACTTTATCTCAAGCATTCCATTTCCACTGTGATTAAATTTGGAATGAGAAATTTTGGGTTTCTTTTGAGGAAGCCAGTATTGAGAGGAAGTAAAGCTGCTTAGAGAAAAATATTAGAACGCTCCTGTAAGTGATAAACCTGAGACAACAGGAAAAAAAAAAAACATTTATCTTTTCAGGAATTAGAATGACTGTCTTACTGCTTTGTCTTGGTGTGTGAAGACCAGCACACTGGCAAGCTGCAGCTCCCAGCAAAGGAACTACCCAGCAAGCTTTCAGATGACAGTTGGAGCTGCAGACAGAGGAGCTGCAGATTAGCAGGAGAAGAGATTGTCTTCAGGCACTTTTGGAGGCTACAGCATTCTGCTGTATCTACAAAAATAAGAAGCAAGTCCTCAAGTGATGTAAAGCTGCACAGCATCAATAACTCCAAAGGACTGGTGCAAGTCTGTGTAAAAGGAAGAATAATTTGAGCTTTGGCAGACACCCATAAAGGTCTTAGAGCAGCTAACAATCACTTTATCCCATATTTGTACAACTCCAACCACTCTGGTACTTTGTCCCACATGTGTTCCCTAAGCTGCTAGGGCAACTAGTAACAGTAGTAACTAATAGTTCTCACACTTTTCAATACCAAAACTTGCAAAGAGTAAATCAAATGAGAAATTATAGCTTCATCACTCTGTTTGTTCTGTGTCATGCAGATCAAGGAGTATTGACAAAGATAGTAATATGCTTCAGCCACAAAATGCTATATTGATGCAGTTATTCAGCTTTTACCTCATGGTAGTTTTCATTCTGCTTTATACAAGATGGTTGTGGTAGCTTAAATGGCTCAAATCGAGTTTATGCTCTCTGGAAATCTGAATTCATTTAGAAAACAAAGATATGGCAAACTCTCTTTTACACGGTGTTTATAATTCAGCATACAAAAGGCTAATGATCTCGAGACATCTGTATGTATATATGTGACTGTCATACCTTTTTTTCCCTTAACTGTTACCTGGCACAGATCTCTTATCTATTTAAGACATTACGCCAATGCAAGAGACGGTCAGGCAAGAAACAAAAAACAGAGAGAGGAGGGAGTGTACCAGAATTTGGGCCTAGGAGGGGAGAGAATCTTGATATAACACAGAAGTTAAACTCCTTATGGAACAGATTTTATTTTTTTTGCTAGTAGTGGTTTAATAGTGTTTGTGATATCCTAACTGAAGACTCAGCATACCAAATTCTGCACCATAAAAAGCAATCAAAATGGAGAAATGCTGTGCCATACACAGAAGATTCAGATGTTTTCTTCCCAAACAGCAAGCATTGATAGACTCTTTTCTGTTTAAAAATAAATCTGAAAAATATCCTTTCTGGAATTACCCGCATCTGACTAGGTTGAAGTGCTTTGCTTAATGTCTGTTTTCTGACATTTTACACATTGCAACACGGCGCAGCATAACATGTTAAACAATACTTGAAATGGCAAAAAAAATAAATGAAAGGTTTTTAAATCATCCAAGCCCCTAAACATTTCATATCTTGTTACCACTAACATTGGATAAATGTTTCAGACTTTGCTGAACTGAGATAAAATTGCCGTTAAACATTCTGCTAAGAAGTTCTTATTCTGCTTCGTCTTCTACTTTTCCTAATCATTCTCAAATGCCTAAAGAGGTGACAATTAGGTTCGAAAACTCTGAAACTGGAATGGGAGCATTTTATGCCCTGTCCAGCCAGGCATGAAGGACAGTACAGACACAAGTGGAAGGCCTGGCAAGTCAGGCCTTCAATGAACTAACGGCACTTAGAAGAGACAGTAGAGGCAGTACTTCTACTTGAGCAGCTTTTAGTCTGATTAGAACAAGCAAATTAGAAATATGCTCAGGTACTAGGTTTTTACCCTCTGTTTGCAAATGTGATGTAATAAATGTTTGATATTTTCATTGTGTCTGGATAGGTTGCAACTACATTGTTCAGTCAGGTGTAGGAAGTTATGTCATTTTGACTTTACTGGCTTATTTCTTAGTAATATATTTTCTAAGTAATAAATATTCTAGTATTAATACTTGTTAGCTCTTGATATTGAAGGGCAAATTTGGCCCTAGTTCTCTGAGAAGCATTGTCAATGGTCTGGACTGGATTCATGAAAGGAAGTGAATTAATTTTGTTATGGGTGAAGCTTGAAATATTACAGAAGTCAAATCACTTATGCAGTGGCCTTGATCTGGAATACTTCCACTATCATGCTGTTTTCAAAAAATGAATGAGTAGTTGAGCCTGCAGAATTGATGTTCAGCTTTAATTGCTTAGTGCTGTATCTTTTGCCTTACCCCAGACAAACATCACCGCATATTTTAGCCTTGAATTAGTTCAAGTTTCTTTTCATCTGCTTTTAATTCAAAGGCTTTGTTACAATAGTCACTTTCATTCTCTTTCTTTTTCATCACCTGTCGTTTCCACTGTCTCTCAGTGTCAGTCTTTACCATATCTCCTAACTGCAGGAAAAAAGAAAAACAACCTCCTCCATAGCAGAGAAGAACACAGTTTGAATGACCTACATATTTCCACCTTATCTTGCAATATCTGTTTCTACAGTGACTGTAATGAATAAAAACACAAATCAAACCACCTGATTTTTTTCTCCACTTTTCTGTTTTCTGGAGGTGATGAATTTTAATGTCTATAGCTTGAAGAGACCAACAATGTCAGGTTACAGCTCAGGATCAGGAGAGATGAGGAGTATCTCCAGCTGCTCTACTTATTGCAGTCCTTGCTGTACCAGAAGCTGAGCCTCCAAGACGGGTAGCAGTGCTCTTTGGTATTCAGGTTCCGATTAGGCTTTAGGTCTTCCCACATGTTGAAAGGTTTCAATTTCAAACTCTGGCAGCAATTTCCTCTGTTGTCTTGGGAAGTCACCAGACCTCTCCATGCCTTTTTCATGGGAAGTAACAATTCTTACCTGTCCACTGCAGGATCTTTAAGATGGCAATCAACTTCCATTATTAGTCTCTACAATGCTAAAAAAACCAGAACACTTATTTACAGTATTACGAGCACCGTAAATAACTAGGAATATCCACTAACAGTGTTTCATATAATGGACTGCCTCATGTAGTTTTCTATTGCTTTCTTGGAACTACACAAATATGGACCACATTGGGGTGATAGAGCAGATATACAAAGCTGTGATCACATTCAGAAGATGACTTCACCTAAACTTCCAGTGAGGTTTTAAAATTCTGAATACATTAAGCACCAAAAAAAGACTTGAGGCATGTTAGGGAATGAATTTTTAGCGCATCCTGTGCTGTGCTGTTAACAGGTTTTTTGCATGTAGCCCTACATATGCAGTGGAAGTTAGACCAGAGGAGAGTGGAATTTTTATTTACCAGGCTAGTAGTTGTGCTGAGGCCAGATATGTAAATCAACTTAGCAGCTTCTCAGCTAAGCTACAGCCATGAATTTCCCTAATATAACCCACTGACCAGGTGAGGAAGCAAACCTTTCACAGCCTTGTAGTGTGGAGACTGACTGTGTAGTGCAAGCTCTAGAGACTGAGAGGAAATTCTTCTCTTAATCCCTCACAGCAGCCATGACATCATCAAAGATAATCAGCAGCTATCTTCATGTTCTAGCAGCTGCCTGTCGTGGTTTCTGCCCATCAGGGAACAAAAGACCACGATTAGCCTCAAGTACCGAAGACTAAAGGATTGCTAAAGGGCAGGGAGCGCTTAATTGCCGCTTAAGGTGCAGGACAAAACAGACCAGGCTACTCGGCTTGGGGAAGAAAAACCAGAAAACAATTTAATACCAACTAAAACACAAAACCC
>WBNH01001220.1:0-36275 GCA_013401255.1 Urocolius indicus | reverse complement strand
CATCTTGTACCACTCTTACACCTCCTGCCTCGCACCTCAAATTCCCGTCCCTAAATAGTGATCGCAGAGGCGCCAGATTGGCCCAGCCAGGCCGGGGGTGGGTCTGAACCCAGGAGTCGGGGGAGAGTCTAAAAAACTTTTACCAGGTCTTCACTGCAACCCGCTCCCCCTGTTACTAAACAAAAGCAACTCCTTGCTAAACCATGACACTGCCTTTCTTTCACAGGCAAGTAACTCAACAAACTCTCACCAACAGTACCTGCTAGAAAAACTGAGTCCTTTTAAGACAACTAGAAAAAAAAAAAATCTAACAAATAGGAAGTGTGAGACATCACAGTACACATTTCATGAAGAGTAGGGGCACTTCCTGCATTGAGCATCTAGTTCTGCAAACTCCACTAGTCCTGTTCATGATATAGAGCTCATGAAGTCGCAGATGCAGATTCTGAAAGTGTTGGTCAAGTTAAGAAACTGGCAATAGCCTCCTCCCATCCTACCACTCAGATCTCTGAAAGTTCAGCCGACTTGAAAAAGCAGATGGCTCATGTTGGGGAAGACAAAGGCAACCTACATAAGGAAGCACTTTTAATAATTCACCCTTCACCATCTACTTCATAGGGGGTTATATGGCATGTTACCCATGTACCATGCAGTCTTTCTGTTCCAGTGATGGAGTGTCCCAAGATTGTGCTCAATTTATCAGTTTATCTCTCAAATATGGTAAAATAAAAGATTTGCCAATGTCATACAGTAAAGCTAGTACTTTTGCTAGCTAATCCTGCCTCTTCCTAACTATTGCAAGGTGTTCCTATGAGGTGCTCTCCTCTTTTCTTGAAAGGCTGGCAGTTGTACTGTTTTTCTTGTTTCCTTACTCAAATGGCTATTCCCTGATGACTAGCAAGAAGCCACACACATCCTGTTAGAGGCAAGCTGAGCTACATTGACCCAGCACTTTTGACTGCCAAGTCTAAATAGCATCAACTGTTATGCCTAAGAACAGATGCCTGTTGAAAGATCGCTGGTTTATTACACAGCAGGCCATCTGCTTCTGCAACACAGATGGTTAAAAACAGAGCAGGTCTGGGCTTTGCTCTTTTCCCTGGTTCCAGGTCAGAATAAGTTTCGCTCTTCATATTATGAGAGATATGATCTTTCCCTAAATGAGGAAGGCTAAGGAGAATGTCACACTCAGCATGGAGAGCAGGCAGAGCAGGGGGCTGCTCCAGCCACCTGGCCCATTGTCCCAGAGGAGATGGAGATGTCTGCATAGCACACCACTCCTCTATGCACATGCACAGATGCACAGACAGCTTCTGTGGACCTTCATGTCCTCAGATGTAAGCAGAAATAAATCTTTTTATGATCACACTTTACGAAGCTGCGAAATGCTCAGATGCCACAGCAGTGTCTGAGAAGAGAGAATTTTTAAAAGAAGCAAACTATTGAAATAATGAAAAAAACCCTATGGCTTGAAGAAAAGTAGAGACTAGGCCTGAAGGCTCTAGGACTTACAGCTCTAAAGTCTCATATATCTCCTCTAACTCACCTGAGATGTGTTGCACTGTTACATGTTCCAAAGCTCTTGTCCAGAAAACTAGAGAGTTTGGGGAAGCTTGAAATCTGGTTTCAAGTACATGGATAATCCAGCAGAGGTAATAAAGATTACTTATGTGCCTGAAGTGAAACTGAATAGGGATTAAAGTAATGAAGACAATTTGAACAGGTGAAAGATTTGCCACATGCATAATGTTCCTGAAGCAGCCACCAATATGTGAATTTTACTTCCATCTTTACAAAAAGATAGAAACTGACAGTGACATAGAATTCTATATACTCAAGACAGCTGTTCAGTGGCTAGAAAAAAAGTGACATATGAGCTAAATCTTATAATTTGAAATAAATTCATTGCTGCTCTGGAATAATGACAGATAAAGCTGAATGTGTATGCTTCACAGAAGCTCCTTCTATTAACATGAGACCTGCTGAAACCTTGTAAAGACCAAAAATTCAAGGAGGGGCAGGTAAAATGCTCTTTATTTTAAAATCTGCTGTCTGACTTAGGATGATAAAGATTTCCCCGGAGCTCTAGATTAATTGGGATAAAATGACCAGAATGCGAATTTGAAGCAAACAGGAAGGGTTTGAATACAGCAAAGAACCATGCTCCCAATTTCTATTGCAAATGACAAGCAGCTCTGAAATCTTTACTTATATTTACATGGACCCTATTTCCTGTAATAGTGACTTCAATGTGTTCCCTTGTCATTTCACTTAAATGGGTAACGCAATATGATTGATCAGAAACTAATTACTTCATTTTACTCTTCAAAATACATCCACAGGGTAGAGGAAACTTGGAATTCACTCTCAGATATCCTAAACTTCAGCATGAAGCAGGGTTACAAGCTGAAGATTCAGAGTTTGCCAATATTTTACAAGATAATGTCCTCTTTTTTTCCATTCATGTGAATTTGAAGTCTGAATTGTTTATTCTCAGCATCTTCCATGTTCTGCACATCTTGACAAGTGTCTCTCAGCTTACTCCCAATGAATTTTAATTTTCCCCAGACCATTGTCAACTTCTGACCTCAGCTGTAGCAAACCAGCCTGCAGCAAAGGAACACTGCAGATGATTGAAAAGTGTAGAACAGGTTTTGCAGAGCCGTCGTGGTTTGGCCCAGCCAGCACAGCAGCACCACGACAGTCTCTCGCTCAGTGCCCCCATTCACGCCCACCCTCGTTAGGATGGCTGAGGCCCCAAGTGAAATGGGAGTAAAAAGATAAGCAATGTTGTTGTGGATTAAGACAAGGACAGGGAGGGCTCACTGCCTATTACGGTTCCAGGCAAAACAGACCCCAGTACTCGGCTTAGAGAGGAAAGTAGGAAAGTTTATTCTACTACCTATGAGAAACAGAACAGAACAAAAGCAAAAGGGGAGTGGGATGATTGAGAAAATTACAACCAGCATTTTAAGATCTCCTTCCTCCATCCCTCCTTTCTTCCCAGGCAGGGGACAGGGAATGGGGGATGCAGTCAGTCTCTCACAGATGGGCTCTGCCGCTTCTCTCTTCTCAGAGGAGGATGACTCCTGGCATTCTTCCCCTGCTTCAATATGAGATCCCTCCCCTGGGACACAGTCCTTAATGAACTTCTCTGGTGTGGGTTCTTCCCAGCAGCTGCGGCTTCTGCCAATACAGGGTCCCTCATGTGGGACATGGCCTCTTCTGGACGTAATTTTAACGAGCTTCTTTGGTGTGGGTTCATCCCCACAGTTACAGCTTCTGTGAATATTGGGTCTCTCCCACAGGACACAGCCTCCTCCAGCCATAGTCACTGCCCCTGGCTTGGTGTCTTCTTTAGTAAAGTGAATCTCTGCTCTTGATGCAGGGTCTTTAACACAATGAGTCACTGCCCTGGTGCAGTGTCTGCTTTAGCAAAATGAGTCTCTGCCCTTGATGCGGGGTCTTTGGCAAAATGCCAACAAATCTCAACTTCACCCATCCTCTCTGTAGGATGCAGGGAAGTCTCTGCTCCAGCACACCTCCTCCTCTCTTCCCTCACTGACCTTGGAATCTGCATGGTTGTTTCTCTCACTCTTCCCACTGCTTGCACCAACACCAGCTGGAGAAAGAAGAGGCGGAAGAAGAAAGAATCTTCCTCTTCCAGCTTTTTCTTGAAAAGTGGTTGAGGAGGTGTCTAATTGTCTCAGCCCCAGAAGTGGGTCTGGCTCAGAGCTGGGAAAAGTTTCACAGAAGCATAGAATGGTAGGGTTGGAAGGGACCTTTAGAGATTATTTACTCGTGTGTGTCCCCTCTCCCCTCGCAGAAGCAGGTCCAGCTAGATTAATAGCCATCTTTACAGCCCCTTCCCCTTTACCAGAAATGGCTGTCACATCAAACCATGACAAGAGCATGCGCAGAGAGACAAGCATTCTTCAGGTTAACTTTTTTTCTAGAGCTACAGGAGCCCAGCTGCAAAAGCCAAAACCAGCACTTTGCTCTAGCTTTCAATCAGCTAAAACTCCTTGAGAAACATCTCACAAAATCTTCAATCTATTACTCTATAAGGTATTTGCTTCTTTTTGTTAGCACAGCATGTTGGTGCTTCCTGTCCTTGAACATACATGCCCATGCCACTACTTAGCATGCGAGTATGGGTTCTGGAAATTAAGAAACTTCTTGGAACACATGCATTTTGAAACTTTAAAATCACTTGCAATGCTTTCTTGCATTGGCTGGTCCTGCCTCTCATTTCTTTGTCCATTTCTGAGAAGCTAGTGTGAGTCCTTCCACTCTCAAGCCATCCTCACGGTATCAGAGCATAAGGTCACATAACTCAGATAGAGAGATAGACTAGTAAGTAATGTCCTTCTCTAATGGTCAACAAAGCTAAGCCCTCATTCTGCACTTATGACACATAGCATTCCTATTGATATCACTTTATATTGCATCTAAACATTCCTGGGAGAATGACTGCAATGTGAAACAGGTAAAGACAGGAAAATCAAAATTACAGGTCAAAACAGAGTGCTGGCGCCCAAAGCTACATACTCTTTTGTCATGGAGCCTGTCTGGATTTACTTATAATCAAGGGGTGATGTCTAGACAAACAGAACAGTGACTAGAAAAAGAACCATCACAATGAGAAGGAAAAAAAAAATCCTACTTATGAATTTTAGCCAAAGTTTCAAGTAACACTGTGTGGTTGCTGCCTGTAAACAGATGTAGTGCTACTTTCAGCATCATAGATGCATGTGTTCTGTGAAACAGTCTCCTGTGAAATTCTCTTATCTAACCAATTTGTCACTGTAAATGTATCCTGGGAACAAGGAGAAGGCTAAATGAGATTTATACCTGGTGTGATGCTAAATGCATGATAAAATGATGATCAGCTAGTTGTTATTCCAGCGGTAGCTTTCTGCCACTGGACCACTGGTCACTCTTTAGGTGACTTGAATTCATGACATTTCCACTCATTGTAGTTTGTGACAGCTTGCAGGTCCTGAAAAGAAGCAACTATCCAGCTACAAGTCTCTGTGCTTTGAGTCTTTAACTGCACCTGCTTATATTTGTTCAAAAGCAAGAACCAGTATGAAGTTGTGTTGCACCTGCCAGACAGTGTTATGCGTAGGAATCTTGTCAGATAAATCTTGTCAGTGCATAAAGCCCCTATACAGATAGACTTCTGGCTTCCAATGGCATTCCTCAAAATAGTCTCAGACGAATGTATTTTATAGAGATCTCTCAGACTCAAGAATTTGCCCTCTCTTAAAAAAATCGTTCTTCCTTTGCAGTCTCCATGAGTTGATGTCTATAATTTTGATTGAAAAAAAAAGTTCTTTGTGAAATAAGTGGAGACTCTTAAGATGGTATTATTAGAAAATACTATAGTCCAATGAGAGATGCAGGGACAAGACTATCAACTGAGACTCCAACTTTGGACTAGACTTGTTCTGTTATACCTCATATCAGTGACCTACACAAAAGCAGCAAGATGGAATGCCCTGCTGCCTTTGAATTCTCATCCTCAAAGATGAGACAGTCCTCATCCCATCTCTGCTAGGCCAAGCTATATATTTATATGGCAAGAGATAACAGTTGTTACTGTTATGCTCTTACCATCTTAATTTTGTTACTCTGGTCCTGAACGTATAGTTAATTCCTGCCCTGTGAGGGTGATTGTCAAAGACTCTTTCTTCCAACATTTGAGGGTACTTCATGTAATTAATGAAATCTCTGGGCATGAAGAAAACAAGTTCATTTCTAATGTGGTGGGGAAAAATAATCACAGATGTTATGCACATAGTAACATTTGACTGACTATCAACAAGTAGGCCTGGCAGAATCCCATTGACATACACATGGAAGGGAGGATGCAAATCCCAAGGTGAGCACTCACACTGCCGGAACGGGGACTAGCAAAAAATACTGAACCAATTGTGAGGCATTCAGTGGTAGACACACATTTGCATGATAAATTGGCAAGTGCCACATAAATATATGTTGCTTGGTTCATTTGAACAGGGCTACCTTCTGAGAATGACCTGCTTTCCCTGCTTTCCCTTTGAATCTATAGTTGGAAAGCTGAAGCTTTCTTTCCAAGCACTGTTATAATTAAGGAGTGCTGCAAAACCAAGTTTCAGAAACAAACACTTCAACAGCTGGATTGCACCACTAAAGACTGCAAAAGAGAAGCCATGTGTGGCAAGAGCACATTGACACAGTAAGAAAGTGGGCATATTTGGCACTAGCAGAAGCTTACAAGCAGTCATCGAAGTTTTGAAATAGAGTTTTATGTCTACAGCCAAGACTGGGCATAAATGGAAAGATTTACCAGTTGATATTTTCATATTGTTGAAAAGATTACAATGTGGTAATGTTACATACAAATACAGATGCTTGAGCTTTATAAGGTACAATAAGATTCACTGTTTTTAAAGATACATCTTGTAGGTATTCCTCCTGAATTCTGAAGTACAGGCAATACTTAATACAGCCAAAGACTGTGGCAGAAACTGGTAGAAAGAAGTAGAAATTGATAGAAAAAGGAAACGTGGAAATAGTCATCCAAGATACGAATGTGTCACCTTCAGCCATCTGGAAGAAACGTTGCTCTCCTACTAAATATGCAACCAGCAAGTATCTCCATCAAGTAACTGGTCAATGACAGACATGCGTAATTTTGAAAAGCTTTGGAAAGGCACTGGAGGTAGATGCTTTTAGAAAAGAAATGCCTAGATGGAAGCTCTGATCTGTCTCTTGTAGGAGTGTTACCATCTGCATTCTGTTCCCAGATGCCTATTGTAAAATGAAACTTCACGAAAAAGCCATATGCCTTGTTTCTTCACTTTCATGAAGGTGCTGGGCAAGACACAGGAGGCCTTCAGCTGGATTATGTCACATAATTCTATGCAGAGATGTACATCCAAGAAAAGTAAAGTAGTCAAGCATGACCTCAAGTAAAAAAAAGAAAAAAAGTATGTTTTTTTTTTCCTTTTTGGGGTACTTACTCTATTCCCATTGTCCAAATCTACAGAGCTGATCTACAGTTCTGAAACAATATTTTCTGCAGTCTGCTCATCTGATGTTGGTCAGTCGAGTGCATATTCCATCCCTTGACTTCATGGGGCATAAAAGCAAGCCTGATTTTTGATTTAGCATTGCAATCCCAAACCAAAGCCAATGCCTCTCTACTGTCTCCCTGGGAAATGTTTGTAAGTCTTTCTTTGCAGTGTTATGACTAGGCTCTTTATATCTTCCTCCAGCTCTCCATCACCAATTCCATGTCAGACTTTTTGGCAGAAGGTTATGAAAGCTTTACTAGCCTTCTTGTTTCATTGTTTTTGAAACTGTAGAGTGAGCAGGATATACTTCTGTTTCAATAAATTGACATTCTGCAGGTAGTTTGGACTAGATGATCTCTGAAGGTCCCTTTCAACCCCTACCATTCTCTACTTCTACGATTCAGTCTTGGTCTAACAGCTAGCAAAGTGAACTAGGGAAAAGAACAATAAGCAAAAACCAGAGAAACTAATAACCCAGAGAAAATATAGTTAAATTAGGCTGTCACATTCAGACCTTTGTTGCATTCTTCTTTTCATCAAGAACTTTGAATCATGAACCTTAAGCAGGGCAGGGGACGTGTCTAGCGTTACTTTCATGGAATTGATGCATGACCTCATTCAAGATGGGGGAAAGTAAATATTATGGTGCTTGGCCATGGATCCCTGTAACTTTGATGTTCTTTGAAGTTTCATACCTCTTCAAAGCAGGAGGAGTAGTCACTCATGCTGTTCAAATTACAAAGCCCTGTCAACAGGGGTGTAGTTCACATACTGGTCTGTCAAGGTCCTGACTGGCACTGTCATCTGGCATTCAGGGTTCCACTTTGCTTGTTCTCATGCTAATAAAAAAGTACTACTGATATTTTTTTGATCTTTGCTGTATAGAGACAGCTAAACATTTTGCCAAGAGTCAGTAAAACTACTGACAACATGTTAATGAGCATAGAAGTCATCCACAATTTAAAGGGCTTTCTCACAGCACTTCAAGGTATTTATATATATAGTGAGCCCACTGAACCTTCATCAGTCCATTGTTATGAGCAACAGATCACTTTTACATTGTTATAATATGCTGACAAGCTAGCTAGAACAGCGTAGCTAAAAAAAATCATCTTCCAAAAAATTAAAGAGTTGGTCTCAGAACAGCCATTATGGCAATCTAACTGAGACATTGCTATTTTGCTCCCACTGGAGCTCTCAATTGACTATTGTAAAATGGTTTCTTCATCTTAGTATTTTGTTGGCTTCTTAGTTTACCAGTGAACTACAAAGACTGTATATCAAGCAACCTATTAGAGAAGTTCTTCATTTGATCAGAGATATGTTTATACAGATAAAGACATTCTTTGGCATTGAGCAAATAATTCTGGAATCACATAGATTTAATCTAGGGTGAGTATTATGCAAGTAGAGTTTTAGTGACAGGCAGGCAAGCTGATAAGATCTTTGTCCTCACTGTACAAATCAGTTTGGATGTGTGTGGACAGAAATAAAAAAAAAAAGTGTCCATGAAAACAAGGAAAATAAACCTGGATTATTTAATAATAAAATAATACAAAATAAATAATAATAATAGCAATGCTGATAAACAATACTTTTTTCATCTGAAAGAAGCACTCAAGAAAGCTGTCAAGAAAAGTTGATTGTTGACTTTTTGAAATCAGTGCAGTAATAACAACAAAGTAAAACCCGACCCACTGAGCTTAACCTTAGCTGTCAACTTTAAACAGTGGAGACAAGAGATTAATGTATGAAAAAAAATCTCAAAGTCAGAGCTGCTGAAAAATATTTCTGCTGCAACTGACTCTGGCGACCTTGTCTGAGTTTCTCTGTGAAAAGCATTGTGTACAAACACTTCCTTTAATGTAGAATTAATAGTCAAAATCAAGGAAGGCAAAAGATTGGGAATGGAGAGAAGAGAAGCACATTTCTAAACGCCTAACTTTCTTCACAGCCACTATGCAGTATTATTTGTGAATTGTTGTGTAGTTACAATTAGATTCATCGGAAGACAGAAAATGCAGTAATAGATGCTCTTCAGTCCAAACAGCACTACATGGAAAGCTAGAGTGTTGCCTGAAAAAATAATCATACGCTCAGTCTTCAGCTTTCACTGACAAAATAATCTCTGACACAACCTGCCAGAAATAATTGCATTTAATAAACAGAGTGAAAATACAATTGAGTCTGTTCTAATTGAGTCAGCTTAGGCAATTTCAGTTTGATCATTCTATGCAAATGAATTCCTAACATCCTAATCCACAAAACAAACTCCCCAAAGCAGAAACTAAATACAGCATTGTGCTGGCTAAGCTCCTTGATGCCGAGAAAGACCAGTCACAAGCTGACAGATTTTAAGTAGCACTCTGAGAAGTTGCATGAGTGTTAGACTGTTAGTGGGGAACCAAAAAGATGGGAAATCCTTTCCCTTTTTTAAGATCCTTCCAACATTACTTCAGAGCTGGAAGCAATCACAAGTGCTCTTACTGGCATAGAAGCTGTATCAGCTGAATACACTAGGTAGACTTGCACAATTGGTGGGCAAAGAGAAAGAGAGGAATTCCTCCAAGCCTTTGTCTCAGTAACCTGTGGTATTAAGCCCACAGGAGCACCACAAGCCTCCATTTCTGCTCTGCACGGAAGCAGTGACACCCTCAGAAGAGGAGACCCTGCCCACAGTATCCACTCCTGGAGGAAATAATGGAAAGTCAAGGAGTCTTTGGTTCTCCTCTTTTCCATGGAATCAGAGAATTGGAGAATCATTTAGGTTATAAAAGATCTTTGAGATCATTGACTGAAACCATTAACTTATTCACACAGGCTGCCCTCAATACCTCTGGCCACTTCCATTATATGTACTGTGAAACTGGAGAATAGAGCCTAAAAGAATGTCTGCAAGTTCTCTACACGACTATCTACTGTCGCCGCTTCAAAAACAGACAAGAAGAGTCTGTTGCGTACTAACGACTCACTTCTCCATCATAGTATGTTGCCTGTAACCAGTAATTTGGCCCATTTTTTTTAATGGATATAATCTGGTATCTTAATAGAACTCAAAAGTATGGCTGTATAAATGACAAAATTCTGCAAACCTATCTCTGAATGATTGATTTTCTTTTGGAATATTACATTCTTCAGGCTTTTTTAACATAGTCACATTTGCTTTCAAACGTAACAACTGCCATGCCAAATTATCCTAATGGAAACAGGTTGCAAGGTTAAAGGCAAAGAGACTACTGTTTCTCCATTGTGCTCTATGTAGGTGCTTTTACAATGTTTATCATATAATGAGCAGCCTTCACAAATATTCAGTATTATAATTCAAAATATTGAAGACACTTTTGAAATGTTGATTCTATTAGTTTGTCTCCTAATATGAAGTTTTTGGTCTTCTTCTCCCATTAGGGCCCAAAATACCTTCAAAACAAAGTTATTTACTCCAGAAAGTCCTTTCTCAGCACCTACAGCACCTACCACACCCCAATTTGGGGAAGTTTTTGAGTCACAAAAGCAGCAGACTTCTTGCTTTCCTTGAAACACAGGTGGTCTAACTTCTGGATTTTTCTCTTCTCTGCTGGAATGAGGCAAAAGCTGTAAGATGGCTCTACTCATCAGTAGAAATAACTCAGGCCACACAGAAAACACACAGTAGTTAAAGATCTGTCCATGAGAGCTACACTAATATGTATTGCAACTGCTCTTACTGAACTGCTTATCTTCCAATCCTGTCATGTTTAAGCAGCATTATTTTCAGATTAAACAATGGCATCTAGCAGGAAGCAGGAATCCAGACAAAGAGTTCAGAAGGCTACAGAGTCCTTCCAGAGACAAATTTCCTCCTCAGGGACAGCAGGCTTCAATTTTCTCTTTTACTCTTATTACAAGGTTAATTCCATTGGTATTGAGTGGTATGAATTCTACTCATGTATTCTGAGATTATCTACTTGATTGGATGTTCCAACTCAAAACAAGCCATTGGTAACAGAAGCCTGAGCTGAGAGTTCAGTCCTCATAGCTGGTCCTGAAGCATCAGGTCAGCAATGTACCAAGCAGACAGTTAACATTGCACATGTCCTTGAAGTTTGTCATCACTCAGCCAAGCATTTGAGTACACAGTTGAAATAAACTGCCTGTGTAAACTGCTTTGCTGGACCATATCTGTATATCCACCAAGATCTGAGACTGAGTTCTCCTACTAAGATGCCAGAAGGGCCTGCAGGAGGGTCTAGTGGGAAGCCATTCTGCTAGTTATTTAATCACATATTAGATACATTTACCACCTATGGGAAAAAAAACAACCAAAACCAAAACATAACCAGAAGCCTGTGGGCACTGATTTTTGGCAATGATCATCACTGAAAAGTCATCAAAAGTTCTGAAGCATTCTATTGTCTTCAAAAGCTCATTAATCAAACAAAACAAATCTTACATCACTATGTCCTAAAGTGGAAAATCTCTTATCATGCAAGAACATACAAAATATTGAGATATGAAAACTTTCTATTGAAAAACTATTTTTAACACAGCAGGTAATAGCATTTCTGCTGACACTCAAATGCTGGACACTAAAAATACTTTTTGTCTTCATCCTAGTGCAGGATTTTGGTATGCATAAAGAAATAACTGCTGTCTTCTTCAAACACAGAACAGATCTGACTTCCAAGGCTAGATGCTGAGAAAAAGCAGAGCTGTGAGCTTACTCCTTCATTCTATATTAGATATACAGTTGCTACAGCTGTGTGTCAAATCAGGTCTTTGCATGTACAAAATGGCAAGATGGGCATCTCACGGCAAACTCCTAATGAGGGTAAGAAGTGTTTTTACAAACTGTACAAATACATTGGCTGCAGTTCTGTAAGAGACCATTCAGCCTTCTTGAAAATAAAGTATCATAACATCTGAATAGTGAAATGAGACTTTAAAATATTTTCTCACAATAAGCAACAACACTTACAAAAGGAACTTACAGGCAGTAGAAATGGAACAATTGGGACGTCTAGTATTTCAACTAAACAACTTGTCTTCAGCAGCTTCCATACAAGTCAGAGTAAAAAATAAACCTTACTTCAATTCCAAATGTATAGGGAAATGCTACATCCAATTCCTAACTACAGGCACAATCACAGTATGACTTGAAGTACAAAGATTCTTGCCTGCCTCAATGCAGAGGAAACTTATCATAAGTCTGTAAGGTTTTCCTTACTCTCAGGTTTTCCTTCTGTACCATTCCTTTGCTCACCATCCCTAATAACCAGCAGTGATGGCCAGTAATATGAACACAGAAGCTTTTGGCTTTGTTGCCTTGCCCAGAACGTGTAGAAGTCTGACTACTGGGACTTAGTGCAAGCCCCAGGCTCCTGGCTGTGGAAGGCGAGCAGATCTGACATCTGACATGATCAGAGTTATTTAAACTTTTCTCATACATATTTTGAAATTGAGGAAGGAACAATGCTAAGCTTTTATTGTGGCTTTTCTTAATATATGTCAAAGATGACACTTCCATAGAATTATAGAATCATTTACGTTGGAAAAGATCATCATGTCCAACCATAAACCTAACACTGCCAAGCTCACTACTAAACCATGTCCTCAAGCATCATATCTACATGTCTTTTAAATAACTGCAGGGATAGTGATTCTACTACCTTCCTGTGCACCCTGTTTCAATGCTTGGCAATCCTTTGGGTGAAGAAATTTTTCCTGATATCCAGTCTAAATCTTCCCTGACACCATTTGAGGCCACTTCCTCTTGTCCTATCACTTCAAATCATAGAATCATAAAATCATAGAATGGTAGTGTTGGAAGAAACCTTTAGAGATCATCTGGTCCAAGACCCCTGCAGAAGCAGGTTCACCAAGACCAGGTTGTATAGGAATGTGTCCTGGTGGGTCTTGAAGACCCCCAAGGAAGGAGACTCCACACCTTCCCTGGGCAGCCTGTGCCAGAGCTCCGTCACTCTCACAGTGAAATAGTTTTTTCTTATATTTAAGTGGAACTTTTTTGTGTTCCAGCTTCATCTCATTGCCCTTTTTCCTATTGCTAGGTGCAATCGAAAAAAAGTCATGTCCCAACCTCCTGACATATACTTGCTGCTTTACTGAAGTCCAGGTGAACAACAACCACAGCCTTTCTCTCATCCCCTAAGTAGGTCATCTTGTTGTAGAAGGAGATCAAACAGAATCTGCCTTTGATAAAGCCATGTTGGCTGGGCGTGAATCCTTGATTTTCTTATTTGCACCATGAGACCATCAGGATGATCAGCTCCATTAGCTTCCCTGACACAGAGGTCAGGCTGACAGGCTTGTAGTTCCCAGGATCCTCGTTTCCAGCCCTTATTCTAGATGGGTGTCACATTTGCCAGCCTCTAGTCTTCTGGGACCTCCCTGGTGAGCCAGGGCTGCTGGGAGATGATGGAGAATGGCTCAGTAAACACTTCCACCAGCTCCTTCAGCACCCTTGGATGGACCCCATTCAACAACATAGACCTGTGAGTGCCTAAGCAGTGTAGCAGGTTGTACACCATTTCCCCTCAGAGTATGGGGGCTTCATTCAGCTCCCCATTCCTGTTGTCCAGCTCAGGGGGCTGATTACAGGGAGTGAGAACATTTAGTCTTACCATTAAAGACTGAGTCAAATAAGGCATTAAGTATACCAAGGTATTATACTTTTTTTCCTCTCTTTTCCTAGAAAAATGAGGAAAATCCTCACTAGAGAAAAATGGTAACAACACATTTGAGTACAAAGATCCAAGGGAAGTAGGAAGAAAATACAAAACTGGCTGAGTCACCACAACAAACCAATTTCCTTTCAAACCTGAAATATTCCTAGCCAGGGGGACTATAGCTGATGAAGGTTAAGAGCATCAAATTGAGCATGCAGAATAATTCACAGTGGGCTCAAGGCAGACAGTGGAGTTGGGTTTCAAGTTTGAAGAAACTTAGATCTGGGAACACGGTTCAAAAGATTATGATGCCTGTGAAATGCAAAACTGGAGCTAGTTAAAGTCATAACTATTTATTGCAGTTGAATTCCCCTCAGAGTCCAAAGATTTTAGTACAAAATCTTGAAAACTTACTCAGCCTCTGTGAAAACTCAAAAGGAGTTCTCATACTATTAAGCTTTCCTCAAATGCTGCTACATTATTGGCACTGCTACTTTGGAATGAAATGTGGAGACAGACATTCCTTCATCAATCCACATACTGAAACGTTATGTTTCCTGGTGGACAACCCAGAAAGAAATAAATGGTCAAGCTGTACTCTTTCCTCCTTCATTCTGTTGGGAGAATTATGGACGTGTTTTTCTCTCCAAAGTGTGTAGGACAGCAAAATATTCCAATTACAGGGTTAAGGAAGGTGGCATGCTGTGTGATAATCCTAGAGCAGAACTGTTCTTTACCCTGGCCTTCAGCCGCTTCAGTATTTCCAGATCTATCAGGATGGGAAACAGCAAACTGGAAGATCTTGTTCTCCTCATCTGCTGTTCTTCTGACTGACCCATGCTATGGCCAAGCTCAGAAGATACAGCAACTTCAACATCAGTTTAACAAACTAAAAGCTGTCTTGATCTGGAACTGCTTCATGTATCGTTATGCTTACCTTCTCTGCAATGTATCTAGATTTTGTAAGAAATCTCTCTGTAAAATCACATTCCTGTTACAATTGTTTCCTGAACATTCTCCATTTATCAGAGACGTGCTCGGAATTAAAAATTTTATTTAAATGTTCTCTATATTCTGTGGCCTAAAGATTCAAACCAGCCTAAAACACTTTGACAGAAAGAGGTTAAAGTAAAAAAGCTCTCCAAATCTGAATTTTCCAAGTGCTTATCTTGATCTTTTGTGATGTAGCGTGAGCTTAGATTTCCAATAGCATTAGCCAAAAGCACTACAGGACATGTCTCAGAGGCAGAATCTTTTTGATCAAAAGTTAAAATAATGTTCAGCAAAACAGAAAAGTCTCCTGGAATGAGAGTTAAACCTCTGTTGACACCAGCCTGAAAGGCTGCACTAACAGGAAGATCTGTCAAATGTGCCCATGTCTTGAATCCAGTGAAATGCAAGAGACCGATCAGCTGCAGGACAGACCATATCTTTGAGAGGGACTCCTGCTTGCTCATTTCAGACAGATCCCGTTAGCAGNTGGTTTCATAACGCCGACTCTGCCACCTAGTGACCAAGAAAAATTGACCTACAGTTTATCAAGAAGCTAAAGGAGAACTGGTTCAGGGGCAACTAGGCACTGGCATAACACTGTGGGTAACCATGGCTCACCCAGGCTGTCTGCCTGTAGACTGACAAGATAGAAATGAATGAGCATATGTTGCTTAGCAGTGCATAAGAAGGATGACCAAGCCAGTAAGTACAAGCCCAGTCTCCAGGTTCATTAATCAGCACACACTGAAATTGCTGACAACTCTAGATCTTGTGTCAGGGAGGTCAGTAAATAGCTTCAGCTGTGGCCTGCACAGAAGCAAAACACTGGCAGAGGGGAAGGCAACAGTGTTCTTTCCAAGTCCTTTGGCTTACTGGATAGTGAGCCTGATTTGGACCCCAAATCTCAAGCACATTTGTGTTGGCTCAGCAGGACTTTCCTGCATTCAGAATTCACACAGAGAGCCTCAAAGTACCTGCTCAGAGAAGCAGATACTACTCTCCAGATGAACTGCCAGCAATCTGCACTCTCTGTCTCTGAAGTGTGTTGGCCACAGAGTGATTCAATGCATTTCCTAAATGTCAGATGGAGTCCTCTGAGATGACCCACACATGAAAAGGACATCATCTGCATTCAGTGTAAATGTATGTGTTCTTCTCTACCTGGAATCTTGTGTCATTATTTTCACTGTCTCATGCCATGTGCACAGTTTCTAGGAGGAGATAAAGCATTTAGGTTGCTGTGCCTGCCATTACAAATGAAAACAGCAAATAGCATTGTGTTTAGAAACACAATGTGTTTGCAGAGCAAAACCACGTGGGTTAAAACAACTAGCTTCTAGACATCTGCCTTGGAAGCAGTCCTGTGCTAGATGGGTATAAATTCATTGCCACCAGCTACATTTCTCACTGCTTACCTATAGCAAATCACTCCAAGCTTTTGTAAAAGTGTGGCAAATGGATAGAAAACTACAGTTGAAAGGCTAAAGATGCAAAAATCTGAGCTGCTTACATGCCTCTATTACAAATTAATAACCCTGCAAACAATCACTAAAAACTTGGCAGGGACAGCACTCCAATAGAACCCAGGCTTGCCATCTTCCTTGCTCTAATGACTTGAAAATCCTTTGTCCCTAGGTAGTAATGTATCTGTTTTATGTCCTTAGTAACACTGCTAGGAAAAAAGCTACTGAAAATAAAGCTAGCTACAGGGCTTTCGTTTCAGGCCCTTGGTTTGTTTTCTCTTATGTATCTGTAACTCATAAAATTTCATCAGAATCCATGAAACTAAAACAAGGCGAGTCCAGTCCAGTGTCTTCAAAACTCTGTATCTCATACAGCTAATTCAATCTTGTCCCAGAAAAAGAAATGTAACTATTCAGGAAGGCATTTCTATTGCAACTTAGTAAAGTGAAGGAAAACACAAGAGTATGTACTATCTCTGATGAGTGATAGACTTTGTGTCATGCAGCTATTTTTAAATTATTTGGAAGGCATTGGCTTCTTTTGTATAGCATGTATTTACTACATGGAAATGAGGCACCTGGGATTACTACAGTGATATTATGAAATGTATGTAAAGCAACAGTCACTTTGGGTTTTTTCTTCTCCATACTGTTATGTAAAATAGAAAAGCTATATTCTTGGTGATTAAACCATGTACTACAACAACTAAACACAGCAAGAATCTGGTTGGAGAGAAGATGCCAGATTCTTGTTCCACACAGTGTACATATTTTATCTTCCAGCTCCATCTGGTTTCTCAGCCTGTCCTGTTTTGTTCACGAAATAGGAAATTCTGTCTATTTGAAAGCAGAATCACTAAGGTGGTGTTTGTTTTGATAGCAAATTGGATTCAGAAAATAATGGTTGTGGAAAGGTGGAAAGTTACATAGATATCAGAAAAGATCCAGATAACGTTTTTATTTTTATCTTCTCCCAAGGAAATGAATGGTTCACACTGAAGGCAGCAGCTACTTCTTGGGAGCATAGTGGAGCAGGGTGTAGAGATCTCTTAAGTGGCCTGCCTATATAAAGATTCAACTCAGGTGAGATGTCCTATTATATCCTGTTATGAATGTGTACACAGTTTTGGGATTTTGAACCATAGTGTCCTACATGTCCAACTGAAGTATCAAAAATTCACAGTTCTTCCCAAATCTATACTGTAGATGATCACTAAATTATTCCAGATTTTTATTCTTCATCCTGAGGTGCTATTAAGAGATCTGATTTTCAGAGCCAATACTAAGTCTTGTGTGTGTGTGTGTGCGTGTGTGTGTGCACAGTGGTGGTGGTAGTCACTGTTAATTTTAAATAGAAGTGAGCCAAAGCACAGATGCCTTTAGAAAGCAAAAATGTTGTTAGTTCTTAACATGGCAGAAGAGACGTTAGGCCACAACTAGGGTCTGGATGCAACTTTTCTACTCCAGGGCAATGACACACATTAGAACAGACAGACACAGTCACTGAGCTAAAAATTTATTATCCTTCAAATTTTTACTTTTTTTTTTCTGACAGAAAGGGATGAAACACTCCTTTGCAAATGTCACAGACATCTCTGCACAATGTATCACCGAAATGGTGACAATACAAAACAACTATTACCCTAACAGAGAAGTGCTAATGACTGGTAACTTGTGCCCACCTAAAAACTCATAGGGAGGAACAACTGCTGTAAGAGGTATTCAGTTAGATCCAAGTAAAAGAAAACACTAGAAGAGCAGCAGCCAATATTCTCTCTACTGAGAGCGCTCAGTAGCTCATCAGCCTTCCCTTTACCAATTTATCCCACACACTGCTTGATACCTGCTTAATGACTTCCATGATGACTCACAGAGCAAACCCTCCTCACAACAGAACGAATCTGTGTTACAAAACAAATGTGGTCCCTCCTGCAAGCACAGTAGCTGAGGTGAAGGTACTTTATTCCTCTGAGCCTGAGAAGATGTAGAAAAACTCAAAGGCAATCTACTACAGTAGATTAGTAGTTCTAAAGAAAGACCAAATGCAGTCAGGTATTCTAATTCTTTCATAGGTTAGTCTCCTCCATTGAAAAAGATGGACCCCCTCATTAGAGAGATGGAAGAAGTCCCCTCCTTCAGTACCCAAACACCAGTGCTAAGCAGCAGAACGTGTCCTTTGGAGAGGCTGTGGAATTGGTGGCTCTGATCAGAGAAAAATCACTACTGTAAGATAATATTTATTCTAGGAAAACAACTGAAGTTGTGCTGTTTGGCAAACATGACAGAACAAAACCTGAAAAAGAGGGTATGACTTTTGATTGACCTTTACCATCACTATTGCTGCAACTGAGTTCCCTCATGGTTTTAAGAAATATTTTGACCAAACAGTTTGTCATTGAAAAACACAAGTTCTTTGAAATGGAAACTTCTTGTGGCAATGCAAAAATGTTACCCTAAATCTGTCAGAAATTTTTTGATACCTGAATTATGATATGTGATCTATATTAGAGACTAGCCTTAGTCATTAACCCAAATGTAACCAATGATTAAAGGAGAGTACTATTCCTTTGAAAAATGAGTGAATAGTAGCATGATACTTATAACATCATCTGTGATACCTTAATACTCAGCTGATCAACTCAAAAAGCAACTTTCCTATGTTTTAAAGAGATAAAATGTGGACTCAATTCACATTTTTTCGTACTGCAGAACAGCTACTGAAATCTGGTTTTGTGCGCTTGTCACTGTTTACCACAGATAAGGTTTTACAGTGTGAAGTCCAATGTCTAACATAAGCGATCTGAGAATCAGAGAACCTGTGCTTTCTGTCCACTCAAAAACATTCCTGTTTTGCTGTCTTCGTGTCTCCTGTTTTGCAAACATAGACTTGTCATACCCTCAAGCTGTCTGGAATGCACAGTGTATCAGGAAGCAGCAAGAGGGGCAGCTACTCCACAAGGGAGGTAAGCTTGTAGTGGGGAACCTTGTTACAGCTCCCATGAGGGACCTCACCAACAAAGGGTTGAGATGCAAAGCAGGAAGTCTCAGTCAGGATCAGAGACAGTGATGAGGGTCAGACAGACCAGAGTCAATGCAGCCCTTTGTCAAACCAGACAGGCCGGTCAGTGAGTGTGGGTCACAGTGAAGACCAGGTGCTGACATATCAGCTTATATAGCTGTGATGTGGCACAGAAATAAAATCTCAGCACAAAAGTAGCTCCCAGGGGAGAGGTGGTAGGACCTCACCTCTGGCCTTCTCTACAACAGCTCTAACTAGTGAAGGAGCTTACTCTGCTAAACTTAACTCAGCCAACTAAACTCCTGGAAGGTGATTGTGGTCTGAGCAAGAAGGGAGAGGTTTTCTCATCTGTTTCTGACACTTGAAACTTACTTTTTGTTAATGATCTGTCATAAGCATCTGCCTTTGACAGATTTGGTGGATTGACTCTATCTTTCTAAAGTATACAACATTCCCACAACACTGTTTAAAACCCCAGTTTCTTCCATATTTAAATGTTTTCCGTCTTTCATCTTGAAAACTGTCTCACCAAATCTTTTGAATTTCAAAGTGATATACTTTTCACTCTTTCCCAATCTCTCCTATCAGAAATAGCTACAAAAGCATCCCTACCAGACTCCTGTGCTCAGAATTTTTCCAGTATGGCACAGAAACTAAGAAAGCTGCATCATTTTTACCCAGGGTCTGTCAGAGGCTTTGTGGTCAGCCTCTAGCTAACTGCCTTGGTCAGGACTCTGGAATCTAGTTAGTGAGGTAAGAGGGATTGTGACAGGATGAAAAAAGAAAACCTCTTCAGTCAGTCAGTCAGTCGTTAGCAGTCATCCCACCTTCCCCATGTCCTTAGCCTGCTGCTTGAGTCCCTTCAACCCAATATCTCAGTGTGTGTCACTAATTAAATGCTCCTTATCCCTGCCAAAGAAGTTGAACACTTCTGCTTGTCTGCCACAACTGTGATGATGTCACAGCAAAAGAGCTATTTCTCAGTCTCAGCTACTCAACAGTGACATTGCTTCAAGTGAAGCAACAACCTGTTTAGCATGTCAGCCTATTATCTACAGCCAAACAGTTCCCATTTTTGTTTTGGAACTATTTGGAACTTGTGAAGTTGAAACAACTTTTGACATGGGCATTATTAGCAGAGAAAACCAGTGCAGGTGACTAGAGGCTGGAGTATGCATGGTGTCTGGAAGAAACGAAGAGCAAATGGAATATTCTGAAGTACTATTAAATGAATGGTTATGGGAAAGGCATAAAACCAAAATTCCTACAGAAAAATTCTGTCTTTCTACACGTTATAAACCAACTTACTTGGTGGCTATTAGTGCAGTAATTAGAGGAATATTTGCCAAATTATACAGATGTAGGCAGAAAAAAACGAAACCAAACCTAAAAAACCCATTGAATATGTTCCTGTAAAATACTTCTGAGTTTGAATGAACAATGAGAAACATCTTTATCTCTGCAAATTCTGCAGGTGAGTCATAACCTCCAGATAATCAAAGACCTAGTAATCAAAGATAAAGTGCTGACAAGAAAAATAATGCTTGAAGAAGTTAGTAGAACTTTCTCTTCTCAAGAATACTGTTAGCCAATATTTTTTCTTACCACAGCAAGTATTGCAGATGTGCAAGGAATTTTTTTCCTCAACAAAAGTTATTGCGGCCTTGGGTCTCAGAGTTGTTAGTATAAGGCTGTGTCAGACATCACAAGCCTCGTTTAAGGGACATGAACAACCTGGTATCTGATACTGCTGAGCAGATGCAACCTGCATGTACTAGAGCACATACATTGTTCACAGTACCATCCAGCTGTCTAGGACTAATAAGTATGGAAACCTTCCAATTAGACCAGCTAGGTCACACAAGCTCTAGCACTTGTGAGGTTTAAATTATTTTCTTAAATAAGCAGTNTACTAGAGTAGAGAGCACTGTACAAAAAGAAATGTTTTTAAAAATTATTTGTATCTTCATTTTATAAGGTGAATACAAGTGACTCAAAGAACAATCAAGCAGTGAGGCTGTGACCTTTGATACTCACCACAAATGGAAAACATCTAGTGAAATTCTGGGTGAAGCTCCTCATATCTTCTCCCGCCAGCTGTCACTGCCAGCTGCATTGGCTGTATGTACACTGCCAACTGTAGTATGGAACAGAATTATACCAAGTCCTACGACAGCCTCATCTCTCTATACACCTTGCTGGTTTAAGTCTGTGTCAAAGTTTAAAAAGAGTACTTTCAAGGACTCATGCACAGGACATCCATCAATATTTTGAACTCCATCAGTGTCTATTCGCCTACACTGTGTATATGCATGAGGCTTTGTGTCCATGGTAAAGCACTATTTGGTCTTAAGCCTGCATCTGAGTTGAATGCCAATTCTGAGCCCACTGTAGATGTTATCCACAACCAATAGTCCCGACTTGTGCCAATCTAGCAACCTCTAGTTGGCCATTACTATANCTCAGAGTTGTTAGTATAAGGCTGTGTCAGACATCACAAGCCTCGTTTAAGGGACATGAACAACCTGGTATCTGATACTGCTGAGCAGATGCAACCTGCATGTACTAGAGCACATACATTGTTCACAGTACCATCCAGCTGTCTAGGACTAATAAGTATGGAAACCTTCCAATTAGACCAGCTAGGTCACACAAGCTCTAGCACTTGTGAGGTTTAAATTATTTTCTTAAATAAGCAGTATGCTCTTTTTTTTTTTTTCCCTCAAAAATAAAGAAAAATTTATAGAAGTTGATGGATGCTCAGAATTTCTGAAAGTCTCCATCTTCTCTGTGAGACAGAAAAATTAATGTTAACACAAGCTTTTCAAACGTTCTTATGGTAACTTACAGGCTTTCACTAAGCAAAGCACTTGTTATGAGTTTACAGTCAAGCATGTGTTGGAAATACGCAAATTGGGATCCCCGATTTCAAATTAATCTTGATGCCTGTTTATATATNCTGGTTTAAGTCTGTGTCAAAGTTTAAAAAGAGTACTTTCAAGGACTCATGCACAGGACATCCATCAATATTTTGAACTCCATCAGTGTCTATTCGCCTACACTGTGTATATGCATGAGGCTTTGTGTCCATGGTAAAGCACTATTTGGTCTTAAGCCTGCATCTGAGTTGAATGCCAATTCTGAGCCCACTGTAGATGTTATCCACAACCAATAGTCCCGACTTGTGCCAATCTAGCAACCTCTAGTTGGCCATTACTATAATTAAGCTACAAAATCCATCACAGCCTATTAAGCTACAAAATCCATCACAGCCTAAGTAGGCCTCTGAAGAGTGGTGTCTCTACTCTTTCACTGTCATAGGAAACACTGTACAGAAAGCCAGAGCAACATAACAGATCGAATATCGCCATTATCTCTTGTCTTGTTTGGGAGAAAAAGTTAAATCTTCCTTGATTAATGCTTCCTTGCATAACATTAAGGTATGTAGAATGGAACAATACCTCCTTCCACAGCCCCTCTTCCTATCTTCCCTAAGGAAAAAAAAACAAAACAAAACAAAACAGAACCCCACAGGTCCTCTTAGCACATGTTTTTATTAGACAATGACTTTTCTCCATGAGATTTACTGCAGCAACCTTACAAGATATTTGTAGCAGGTAGTCCTCTATCTGTAGTCTTACCTCCTCAGTGTGAGAGCCATAATTCTCCTGGAGTGAAATGACAGGAGATCATAATGGGTAATAATGTATTATGATGATACTGTCTGTACAGGAAGAATTGCACTTGGCTTTGTGTGTCTCCCCTAGGCAACACAAAACTTTGTAACAGAGCTGAAACAAATTACATTTTTCTGGTTGCTACCCTGACATCAGTTTGACACCTCACCCCACTTTCCTCCGCAATGACATAATCTCAGCTATTTTAAAGAACACTTTCTGAAGAGGGGGTTTCTCTGGGGTTTGGATACTGGATATGGAACATTTCATCTGCAAAAGGCTAGTGTGATTCTGATTCAAGCTGATAACAACGTAAATGTATGTCTGGGGTTTCACTTGCATTAAATGATCTATTCATAGAGAATTATTCATGCATGGAAGTCCAACATCAGAATTTAACCCAAATGGTATCAAATAGTGCAAAGCAACATGTTTTATTGTAGAAAGGATATCTGTTTTACTTTCGTTATGGCATGAATGGACTGCTGTAGGCACAAAGCATATGCTTAAACAGCCATTTTGCCAACATACCAAAATATTATTCTTCTAATGAATTTTGAACATTTTGAATAGCCAGCAACAACAGGTCATCTGCTGTACACTTCTGTCCTCTCACCAAAAAGCTACATCTCTAAGAGAACAATGGACCACAAATTTGATTTAGAACTGGGGAAAGATTTCACCCTCCTGACTCATTCAAACAGCTCTCTGCTGCTCTCTCTTTGCTTGGAGTCTCTAGCTGAAACAGACCTAACAATTCATGGAGCTGTAGCACAAAGTAGAATCACAGCAGGTTTGCCAACTTTCCTACTAAGTTCACTGAACTGGCTTATTCCTCTGTGGTCAGAGGCAGAAAGTAGAAAATCTTAGCTTTAACTTGTAAGAGCTCAGACTTGCTGAGCAGTACGCAGCTTTCCTTAGTCAGAGATGAAAAAGCCCGCAATAATTCTGCCATTCTAATTGCCAAGCAGGATCATTCAATTGCTTTGGCTATGATGACTGACTACAATTCATAACTGTCAGGACTCTCAATGCACAAGCTGGAGTTTTCAAGATATGCTTTCAGTTCTCTGCCTTGTCACTGATGTCCTGTGTGACTGGACACAAGCCTCCATTTATTCCTCAGCAGTAAACAAGTACACTGGCATGGGTGAACTTTTCAGGAAGATAATCAGTTTCAGTTGAGCTCTGAGACGTACAAGATAATAGGGTCACAGGGCCCTGAGCGGTGGGCTTTACTCCCCTGTTCCTCATAGAGACAGACTGACATCCTATTTGTGTCGTGTTTGCTGAAATGCCTTCTCATCTTCTGAAATCAGCAGAATCATTCCTAATCCTGAAGTGATAAATGTGTATGAAAGCTAACAGTTTGTTCACTGCTGAGCACTTCATGGAGAGAGTATGTGTGGTTCTATATTTAAATTAAATTAAATTTTAATTAACATTAAACAACAGCAACAACAAAACACAACAGAAAAAAAGGGAATATTGAAGGTAAGCACACAGGGTAGGATTTTCTGAAAATGCAGAGTGGTTGCCAAGCACTCATAGATTTATCAGTAATTGGAAGAAGAGAGCAGGATGATAGTAAACTGAGTTTGTCTGTTAGAAGAAGGAGGTGAACACATGGATTGTAATGATGCCTTGCTGGTGCACTACTTAATTTTTAGTCTGCATGATGCAGCTCTTCCCTTCATTAACAGCAAGGCCAGGTTTGGACTGCCTCTTGACTAGACAAGTTAGCCAAGTCCAAAGGCTGTCTGAAAACATCTCAAACCACATATTTAAGAACATATCCAAATGATCTAAAGTTTATCTACTGTGATTTTAAAGGTATTTCTCTCCTTAATATGGAGCAAAAGCCTTTTGTACACTGGAAAAATCCTGAAGTGTTTAAATATCGCTGCCTAAGGTCAGGATACTACACCTGGTGAGAAAAAGGTAAATATTATAACACAATTCATGCTGTCCAGAGCTTCCCTTGGGGTTTTTTGGGTTGTATTTTTGGTTGGGGTTTTTTTGGGGGTTTTTTTTTGTCCTCTCCACACTTCCCAGGGTGGAAGAACTACCCAAGTACTAAAGGCATTTTTGTCATTTTAGAGTCTTCTCTCTGTTGCTGTTTCCCTTTCTCAGCGTCTAGATGGTACTTCAAAAACTTCAAAAACTCTAACCTGCCATTCTGGGTCTAGCAATGAAATGAAAATAGAGAAATATAGTTCATTATTCTTAGCTGAGGGGAGAAGGGCAGACTCATCTATTATAGAAAATAAGCTAGATTCTTATTAAGACTAAATCTGGGCAGTCAGAGTTGCACATTAGCATCTTGTGATGTAATCATGCCTTAAAGCAGATTACAATCAGCTTCAGAAAGGAATACATATTGCACAATTCAAAAAACAGTCTTAGGCATATGCCTGAAGTTCACCTTCTGTATTACTAAATTAAGATTCAGCAATTCTTACTTCAATACCTTGCCTTTTCTTCATGAAATGCTGTTCTGTACTATATAAATGGAAGTACAAAAGCCAGTACAATAATGAATAAGCAGGAACATTTAAACTTTTCATTTTCTTCGTATGACTGGCCAAAAGCCTGGTTAAACTAATGAAAGATAGATGTCTACTGCTGTTGCTATTGCCACATCCCCTTCAAAAATACAACTAATTTCCTCGGGCCAGAGTCAGAGATAAGGGCAATTACTCTGGTAATTATTTCTAACACTCAGATTCATCCAGATACTTTCTACAGTTGTCACATACTTACACTGAATCTGTTACCTGTGCTACAGCTGGTATGTCTTTACAAGCTTTTCTATAAAGCCTCCCCAGCCAAGGAATGACTGGCATTTTTAAATCACTATAAAACTACTATTCCACCTAGGCTGCACAAAGCTTTTGTTTATTGGCTTGAATTCATTTTCTTTTTTTAAGAATTCACAAATTTGGGAGGCACGTTGTGTTTTAATCCATTACTATCTTCTGATATTCATGCTGAACTTGTTTAGTCTACCTGCAAAAAGTATTTAATTACCGTGACAACACCTTGAGGCCCTAAATGGAACTATTGAAATGAAAGGGCTATTTTAAAAAACAGAATTTGGTCTTTTTTAACAGACCTACTAAATCATGCTTATGGCGCAGACATCATGCTGCTGTTACCCAAGCAAACAAAAAGGACAAAACTTTGGGATAAAAGACACTTTTATAAATGGCAAAACTGAGGAACAGAAAGACTGAAGTGACATGTCCAAAGCTGCACAAGACTGCAGATTAGTTGTCATCTATTCCTGTGACAATCATAAAGGAAACATGCCTCCTAGAGAGTCTTCCCACAAAACAGTTACTTGATAGTCACATCTTTGAATACAGTAGAAATATTTGAATATGAAGTAGAACAATGAAAAATAATGATAATGTATATAAAAGTGGTAAAAAGGTATTTTAACTAGGTGTTAGAAAATATGAAAATGGTGGGAAGTGATGTTACTTGTCATTAAACTGAGAAGAGAGGAGTGAAAAAAAAAAGCGTGATTCATCATTCACCCACATGCCAGTTTTTGTTCTATTTTGGAAACCCAATGAAACACCTTCTCTAGTCACAAGGTCTCTTTTGCCTCATTCTACCCGTCAAAGGATCATTTTAAGCTTAATTCATTGCAGTGTTATTGTAATGATGGATATTCTACTATATTGATGTAATTAAACCTGGTATAGAGTTAAGATTCAGGGGGGGAAAAAATAGCTTCAGAGTAGCATGTTCAAATGCAGCTCTTGGACCTTAAGAGAGACTGTCAGTTTCCAAAGTTTCGTATTGTGAGAAGTTGCCATTTTGTTGCCTTTAAGAGATACAAGATGCAGCCCTGTAGGGATTTCACTGGTTCAGAAGCTCCTGGGCACCTGTTGCTACCCGCAAGACATAGGAACATAGTCCAGCCTACTGTTCTGAGACCAAACTTTGTATCAGTTACCTACATAGCCAGCATCATCTTAATGCAGCGTAGCGAAACCGATTTCCTGCAGTTTCTGAGGCATACACCTAACAAGAACGGCAGCTGCAGTTGCATCTCCGGGAACAGCTAGATGCTTGCCAAAGGCAGCTTCAAAGACACGCTCCCCAGCTGTGAATCCAGGGGACAGATTACCGCATCTTTTGCAATCACCCAAGACTGCCATTTCAGATGACTGGGTGATCTGCACATCGGCTACAGTTTGTCCGTGGAATGAGATAAACCCCACTGGAGACTGAAGTGTAGGACACAAGCCCGCACTGCTGGGCTGTGGCTCCCTCGAGCATCTCCTGCCAGCGCGACGAGTCACCTCAAGCCCTTCTCGTGCCGGCAAGCGCACACACTGCAGCAGGGCCGCAGAACCATCGCTCTCCCGCTTTTCGGAAGGCACCGCCCGCTGGGAAACCACCCTGGCCGGGAGTTGGATTAGAAGATCTCGGAGTTGGACTTAGACGATCTCTACAGGTCCCTTCCTACCCCCACCGTTCCATGACTCTGTGACTCCCCCCACAGCCACGCCCCGCCCCGGGTGGCGCGGCCGCGCGCGGATCGGGCGGGGCGGGGGCGGGGCGGGGGCGGGGCGCCAGCCACCTGCAGTCNACCGCCGGCGCGGGGGGAGCATGAGGAGGCGCCGCGGCGGGGCCGCTGCCGCATCTTCGCTCGCCTGATCGGGCCCTGGCGCTTCGCTTCGCTCCGCGCCGCCGCGCACCTCGCCGCCGCCCCGGGGCGGGCCGTGGCGGAGAGTGGATGCCTATTGCCTGCCCGCCGCCGCCTGGCGCCTAGGCGGGCGCCGCCGGGGCAGAGAGCCAGGGACGCCATGGGCTGCTGCAGCTCTGCTGCTCAGGTGAGCGGCCCGCGCCCAGCGCCGAGCCCTACTGCTCCCCTCCCGTCCCCTCCCGTCCCCTCCGCGGGCCCCTGCCCGCCGCCGGCCCTGCTGCCCCCCGCTGCCGAGCAGCCCTCTTACCTGCACTTGCAGGCCCGCTGCTCTTCTCCCCACACCCCCCCCGCCTCTCTTGCTGTCCCACGGTCGGCTTTGCGCCCTCTTGTTGCCTTCGTAGGCGTGCTCTCGGGCGGCCCTCCGTCCGCCCGCACGGCTGTGCAGCCCTGTGCCGCCGTAGCCCCCCACTGCTGTGGCTGCGAGTGTCCTTGCTTCACCTGTAGCACCCCTTCCCGTGGCTGCACTTCTGCTTGCGTTTGCTGCAACGATGCTCTTCCGTGGTTGCGAACCCTTTGCTGTCTGTGCTGCTCCCCCCCCCACACGCTGGCAACAGCCGAGCTCTCCCATGGCTGTGAATCCGTTGCTTTGCCCTCCCATGTAACCTTGCTTTCTTGTGTCTCTGAACCCCTTTGCGCGACCCCTCAGCCCCAGCTTTGATGCACATAACTGTGAGTCGTTTTGCTTCCCCCTTTCAGTTGTGTGCTCTGCACCCTCTTGGTCACCCACATAGCCTTGCTCCCACCTTGCTACTTGCTTGCACCCTCTGCATTGATCTGTGCACTTCTGTGTGCCGCTTCCCCTCTGGATCAGCATCAACTTGCCCCATCTTCCTCCAGTCCTGCTGTGGCTTTGCGGTCTTTGGCATAAGCTGCTCCAGGCCTCTGCCAGTGCTGCAGCTGCATACCTCTAACTCTCGGCTACTGCCTTGCACCCCTGTTCTATGGCTACGTGCTCCATCCTCCCTTCTGCCATACATTGATGCACTCCCTCCCCTTCTCTGCAGCTTTTCCTTTGGGGTTTCTAATACCCCACCCCAGAGAGAGGAGGTATCTCATATGAGAAAATTTGCCATGTCCAGGGCCTCCCCCAGGTCCCCTGCCTCTGGAACAGTCCTAATCCCAGCCCCCTTTCCCCCTCCCCCAACCAAGGGTTCAGGTGTCTGCCTGCATCCTTCTCGTAGAGTGTGACTGGCCTGCCTATCTCTTATTTTTGAGCTCAGTTTTTCTTTCTTCTTCCTCCCACCTTGCTCTGCTTTGCCCTTACTGACTCCTTTTTTTTTCCCCCCCCCCAGAGTGGTGCTGCCACTAGGCACAAGCTAGGCACAATCAGGAGCTCCACCCAGCACTCCAATTTGCAGCTCTGCTTCCCATTTTAACTTTCTCTTTCAGCAACACAACCAGGGCTATGCTATTTTTTTTTCATTTGGTTCCTTTCCGAAGGCTGTAGGATGAGCGATTGTGACTAATGCTATGGCTGCGCTTTGCTTGCTTGCGAATGTTAGTTTCCTTTGGCTGTGTCACTTGCGGTGGCTGAATCCAGCTTCCAGCAGACTGCTTATGTGGGAAAGTCCGTCTCCACTGTCCCAGATGACTCATCACACAGATGAGTTTTTGTAGACTTCTTTTTTTTCTTTTTTGTATTAAGGGCTCTGTCCTCCCAGCGCGAAACACTGCAGAGAGCTGTCCAGTTGCAATAGGGAACATCCTTTCCATACAGCAAATTTGCTGCAAAGAAGAAGGCAATCAGCTTTATGGTCTGTGAAGAAATAGTGTGAATTTTAGAGAAGGGGATACATGCCAAATGTTAGAGGAGGATTTTGTACCTGTTTGGTCACTGCAGTAGACTGCAAGCAGAGGTTGTAAAGTCTGTATTGTTTGAGGGTTGCTTAAGAAAAAAAAAAAAAAAAAAAAAGTAGATAAAAATCTATCAGGAGTGGCTCAGGGAAAGCTGATACAGACTTGAAGCACTGAGACTGAAGCTGATGTTTTGAAGTTGTGTTTTGAAGCCTTTTTCAACCTTATTTTCTGTGATTCCTATCCAAATTGCTTAAGTGTTTAGTAGGCCCTTTCTAGCTCTTTATGAATTTGAATTGCTGTTCTCTGGTTATGTTCTTTTTTAAATTAAACGTGGTTTTATTTGTGGATATGTTAGACCAAAAGCAGAAGAAATAGAAGATCAGATGGTTTAAATTACCTGTCTTGTTCATAGGTTTCAGCTGATTGTGGTTTTCAGTGAAATTTGTGTTCCACTCTCAAGGTGCCTGATGTTAATAGTATGCTACCGAACCTTTCATTTGCTTTCCTTATGCGTGGCAAGATATGGTACAGTAATTGAGCTTTGTGTCCTGTATATGTAACTGAAGCGTAAAGAATGGTTGCTTATTTAATTCCTTAGCCATGAGCAATTGTGTTTCTCCTCAGGATATCCAAATCAAAGGCTAGTCGTTGAATATTTTATCAGCAACAGTTTTGTCTGGTGTATCAGTTGCAGAAACCTTGCAGCCAACCATACAGACCTAATGTCTGTCTTATCCTCCCTTTTATCATTAACAATAAATGTGTTCCTTGTTTGCTATCAACTTTATACTTTCTCCTCTGTTATTTCCTCTTAAGCTTTCCTTGAGCAGGAGTCCATGAGATGCTGCTTCATGTTGCCTCACTTCTTGCTTCTCCCTGCATAGCTTTATCTTACTCATTGACATACGGTTTCTGTTATTATGGATGCCTCACCCGGATTCCTTATGGCTTTGTTTTTCAAGTTGATTTCTCATTAAGTTTATTCTTCATCTCTCTAGTCTATTTGATCTTCGTCTGTTTCTGAGAGATTACTTCTATTTGATTTTGCCAGCCATCTTATCTGATTACTGCATCTCCAAGTCTCTTTCTCATGACTGTCACCTCCTCGTATCATTTATGATAATGTAGCTATCCATGACTGGTTGTTGAACCAGACAGATTTCTTGATGTCCTCTTCCTAACTCTTATTTCATACTCAATTATCCATTTTTTTGGTTTGGTTTTTTTTTTTTTTTTTTGCCTCCCCTGCGTGCACTTCCCAGTTCCTTTGCTTTGCAGGCTGTCTGGAGCTCTGCCTCAGGCTTTTTTTCCTTTATCTCTTCCCCTGCAGAATCTAAATGTTTCCAGAGAAAAACTGATTAGAATTGGCTTGTTTGCCTTTGTTCAGCACTCTTGCCTGCTACTTAGTGATGGATTCTGTGCTTGCTCTCTGCTTTTCCTGCCTCTTCTTAGCCTAACCCCAAAGCCTCATTCATTCATCTTTTTCTTTCAATTCCAGATTTCTCTTTTTTTTTTTTACCTCTTGCTGCCATCTCACTTCCTGATTTATTGTTTTATTGAGTTTTTACTGAGATTTACTGTTTCCTGAGTTACTGTCCTCCATCCTTAAACTCTATTCTGCTTACCTAATTTTCCAAACTTCTGAACAGAAAAATGTGCAGTTCTTGTCATACATTCTCTCTTCTTTGTACTGATTTCATTCCAATCCAGGTTCTGTGCTTTGCTTGAAACTGCTTTCATTAAGATCTCCGCTGACTGCTATTGGCCAAGTTGCAAGGATTCCCCTTCTTTCTTATCATCCTTCATGTCTGCTGCTTTGGATACTATGTGTGTGTAATCATCTACCACTTGACTTCTTATTCTCCCTGGACTTCTGATATACTATCCTCTTGTTGTACTTCACTGCCTTCAACTCTGATTATTTCTTCTCTTCTACTGCTGTCTGTACTTTTGTTTCCAGTCTTTCCCACTCCCGCTGTACTTTAACTTACCTTCTCTTCTACCAAGTTTTTCAACTTGAAGTGTTATGATGTTACATTAAACTTAAGACCACCATACCAGGTGTGCTTATTCTTTCCTGTTTTCACTGTTGTTTTAAACTGACGCTCTTCAAGTTTTGAATACTTATTTCCAGTGCTTTTGGGGTTATTTTGTTGTGGTTTTTTGTTGTTGTTATTTTGGTCTTATTCCATGCTTGCACAAAACTCCTTCACTTCTAGTGTAATATCCTCTGTGATCTTCACTTGGTCTTTATTGTCACAACCAGAGTTCTTGGTGTTACAACCAGTGTCATCTTCTTTGTTTATTCAGCAGCTTGTGCTATATAAGGTGAATTTAGCTGTGTTATTTTGTGCTTGCTGTCTTTACACCCATCACCTTGAAGCTTGAGCTTGTTGGAAAAAGCTTGTGCAGTGTCCTACAGTTCTAGTCTTAGAGTTGTCTGTGTACTCTTTGTTTGTTGTCATGACCTCCTAAGACTTCTTTGGACTGTAGGTATTTGGCCAAAGTGTGTTGACCTACAAAAGATGAAAACTTTGTAAAGGACAAGATAAAGAACCCCGCACTTCTGTGTATCTCCTGTCTTGAAGTGCTGCTGTTTGTTAAAAAATTGAAGGAGTTTTGGCCCTCTGTCCTCTCTTGCCGTCTCTTTATCACGTTTCTCAGGATGGGGGTGCTTCTGCCGTGCAATAAAGTTTAAAAAGTTTCTGCTGATTTTTTATACAGGTAGGATTTTTTTGTTGTGCTGTTCTGGAAATGATCTTCCTAAAAGCTGATATCTTTTGGTACTGAAGCTCTGAGTTAGTACAAAACAGCCAAATTTCTTTCAAATACTTTGTTAAAGAAGAAAAATGGAATCTGCCGTCAAGTGGCAATACTGTCTTCTCTTTTAATTGTCGTCCTTCATCATTGGTATTTTCTGCTATCTCACATCATTAGTCCATAATAAAACTGATTTGCAGAAGTGAACTTCTGTTCATCTCTTCCCTGTCACCATTACTGTTAGGCTATGCTGTAAGTCTGTTTGCAGTAAACTGTACAGATTTTTCAGATTTTTTGTTTGTTTTTTTGCTGTGGGTTGGGGATTCTGTTTGGTTTTTTGTTTGTTTTATTTTATATACAAGCAAACTTACTTTACAGTGTAATTCTACTGATGTCTTTAGTGATCTAGTTTATAGCACAGGTCCACAAAGTTTGTATTATATCTGAGGGGACAAGAATTTGTAGTTCATAAAAGGGAACAAGCTGTGGGGAGAAGAAGACTCTTAAATGGCCTTCTGTTGCAGCAGTCATGCTATAAAATCTGTTCTCCCTTCCTGCTCTTCTACTGTTCAAGTGGCAGACTGTAGTTAAAAGGCATTTGCTTTGGCAAGATGTTACAGGAAACGAGGCAACTACGGAGGTCTTAGTGTTTGAGTTGGGACTGGAAAACACTCTGTATTTTTTTCCTTACACCTTTGCATATTAGTCCCTTAATCTAAGATGTGTGTGAGGGAAGCTTGAAATCAGGCTGGAAATTGGAGGCATGACTGGAATAAACAAAGCAAATGTTATTCTTGATGGGTTTAATGGTGGCTTTGGTTTTTTACAATACTGAAAGAACTTCGTAGTATAAGAGAAGATGAGGACAGATCATCTAGTATCTCCCTTAAACATCTGCTGTTAAAGCAACATAGAATAAATCTGGAACTCATAACTTAAAAAAATTACAGTTCTGATGAAATGTCTCTTCTGAGCTCTTATGGACCATATAGATCATTAATTGTACTTCAGACATATCTTCAGTTGTCAGAGGTTCTTCTGGTCAAGTGAATATAGGGGTCATCGAGATGTGCCAGTTTCATTATGGACATGGGTACAATCAGGGGAGAAGACTATCTGAATTGAGTTGATGAGCAGAGACAGCATGAAACGTGAATTGTACTTCCAGGAACTAAGAAGCTTGATTATTCTCTTTCAGCACATTGGCAGTAGATGAAGCTTCCATTCTAGCCACTGGCACGCAGATGTAGGAAGCATACAAGTAGGATCCAAGAACACTAATAATGAGTTGAGCATCTCATGAAGTTCTTCAGTACTTTTTCTTGTATTTCTGGCCTGTGAGCTCTATTCATTTCCTGCAAACCATGAGGTGTGTCCTTTTAGGAAAGCTCTCTCAAGCAACTGCATAATCTACGAAATAACTCCTTTTGATCTTAATGTAGAAAGAAGTATTTCAACTATGTAGACACTTGTAAATATTCCTCCAAATTCACAGAGTTTTTCCTGCAGAGGACTAGCTCCTTCTGAAGTTGAGACTAACTTTCAGTTGTCTCAAAAGTTTACTTTGAAGTGGCACATTAATTCTTTTACCTTGTCAAGTAACTAAAAAAATTGAGTTCTATTTTTTTAAGGCTCTTTGAGAAGTGATAGTTTGGAATAAGAACAAGCATGGGACTTTGCATCCATCCAAGACTTTTTTTTTTTAATAAAATGAGAATGGTTTTGGAAAACATATATTATCTTCCACTATTAGTAGTAGTTGCTAAATCCAAAGCTGATGTTATTGTAATCTGACATCTAGAATGCTATGTCAGCCATCAGACTTTTAGATTAGTAATTGTGAGGGCATATTCAGTATCGTGCAGGTGACTGCTCTTATTTTTCATTATGAAGAAATTACAATGTTTATTACATAGGGAAGTTATAAACTGTCTCTATGGTTTTTATTTTAAAGGTGAGCTTTTCAGTAACTGTTACTGAACTGCCTTTCTTCTTTGAGCTGACTATAATTTTACATTCTTTGAACTTGTTACAGTGATTTCTTTTGTGAAAACCAACACTTGAAACCAACTTGACAGAAAGTGTGTCTTTATTACTTTAGATTTGAATCTTTCTCACCTGAAGGAATTGTTGGAAAATAGTTTAAGATTTAAGCTTTGCTTCTGAAAAAAAAAATGGTTATGCAGTGCTGCCAGTTGACTTCTACCTGCTGACTGAACTGATTGCTGTTTTTTTAACTCTGTTTGTTGAAGCTATACTTGGAGCTTTTTTGTGTATAACTTTTAGAGAACAAGTCTGTGTTGGTGAATATATAATAAGGTTCTTTTACGTCTTCCTGACACTTTTAAAGTTTCACAGATTTATGAAGTAAATAAATGCCATTGCATTGGCTGGCTTCCTAGACCCTCTCTCTTCTGTTGTGTTTTGATTTTTTTTTTAATCTTCTAGGTAAGCAGATTTCTGAGGTAGAATACAAGCATACAACTGCAGGACAGCAGCCTTAAGAACATCAGTATACATACTTGAGATGACAGAAGAGTCATCTTCATTTTGAAGTTCGGCTTTATAGTCCTAAGATTAATTTTCTCTGTTTTAATGACTTCTGCATCTAACATACAATGTACTGCAAGAACAGGAGATAATTGCGTTATGTGGGAAAGCTGAGACTCCATACTACATTTTTTTACATGCTGGTTTCTAGCTATTGCTATTTTAACCAGTAATATTGCTAGAACGTGGTGGAGAGTCATTCTGAGAACAAGAACGTGAACTTGTTCTTGATACCCTCTCTTAATACACATAATGTAGTTAAGCAGCTGTTTACAAGAGAATTGAACTCTGGCCTGTTTTTGTTTTGTTTTAAATTGAAACCTCTCTTGCTGCTCTCCAGATAGATTACTTGAGGAAGAGGCCTCTACATGTTGTAAACAGAACCATGGAAACAAAACAGGAAACCCATTATTTTGTTCAAGGTCATGATAATCATGTCCCAAGAATGCTTTGTCAGATTATCCATTTTGCTATGCAAACTCACAAAATAGTTGCCAATTTATAAGGAAATACGTGTCTGTAATATTATCTAATAATGCAATGTCGCGTTATTTCCCTTTCCATTCTCCTTCCAGCCTTTCTTGTTCAAGGAAATGGAGGGGGGGAAAATGTTCTGAGGGGCTTTTACTCTGCTGGTTATATCCTTTAAATGTAACTGGATGTGGCTATTGACTTCTCAAATTCCAACATAGCTGTGTCTTTTAGCTTTTTATACATAGTAACATAGAAGAATGCACGTGGACAATGTGTGCAACAGTCAGTTCATATTGTGCAGTGTAGTGCCACAAGGTTTATCTTTGTTGTTGATGTGCAGATTTGAGCCTCTGACCTTGCAGAGCCCTCCACCAAGCAGGCCTTTGCCATTGAAAGGTAGGAAATTCTTCTACAAGGATTGTAAACACGATACAAAAGTTTTATGATTTTCAATGGAAAAGCCCATTTGAGTGTATGGTGTGTTGTGAAAGGGTACTTGGCAAGCTGCTATGAACGTCTCTAGTAAAAGCGGCAATATTATTTTTCACAGTAGTACTGTGCAAGCTATAAGCTCTTGAAGAACTGTGGAGTTTTTGGTCTTGAATTGTGGCTTTGGCAACTTTAAAAGAATGAAAAATTTCTTTTAGAGAAAATTGCTCATCACAATTTTTGCCCAGAAAGGGCAAAGTACATAGGCAGCAGTTTCTACGGAATCTTCTTCATTTGATGTAGAGACCAACTGGGGGGCTCTGCTCTGGGATTTTTCTTGGGGCAGGGGTTTGGGTTTTTTTTTGTTTTGTTTTGTTTTTTTTTTTTTTCTGCCACTAATGTTGTGTGATTAAAGCTAACTCATTTGGAAGCAAAGTATGTATTGCAGTTGGACAATGTTTTCGTAGTCCAAACTTTGGAAATATTTTGTAATTTGAGACTTGCAGTCTTGTAGATAATGAAGTCAGGGAGTCGGTTAAACAGAGTGATGTACAAGTAGAAAATTCAATGTGATAAGTAACTTGGTAAGTAAAGTGAGCTGTTGGGTTTGGGTTGTGTTGTTTGGGATTTTCTGGTCTGTGGCGTTGTTTGGTTTTTTTTTTTT
>WBNH01001218.1:0-28359 GCA_013401255.1 Urocolius indicus | reverse complement strand
CGGGGCGGGGCGGGGAAGAAGGGCGCGAGCGCGTGCACGGCGGCTCTGCGCGTGCGCGCGGCATCCGCCAGCCCTTCGGGGAGAGGGCGGCGGCGCAACGGACGCGGAACATGAATGGGGTTAAAACGCAGGCGGGAGGAGGCGGCGGCTTCCCGCAGCTCGGGGTGCGGCGGCGTGTCGCCATCGCGCGCCAGCCCCGGGCACCTGCCCGCGGCCGCACGAAGCCCTTGCGGGCTCGAATTTAAGCGGTTCTGTGTGGGAGGTTCCATTCCCCGGCGGGGCGGGGGAGCGCCGGCAGGGCCATACCAACACTCGCCGGGGCGACTCCAGAGGCTGAGGTCGCGCCCGAGGCACGTTGGGGAGGAAGGGGCGGGGGAACAGCCCGCTCGCCTCGCTCGCCGGCGTTGTGTTTGCTTACCGCCCCTGCGCTGCCGAGACCTGTTGCTGGCGGGCTGACAGGCGGTGCGGGACAGCAGCCTGGCTTTCTGCTCTTGAGCCTCACCAGTCGGCAGCGGTTTTCCCCCACGAAGAGCAGCCCAGCCAAAATGATCCCACCCCACTGCTCGAAACAGCTTTTCCCTCTCGTGTCTGGTGTGCATAGTGTCTCAGAGCTCAAATGTAGCACCATCTGCATATCCATAGCTCACCGACGGAGTGCTTTGTTCCTTTCTCATCCCAGAATTACAGAATGGGTTGGGTTGGCAGAGGTCTTAAAGGCAATCTAGTTCTGACCTTCTTGCCACGGCAGGGACATCTTCTGCTAGACTTGGTTACTCAGAGCCCTGTGCGACTTAGTCTTGAACACTGCAGAGATGAGGCAGCTCCAGCCTCTCTGGGCCGCCAGTGCCTCACCACCCCCAACAGTGAATAGCTTCTTCCTAATATCTAGTTTAAATCTACCTCCTTTCATTTTAAAGCTATTACCGCTTGTCCCATCACTACACACCTTTGTAAAAAGTCCCTTTCTGGCTTTCTTGTAAGGCTATTTGTGTACTGGAAGGCTACAGTAACATGTCCTTGGAACCTTTTCTGTGCTGAACAACCCCAAAGCTCTCAGCCTGTCTTCCCAGGAGATGTACTTTGGCCCTCTGATCATCTTTATGGCCTGCCCTGGACCTGTTCCAGCAAGTCCATGTCCCTAGAGCTAGATGCAGGACTCCAGGAGGGGTCTCACATGAGTGGAGTAGAAAGACAGAACCACCTCCCTTGACCATGCTTCTTTTCATGCCACCCAAGATACTGTTTTCTTTGTTTTGTTTTTTAATATAAACCCCTGACAAAACTGTATACACTGTCTCCAACTCTTTCCCCACCATGCACATATTGAGCTGTTTGGATTGCAAAAGAAAAATCCTATTATCTTGTAATAGAATCACAGAAGAATTCAGTTTGGAAGGGACCTCAGGAGATGATCTATCTGGTACAACCTCCTGCTCAAAGCAGAGTCAGCTGAGCTGCTGTGACTGTATCTATCACCTTCCCAAAAACCAAGGAGCACAGTCGCTTTGAATCAAAGCAGATTTCACAGAATTTCTTATCTAAAGCAGCCTGCAGATAAACTTTGTGAATCTCAGGAAATGTTTCAGTCAGAACATCTCATAGGACTTTATCTACAAGGCAAATCCATTAAAATAAGATTCATCTTCCCTAATGAGTCCTTATGATTTAATTTTTTTTTGGTCTCTCTATAGGATCTCAAGAATTTCTGCCCCCAGAAGCTCAAAAAGAGATTAATTTCATAGTACCAGAGGAGTTTTAGCATTATAGTTGAAAGACTTTAAGTCAGACTCAGCTATTACTATACTTGGTAAATTCAAATTGTTATCCTGTAATACTTGACGGAAAAGCGTATCAAATGCTCAGTTTTTATTGGATGTGTTGAATTGTTTTCTTTACAGGATTTTTTGAATGCCAGTGCTGAATAAGCCATAGGTAATGATGTGAAGAAGATAATGCTCAATTAAACTGTGACTTGAATCATTTTAACATTTTCTGTTTGGTAAGCGTATACTCAACCCTAACAAAGTACAGTATAAAATCCTATCTTAAAGAAACCCTCAGCAACACTAACTTGTAAAGCTTCATAAAGCATCTGAAACTTTTTTTTTTTTTTGCCATCTTTGTCATGCTACTCCTATGGAGAAAGGCTGAGCAGCTGAGAGGAGTTTCTCTGCCACAAGCCATTTGTCTTTCTGTGTGGTTCATGGATGCAGACCATTTTGTCTCTTATGCAGACTTCCACACTGGCACCATGGGATAAAGAGTTTTTATGACAGTATCTGGCTCACATATGAGAATCTAGTTATGTTTTAGAGTTCCTGGCATATCTTGTGACAAATTGGCAAAGGTAATGCTGCTCAAGAAAGAATGGAGCGGGGGAAAGCAATATTAATAAGCTTAGGGATAGTTTTCTGGTTTGGAAATAAAGTATAAAGAGTGATTTCTGAAGTAAACAACACATGGTGTGGATATTGGCATGGGAAAGTGTGCAAATTAAAATATAAGAAAATAGTAAGCAGTGATTATTGTAGATGAGAATATGTGATAATGAGAGGTATGTTATAAATATGGAGGTACTGCAAGTAGGACAACCTAACTTTACATGGGTTTTGTTTCATTAAATCGTGTCCTAGCTCACACATTTTTATACTTTAGTCTAAGAGAATGTGCTATGCTGTCTGTAGCCTCGTGCGCATTTAGTGTTGTCACTGCACTCATAAGTATAAAGGGTAAAATGGGCCTGAGTTCTGTTTCTTTTTATCATCCTGTAGGAAGAAAACAGATCTATATAGTATTGTCTTTTTTACATATTTAGCTAGTCTTAAATATAAACAGATTTAATTATCTTTTTAGTCCTATTTATCCTAAAACACTTTATTTCCTAATTAGGAACTTTTCTACTACCTTTTCCTATAGCAATCACTTGGATAAGATCTACTTTTTTTTTTTTTTTTACATGGACAACAGTACAAAAACAGGGCTACTCTGAAGATTTACTTGCATGTGCATGTTCTGACATGCATGTTACTCATGTTGAACTTTGCGGCCAATTTGTATGGGGTTTTAGATTTACAGAGGTAGAATAAATACTTATTACAGGTTACATACTATTTCCTTATGCAGTCTCATTTGAAACAATAAGAAATCTTCTCTTCTGTGTTCATCAGTGTCAGTTTTTCAGTTCTTCTTATGGAACTAGATGATGCATGGCCCAGGTGATACATTATTACTTCACATCAAGGTACTTCACAAGGTATTTCACATCAACAGAAGTTCTCAAGATCATGGAATATTTTTTTACAACGTCCAAGAAGGCTGAAGAATGATGATGCTAACTTTGTTGTGGCCTGGAAGCTCCTAGATTCAGAACAAGGTTTGTCAATGCAGTGCTTTACAACAAATAATGTCTTACATGATATTAACTTGTAAAACAGGGGAGGCCAGAATCTATATCTGGAGCTCGTAAAGATTTGAATGTGGTGTCTTGAATTGCTTTCTTATAATTAAAATTATTCTACTACGTAGTAAAAGCAACTATAGTTAGATAGGTAAATATAATCTATATTTTTTTAGTACACCATTGATCAATTTTATTCCAAAATGCCAGGAATGTGTTTGTTCTGATGCATTGATTACAGTTGCTTCACAGCAGTATGGCTATGTGAGATAGTGTATTTCATCCCTACAGTTCAAATTATACAGCTTTTCCCTTCATCTGACAATCTGGGAGATTACTCAGGGGTTGTATGTTTACTTTGCAGTCTTATTCCTGAGAAAGGATTACTTCAAGAGATTTTGTTATTTTATTTGCTTTAACAACAAATAGCCATTGTTTGGTATGACCTCCTCTTGAGTCCCCAGCCCCTGCTCTTGGGCTTAATTTTCTGTAAGATTTTCTGTAGCTGTTACTGCATGGGCTTAATAGATAGCATTTCTTGTGTTTGATATGTAATATACAGTGTTTTGGGGGGATATGATCAGCCTTCAGCTTTCTATTTTGCTGTATTTCATATTTTAATTTAAATTGTCGTGATTCAGCCACCTGGTTTGCTGTTATCTTTAGCCAGACTCAGTATGCAAAGTCATCTATAGAAAATGGAATACTATTGTTATGAAAGAAACAGAGAAAAGTGGGCAAGAATTTGAATTTCTATGTTTGGAAAAGTGAATAGATCGAGGTAAAATACTTTCTGAATAAAGCCTGTAGCTATATGCTTATAACTCAATGTCTGAACGAAAATAAAACTGTATCTAAATTATGTAATTTCATTTTGTGCCAAGAAAATAAAATGTCCCCAAGATTCAGTGCATGGTGTCTTTTTCAATACTTCTGAATATCTATTGCAGTTTTGTGTTTAGCCATCTTCTTGACCTTTTTACAGTTCTAGTAACTCCCATTTTTTCCTACATTAACAAGGGACCTCCACATGTGATGCTGCCATGTGGCACCATATCTTAATAATTACCAAACAGCAAGAAGCTGTATTGCACCGTTTCAAACTCAAACAGATTAAAACCCAGTAAAACAGACATCAAAGCAAATACCAGGCTACCTTATGAATTAAATGTGAAACATCCCTCTGCATTTTGGCAAAATACATGCAGTACACCTTCAAGAAACTTTGGATTACACTGTATGCATATAAAAAGCTGATTGTCCTCTTACGTTCGTGTGATTATTTAGCAGATAGTGCATACTTTAAATGTCACTGTTCAGTAATGTCACTAATGACAGATAAGACTACAGATGTCATGTGCAACACCTCTGTGATGAGCCTTTCTGACTGAGAGATTTTACATGCTTAATTCAAAGTGAAATTTTGCTTGGAACCACAAAACAATTCCAGCTTTACAATTTGCTAAGGCCATAGCTGGACAATACTGAATTGGTTAAGCTGTAGCTTGGGAACTAACACCTATTAATAACAACCTATTGTTAATATTGATGGAAGTAATTACTATCAGGGCCTTGGGACATTCCAAGGGATATGTTATGCTGGATGGTGCTGTTAGGAGGGAGAGGACACACATACCATGTAGGCCAGCAAGTACTATGCACAACGTGGTATTCGTGCCACCCTGAAATATACAGTGAGGATTCTGTTAATGAAGACTCTGCTAATTACATTAATGTAGGAGGACAGTCAGATTTGTGTACGCATACACTGTAATCCAGACGTCCTTGAAGTACGTGTACTGCATGTATTTTACTAGGAGAAGGCTCAGCAGTGGGGCAGAGGGGAATTTGACATTTAATTCTTATTATGTTAACCTTTCCAAAAGATCAGGTTTCCAACAAGTTGTATGAGTCTGTAAGTTGATAGTTCAATGTTCAAAAGAGTGTAGATAAGTCCTCTTCTAGAATATGATGGAGCCAGGAGCAAATATTCAGCATGACGTATTTCTTTTTGTGCAACTTGCATGTTTTTGAAAGATTATCTTACTAGATTTATTTCTGAATAGATAATGGCAAAAGTGTTTCAACAAACCAAAGAATAGAACTGATTACTTATGGAGATTCGGAGACTGTTTCAGCAATTGTAAATGTAAAATTAATTGCAAATAGTCTGTTGATTGAATGGAGTAACTATGACCATGTCATTCAATAAATATTATTGTTTTCTTGCAAATTAAATGTACATGACATTTACATGTAAATGAAAATAATTTTTAATAAGTGGTCCTTTTTATTTTTGCAGACATCTATGTGTGGGTTATGACAGTACTCTTTCCATCTTAAAGTACTGAATAACTGTCAGTACTGATCAATAGACACCAAGTATTCCAACTTTGGAATATATATCAAAATGAGTTTGTCCTTCTGTTCCCTGGGCACGATGACAAATCTGACACTAGAAGTTGAGATTCTGTTACTATGACCCTCTGCGGCTCTTTTGACCGGAAAAGATGGAGAAGAAACAAAGCTGTAAAACTGCCTACCTCCTTTTAGAGATTATTATTGAGCAGCTATGTGAACCAGATCTGAAGGAAGGCCTTTGCCATGGTTTTATGTGTACATGTAGGCTCAATCTTCAAAACGTTCCTGTTCATTCTCAGACACACAAAGTCCCACATTCAATCCAGATTTGCTCTTAATTAGCTTTGATTTCTGCTGCTTCTGAAGAAGGGCTTGTATACCCTAAAGGTTGACTTCTTTTTTTTTTTTTTTTTTTGCACAACTGATCGAAATAAACCAACAAATCTTAGTTTTAAGCAGTTCATTAGGATGAATAAATTTCATCGCTCAAATGCTGGGTACACTGAAGTTAATGGAAATGTTGCCATTACTATTACTTTACCATTACTATACTTCAGTACGGCTAGAATTTCTCTTTTGGAACTGCTCAAATGCTTCAAGTTATGCATGTATTTAAGTGCATTCCTGATACAAAGCCAGGGTGCTCAGCATTTTTCAAAATTCTTATGTAGTTAGACAGACTATGCTAACAGTTATTGTGTTGAGAAAACATTTTTACCGGGTAATCGAAGAAGGACATTACAACTTTTTTGCCTAAAATCTGATCTGGGAGGAAAGTTTACTTTCATAACTCATAATTTAGGCCTTGAAATAGTAACATCTAAGTTAATTTCCATCTCCATTCAAAATTCTGTGTTTCTGTGAACTGAGTAATTTTTACATTGAAGTTTCTCTTTAATTGCCTAAAAAAAAAACCCCAAAACACTGTCAGTCAGCACAGAGAACTGGATAAATATGCAGGATACTATCTAATATGGCGGCAAGATGGATATTTTGTTGAATTACATTAAATGAAAAATTATTCCACACAAAACAGATATTAGCCTCATTTCAGGAAACAGTGGTTTCTAATGCTTCTTCCTTCATCTTTTGAGCAGAACAAGTATACACACCCAGCACAGAGCTGGTTGTATTTCAGTCCTTCTTTGTTTGCCTTGGCATTTGCTTCACTTTTGTGTATATTAGTCCAAGTTGCCTGGGTAATGTTATTCATTCTGTTGTTTGTTTACATGTTAAATGTCCTTAAAGCTTGTAATCATAATAGGCAGCTGCTTTTTTTTTTTTTCCCCAAGTAGACTAGTTCACTTTTCTCAATATCTATAAGGAATACAGAAAATCAATAGTTGCAGTTATTAATTTTTAATTTTCATTGTGAATTAAATACCATTAGGGTGTTTAGCTGAATAATACATTATGTCTAATGGTACCTGGTATTATAAATTACATTTTGAATGTAATCTTCCCTTTGAAAGCTGAGAAGTTTTGCCTCAGAGTATTCTGTTGATCGGTTTAAAACTCACCAAAAAACCAAAACAAACAAACAAAAAAAACCAAACCAGAGGAGGATTCTGACAGAAGACTTTTTTTTGTCTTGAATAAAATTTTAGAATCAATTGTGTTAACAGAATAAAAGCACTACAAAATAAAAATGCAATGCTGAAAGAGGCACAAAATCTATTTGTAAAACAACAAGAAAATATTTTCAGTAATATTTTATCTTTAAAATGTTGTGGTTAGCAATAGAAATAATATATATTAGCTAAATACTTTTAATATTACTAATACAAAATCCCAGATCAGCTGTAAGAAAAGAATAATGCTGGCATGAGTGTCTGCAAGACTTGGTTGTAACTCTGGATTGCACAATGATGAAGAAGGTGGTAAAATATCTAGAAACAAAAACCTTGCTTAACAAAAGAATTTTATCTCCGCTCTGGCATACAAAAGTAATTATTCCTTGTCTTTCTCCTGATTGAATAATCCGGCCAACTATTCTCTGCAGTTCATTCTGAGTTTTGCCTCATAAATCTGGGCTTTTTTTTTTTTCCCCAAGAAAGCAGATGCTGTTTTCAGCTTCTCTCATGAGAGGCATCTGAAAGATCCAGATATTTCTCTAACTGAAGCAGACTATAAAACTGAGTTGTGAGCCTTTGCTGCAAGAATTTGAGGAACCCACATGAAGAAAACTATGTATTGATAAAACTGTCTAAGGGAACAAAAACAGGAAATGTTTGCAGATGAGAAAGAACTATCAGTAATTTAAACAGGAAAGAGTGAGTACTGTTTGTTACTGCAGAGTGCTAATGTTGTGTTCAGAAAGACCATTACCCTAAAGATAAATGAAACCAAATCTAAGGTCAGGCAATCCCGATGAGCAGAGCAAAGTGGTCCACAAGGTACTTCACTGTTTAAAAAAGCTGAAAATGGAATTAGAGACAAGGGAATCAGCCATCCAGCTACTCCTTAAATTAGTAGGACCAAGTTGCAAACAAGAAATGTCATCAGAAGATCTAGGGCACTGTAAAGATTACAAAGTAAAGTGCAGACAAGCAGGGAGCTCCAGCTGCATCAGTGTCATCAGGTAGGTGCTGATCAGGAATGGAGGTAAAACAGGTACAGTGCTGACACAAAGAATAGGTCATCATGTGCAGGACCAGAACCCTTGAAACAACAGGAAGTGATGGCAGTGGTTGAAATGCCATCATGATATTGTGCTTTGTTGTGTGGCTGGAGGGCTTCACTTCCCACAGATATGGCAAGGCAGGTGGACTGTGGGCAGGCACCTGTTGGGCTGACAGTCCTGCTTATCACCAGAAAACTCAAAGGCTTGCATGCTCCCTGATCACTGAAACTTGTCAACTGAGAAACCATTAGATTTCTTCGCACCTCCTTTGCTGACAGATAAGAATTATTATGTCAATGAATAGCTGCAATTCACAAGTTTCCACTTCTGTGGCTCACAGTATTCCCTCCATCTCTCAGGAGTGGGCCAATCTGCAGCCTGAGGCTCTGGTTTCAGAGCAGACCTGTGAGCAATGGACAGTTTTCTACAGAACTGTGTCTTAGACTGAAGCCAGATAAACAGTGAACTAAACAGTTTGGAATCCACAAACTAATTTTTGNCACCCCCACAAAATACCACAAAATTCTAATCCAAGCAAGAAAAAAAAAAAAAAAAAAAATTGGAAACCCAAAACCTAATTTAACAAAAAAAAAAAAAAAAAAAAAACCTAAAAAAAAAAATAAAACCACAACCCATTTGGTAGATTTTCTTCATCTTAAGTAAGCATTCTTTCTCACTGATTTATGCTTCCTTTGTATAGTGGGGCAACGTAAGAGTAAGTCCTTTCACAACCTTTACTTTGCTAGACAAAATTGGCATGACTTTGGGCTATATTGTGTTTTTCCCCTTTGAAGGTATTCTGAAGTATGTTCAATGAATGTATAAACAATAGGTTTCTACAAGAGATTTCCTATAAAAATAGATCTAATATTAATGTATCATCTATTAAAAAGTAGAAATGGGATGATGCATATAGAAATATGATTAAAACAAAGATGATACTAATATTAAAATAGTGCTGCCAAGATATCCCCTCCTATACTGGGATGGTCAGCCCTAGACAAAATAACAAAACACAGATATAAAATTCACTTCCTAATGAATCAAAAGGTAGGAGTAAAATCAATTCCAATTAACATTTTACTGAATTTTATTGTCAAAACTGTAAGGTTTTTACTAAGTATTCCATGACTTTCAGATTGAAAATGCAGCAATATGCTTTACCCACGATTCAGACCTTAGATGAATTTAAGAAAAGTGAGCTATCAGATTTTAAACATACAGAATTTTAAAAATATATCTTTATATAGATATGTGTTTTGGTCATTTATATAGACATATATTTTTGTCATTTATGACATGTATGTAATTTTGTGTCCATATTTTCACCAAAGGATGTGTTTTGTAGAAAGGTTCTGCAAAAAAACAGGACTCATTTCTGTTTTGTTCAAACTGTGCTTGATAACTTTGAATTAATTGTCATGCCATATCTGATAGAACGTGCACATGACACATAGACCAGCAAAACATAATAACGAGTCTATGGAAGTCATACAAAATGACCTAGAATGATTGTAATACCGGAATCTTTCTGAAAACATGTGGTTTTACTTCAAGCATATGTAAAACTTTATACTCAAAAATAGAGGGTATGGTCCATTGTTCTGTGGTATGTAATGACTGCAAACACAATTGGGCTCAGAGTAGAGCAGAAATGGGTGAAAAGTACATAGTGTTATGCTGAGGGAAAAAAAAAAAGTAAAAAAAAAAAGTTTCTATAACTAAACAAAGAATAAGTGTACAAAGAGGCAATTTTACTTCTTGAAGTGTTTATGAGATCAATATTGAAATATTACTTACAGAGCTAATGTGGATGTACCAAAAGAAAAAGGGACTTGAAAATTGAATGCAAATGTATCAGTCATCATAAAAATGCCCAGAGAGAATTCTCTAATAAAAAAGGATGAGCAACGTGAGTAGCAGCAGCAGAATCCGACTGCATTGTGTCTTACAGACACTTGGACAGTCTCTTCAGAAAGTATTGTTTCAGCAGAATGGAGGTGTGGATCTAGAACAGTCACCTTGTGCTGGGTGGTGCACTGAGAAGGCCGTTGAAACTTTCTCATAGGACAAGTATATAATTTAAAGGTCAGTAGTAGTTGGAAAATCCAACTAGATAATCTGGTTTTTTTATACTTCTTTAATGTCAATATACCTATGAAAAAACAATTTAGTATAGAGCACTTGCAAATCTCTTTAAAGTAGAGATTACAAATCTTCTCAAATTTTCTCTTGTTAAATAATCCATGGGGAAAGGTGATTCTCAAAACAGCATTATTGTCCCTTATTTAATCTAAAGCTATGGGACTTGCCTAAGGTAGCTGTGACACAGAATTCTGTTATTTGAATAAAAGGAACCTTTTTATTCACTATGAAACATAGTAGAGATACTTGGCAATTTTTCCATTCCTTTGAGCTTCTTTTTAGCCCACTGCTAGTCTAAAGGCTGCTAGGCCTTACAAAGCCTCATTTATGTTATTGATTAAAAGTCACCTAAAAGCCATTGGAAAAAACAATTGTGGGCACGTGAGTGTGCAGTACAGATCTACCTGTCAAGTTTACCAAGCTTTTTACTGAGTCTGGCATCTGAATTTTGATTCTTACATACTAAAGTTTCAGATCTTGGTGACTAGTAGAAAAGAGGATAAGTGTTAGCAGTAAAAAATCACCTTTGTAGTTATATTATTGTGCAGAGTAGTCTGATCCTTCAGTCTCTCATCTGATATCTAAGCAGGATGGTATATGTAATTGATACATGTGACAATGAGAACTGGGGAGAGAACAGATAGTACTTTCCAGTTATAGTATCATGGGTGAACATGTGATATGAATATGTGACTTGATCGTGAAGATTACAGAGACAAAGAACACCATGACCAGCACTGATAGCTGATTTTGCACACTGAGTATCTGAGCTAACAGGGCCGTGCAAGAAAAATGCTGTGCATTACTGTGCTTCAAGGAGGGCTTATAAGGTAAGGTGTACTGCAGTACCTTGCCTGAACTGCAGAATTGACTCCCCAGCTCTTCTGGCTCCTCAGTACAGTTTGAAATTGCCTGTGTGACCCAGACACTCTCAAATAGTGTCCTCACTACGAACCAGTAATGAAAGTTCATGGTTTGCTGTGCCCAATTTGAGGCCATAATAAGATGACAAATGACACAGATTCCAGGGACAAGGAACAATAAAGGTATCCCAGAAACATGGCAGTTTTCTCTAGAATAGGTGTTGCAATGCTGACTTGGCCTCACCAGCCTAGCTTATCCAAATACAAATGTTATTTTTTCACACCAACTTTTTCATTTTAACTTCCTCTTTATATATATGTGTGTGTGTGTATTGTTTATTCACAAGCATGTTACAGCTTGTAGTGGGTTGAGGCAGGCAGTGGGACATCTCTTTATTCATATATTTCTGCTTTTTAATAGGATCTAGTCAGAACAAGACAAAAGTCTGATTGAATGCTGGGAGAAATTTTGTGTCATAGAGTCATTTAAATGTGAACTAGGACATTCTCTGGACAATTACATAAAAATGGTAAGTGACCCTCTGTACAATAGTTGCTTTCAACATGATCCAAGGCCAAGACAGGCTTTTGACAATCACATAATGCAGATGGGTCATGATCAGCCAACACAGAAATGTTCAGCATTTTGCAAAATGAGAATCACATGCAGAGAAGTTGAAACAAAAAAAGACGACTGACAAAAAACCCTTTCATTTTCAGTATGCTGATCATTCAAAATTAGAAATATTTGTTTGTAGTCTGAAAGCTAAATGCTAATAGGAAGATCGGAAAAGGCTGAAATAATAAATCTGGGAGGTCATTAAATTTTGACACAATTTGCAAAAATGTCTGTAGTATATTGTAACTGACTGTGAAGCTACTGATTAGTGATCATATATGCTATTGAGCTACATGTAATACCTATAGTTTTATTTGGAAATATTTTACTGTGCTTCTATAGTATCTGTAGACTAATTAGAGAACTGAATTCCAAAATTCACAAATCCAAATAATTTAGCTTACTGCCAGCATCCGACCATTTCTGCTTTTCTTTCTACTTTTTTTGTGTTAATGTTTATTTGCTCTTTCTTGTGCCAAAACAGTAATTTCACAGAAAAATATCAACAATATATCTGAAAAAGTACATTTGCATTGATAAACACTGCATTGCAGCAGCATAAATTTTCTCCTCTCCCAATGGTAATAAGGCCTTAAAATGACATGGAACTGTGGCTTTCAGTGTACTTAATTTATACAGTAAAAGCCAAGGGCTTTAAAACTAGATATATTTATCTCTATATGTAAAAATAAAGTACACTAAAAAAACTTTTTAATATACATATATATATATATATATATAAATCTGCTGCAGGGGGGCTATAGCACAAGTGTCTTTGCTATCTCTACTATTAATTTTTTTCACTGCAGCCAGAAGAGAAATCTGTTGATATTAAGGATAATTTATGATCTTCTTTTGCATTCTCTAATTCATTTCCAAGATGAGACCAAGAATGTTAATTACTAACGTACAGTAACTGTAGCATTTCCAATTAATTATCCTTTCCTATCCTGTCTTTCAGAAGTGCCAGCCTCTAATGCTCCCTCCCAAATATTCCAAAACACTGTAGTAGATAGTCATGTAAAAACAAGTCAATGAGGAAAATTTTTGGAAGTGAGGCTAGTAAATGGTTTGTTTATACAAACTGATGTTGCAAATATTAAGATCTTGATTTTGTGTGACTAAAGACAATATTTTATTATTCACTCTGATCTTTTACTTTTCCTCCTTAAACCTTGTTATGGACATAAAAATACTTTACAGTAGTGAAGAAGTGAATTATAAGTTGCATTAAAAGCAAGATTTCCATATCTGCCCTTAGGTTTCTGTTTTTAATATGTATAAAGCGAATTACAGTAGTGAATGTTATCAACATGCATGGGGTTTATGCTAAATCTTAAAGCCTCTATTACTTCTCATGCAGTCTTTTCTGCTTCGAGGCTAGGTGATTTTGGCTACTATTTCTTTTTAATCAAGATATATGCTGTCAATCTGTGGAACGAGTTTAAAAAAGGTTGAATCCCAGAAGACTGAAAATAAAATTTGATCCAAAACAATGCTGAACATTGAATAAATGCTATTTAGTAACAAATGTTTTTATGAATGAAGTTGGCAATTGGTGCCTATTACCAATACGATTGTCCTGAGTTTGATACTAATTAATCTCTTAAGGCTGTTTTTTTGTCAAAGCCTTTTTTTCCAAAGCCTAATTAGGTAAGGAATTATTCAAAATACTTCCATCTCTTAAAAGAGTAACTATGCAAAAATTTAAGCTTTAACTCTTCCATGGAGCCTTCCTTACTATTAAACACCAGTGAAGATAAATCATAATTTTAACTTCTTATAAATGTTGCCTTATTTCCAAAGCCTCTTTCTGCTCTTCTAATTTAATTTCCTTTTTTTGGGATCTTTATGGATAGACTGTTAGAGACATAACATAAATAAGTAGAGTCACATCTTTTTGCAGAACTCTGGTACCTGGTTGTTAACTGATCCAGTACATCATCTCTGCATATCCTTGTAGAACTGTGGAATGACAGGTCCTTGATACTAGGAAATATGTTGATTTTGAAAGTGGTATTGAATCAGTTCATTGCCAAAAACACATAAAGAAATCAAGTGGACCTCTCTGCGGGAGGGTTGGAATAGATGATTTCTAAAGGTTCCTTCCAACCCCTACCATTCTATGATTTTAGGATTCTATGATAAAGCAATCAAACACTCATTGCTAACAAGTAGTCAAGAGCCTGATAGATTAATAATTCCTTCATTAATTTTGTTTATTATAGTCATTGATTAATAGAGACCTTTCTAACTTAATATATCAAAATCTCATAAAATGTTGTAGAACTTGTATAATAATAAACTGAAAGATACAGACAGAAAAGCAAGATTTCCTCCAAACTGTAGTACTTTTTAACAAGACAGGTATGAAGGCCTTATTTAGACCCTTATCTTTATTGCAATGAATTTATTTAAAGATTTATAATGAACTTCAGATAATACTCTTGATGCACAGAGCATCTGATAGTAGGCTTAACACCAAGGCAAAGCAAAAGTGCAAGCTTACAAATATTTAATCCTTTCCTTTTAGTTTAAGTGAATAAAACTGTATAGACTTTGAGAATTAAGTACAATGTTTAATATCAATCTCTTGTTGTGTTTTTCAAAAGGAAGTACGACAGACAAACTTCACTTTTGGGTCATTAGTCTGCATTTGAATTTCCCCTGTGGTTCTTCCTTGGTGGAAAATGTTATACTTCACTGACCTTTTCAGAGGGGTATAGTTTACTTTTTCCATATTGAATGTAACTATCTTGTCTATCACTTTTTCTCTGTCAAGTCTCTTTTTCTTAGTTACTCTATCCCGTTATTATAAATAATCCTGCCGTTACTGTCACGTTTGTTACGGCTCATCCTAGACAACAAACTATCCAAGGTATAGCCTAAAGCTTGCTGTGTTCTAGAGAACCATCCACACTTAATTTGCTCTATAAATAATAGTACAAAGTAAGACTTCATGGTGACATAGCTATCATGAATATCTGGTTGCACTGCAATCAGTGGTAAAGGTGTATGTTAGTTTAGTTCTTTGTAATAAACTCTAAATGCAGGGTGCCATTTTTGTTAGTACACAAAGACAGTTTGAATATGAAAGCAGAAACATGGTTGAAGCAGAAACAGAGCATCAAATCCCTTGTGTGATGCTCTTTTAACATACATGTACAAAAAATGTATTCTTTCTCTTAAGTATGGGGTTGTGACCAATTCAAGGAAAAAGATGTATACTGTCAGCTGTAGTATGGGCTTTCTTGACATTAACAATACTGGTTTGTAGTAAAAAACAAAGTCAAAATGGTGTGACAAAGGTTTTTGGGAGAAAGAGTCCTATTCACCTGTAATCTTGAGAATTTAACCAAGTAATTTCCTCCCACCTTAGGGGAAGGATGATTTATAAGGCTACAAGTGTTAAGATTTGTAGTATAAATGTAAAATTGCATGAGGAAAGCAGCTTAATGAGAAGAACATGGTATTGTGAAGTTGATATTGTTAATAATTACAAAATGTGAGCAGAGCCAATGTCAAAGTAAGTTAAAGGAAAATTATGAAATAGTTGATGAAACATAAATATGGAAAACATAATGCACACAGTGATTATATCCAAAAATGTCAGAAATGCCATATCACCTGCTGTTTGCACTCCTGAAAGCGTTCAAATGACACCTAGCATCTCAAATCAGAATTACCAAGCCTGTTCTTTTACTCCTGTGCTGAGGAGAAGAGAGGGATTGCTATGGAGACAATGTACAGCTAATAGCTGGAGGGTAAGTGGAATAAATTCAATAAATAAACAGTCACAGCTGAAAGGAAGAAATAAGAGGTGACAAGGAAGTTTGACAAAAATCTTCTGATTTTATATGGAAACTTTGAAAACTGTGTAGAAATCAAATACTGTCACTGAAAACTGATAAAACCATTGAATCAATTGGGGGAAAAACATCAGGAAATGATCTACTGTTCAAAGTGAGAAGCTGACAGACAATCATAGGGCCTTTTACTAAGCTCTACAGCTGTTTCTATGGCTTTGAAATGGTCATTTATATTATTACACTCTCTAAACATCAGATTAGTTTTAAAATCCCTCTAGGTTTCCAGTCTGGGCACTGTGTGAACACTTGCCCTCTCTATTTAGGCAGATCATTTCTTCCTGTGCTCTTAAAAACAGAAAAAAAGCTGGGCTGGTTTGACGAGCCAACTCCAAGGGATATAATCAAACAATCTTACAAATTACCTGCTGATTCTAAAAAGCAATTATATGTCTGAGAAAGGTCATTAAATAATGTATAGTATGGGAAGTGACATAGAGTTACGTTAATGGAAACACTTAACACTGTTACCATGGTTAGTATGAAAAACATGCCCAAAAGGGACAAGTGCTGTTGGCTGCCACAATTGATTCCAGAAAACCTCATTAGTTCTGCTTCTCAACGATTTATGAAATACTGGAGAAATGCCTGTCATTGTTCTTCTGTCAATTAGAATCAAATATAACAAAAGCATAATCTGTTTTTTGTTACTGTATTTCTGGTCTGTATATGGCTGCCGTCCACAGTATATTATTTACTGTTGATCAAGAGAATTATTTCAATGGTGGGAAAAGAAAGCACTGACTGCAATTGTTACCTTCCAGTAGTCTGTGTATCTGGTCTGGCTTAAAATCTTTCACTGCAGAGCCAGTTCATGAATACTTTTCCTTTGGTTTCCCTATTCGATCAGATGGTTTTTAATCATTAACCTGTGTAGTTTTATGCTTTCTTGCCTGAGATTCATGGTCTCATTTGATTCTGTCACTGGCCATGTCTCACATCCCAGGGCATGTGGAGGGTACAAAGAAGATGAAAAGGCTGAAAGGTTGCTGAGGCTTTTCTTGCTAAAGCCTCAAATTCTACACTTCACTTCTGTCCCAGTTATTCACCCAAACTGTAACTAATCAGCATGACAACTTTGTTATTTTTCCATGTTATTTGCGAGAAATTAGCTTTATCCGTTTTTATCAGCATACAGTCTGAGTTCATTTGTATTCCTCATGATTGTATTCCTCATTATATGTTAAATAATAAAACTATTTTAATAATTTGCAAATAGAACTGACAGAGCTATAGTTAGAAGATTGTATTCAGCTCATTTTTCTCCCTGTTGTCACCTAGTATCCTTCTAATCAAACCTGACTGACAGGAAACTGTAGCAGTTGAGGAGCTCACATACATTAACTTTTCCTCTTCTCATTGCAGATCCAATAACCTACTGCGAATAAAATATAGTGACCGCTGAGGGCAGTAATACACAGACATAACTAAATCCTACAAATAGTGTTTACCAAATAAACTTGTGAGCTACCCACTTTAATTGCTGTCATTATTGGTGGAAGAGAGCAGACGGGTGTGCTAGATTGTAAAGAAATAAATAGGGATTGTAAGAGCCTGGACTCTTACTAACGGGTCTTCATTTTTATGCAGAAAGTGTCAAGAGGAGCTATATTACTCAAAATTTCTTTTACAACATACTGACCTGTGGCAGATGTAGATTTGTGTTATAGAATTCTACATGTAGAGAAATACAAAGAATCTTCAAATTCTCCTAGGACAATAAAAGCTAGATGTGCACAATTGAGTGAATCCTGTTGTACAAAAGTACCACTACTATTCTCTGACTACCACTTGCTTATCTCAGAATGCACTTTCCATCTCCCTGATCTCTGCTCCCAGATGGTCCATGAAATATTGCAGCAGCACACAGCTACTGCTGAGTGACTTGACCTGCTCTTGGTACTGTGGGAGTTCGGAGAGAGCACCATGGAGCTGACCATGTGTTAGCCTTCTCTTCAGCTAGGATAGGTTTACAGTGCATGCTGACAACTGTGCTGCCACAATGGTTAAATGTAGATCAGCTACATCCAAACTGTGCTCCCACCACTAAGAAAGATTTTTTTTTTTAGCTATCTAGAAATTAATCTAATTATCTAGAAATATCTAATATCTGTTATCTAATTAATCTAATTATCTAGAAATTTTATCTAATCTAAGCAACTTATGTAGTCGGTGTCACCTCCATACAAGCAATGGGGAAAATAGAAATTTCTGAAAGACAGTCTGTCACCTATTGTATTCATCAATTTTGGGATTACATGAGTCACACCTTAATTTATCAGTCCCTCTATACTGATTACAAAGTAAACCTATATAACTACCCTAGATTACACTGCTTTTCTGATGGTAGGAACTTGAAGACAGGAATCCCACCAGAACTGAGTCACAGGAAAACTGGTTGAAAAAGTACTTCAGTGAAGGAAACTGAAATATAGGACCACACAGAAACTAACAACAGAAATAGTAAAACAATAGATCTACATATCATTGTAGTAAAGTATTGTAAGTGAGGTTTTAGTGTAATGAAACTCTGTCACAGAATGCCATACTATACCCTAGAAGTGGAGACATCACTTTGTGTGTTAAAATTCTTATGTTTTCACTAAAGAAAGACTCTAAAAAATAACTAATATGACAGTATTATGTAGTTTTATTTATATGCATTGGTAATATTCCAGAATATTTTAATAATGTTGAGCTATGGGTGCCAATGTCTAGGCACAGTAACTCTGTGAGCAAATTATCAACTGTACAAATAAACAGAATTCCACTGGTCTAAGTACAGCACTACTGATTTATGCTAGCTGATTATTTTGGTGGAAAGCTTCAAGAAAAAATAATTCCATAACATACAAAATGTAAAAATAAATCTGAAAACAGAAATAATTCACTCCATTTAACTGTCCAAGATGAAACACAATTGCGTCTTTTCTTCTTTTGTGCATTCTTATTTATAGTACACAGTAAACTATCGAACAGAAACAACTAGCATATTGTGAGGTTCTAACAGTGGCTGACACTAGTTCAAACAGATGATCTTGACAGCATGCCCAAAGAAATGTTTCAGCTTTATAGTCTAGAAGATGTGTTTCTTCTGTGAACTAAGTACTTACATGAAGCATATATATATATATAGTTTTAAAATTAAGAACACAGTCTTTATTTTGTTAGGACTATATTGTTCAAGCTTGTGGCCCCTCAGGGAGGAAAAGGAGTTCTAGAGAAATGGAGTGCTGGCTGAACCTCACTGCTTATCTGAAATAGCATGAAAACTATTAATACATCTGGAGTAGTCGACTCAATGTTTTAATCTCCAAGAACGGCATTAGCTGCCAGGGTTTAGAGCAGGAGTTGTAATTGAATACTGAGACTTCCCAGATGAGGCTGTGTGAAATCTGGGTCTGCACCAGAACTATGGCAACGTACAGACTGCAGCTGCAAGGTGGCCAGGGATCAGGGGTTGGGATTTTGCATTCATTCATGTGAATGCATAGGTCTGTGATTTCAGGGAGTATCAACACACAGAATTGTTAGGCTGGAAAAGACCTTTAAAATCTTTATGTCAAACCTTTAATCTAGCACTGCCACTGTCTACCCCTAAACTGTGTTCCTAAGCACCTCATTTACACGTCTTTTACATACTGCCAGGAATGTAACTCAGGACTCAGCCACTTCCCCGGGCAATCTGTGCCAATGCTTCATAAGCCTTTTGGTGAAAAAAATGTTCTTAATGTCAAATCCAATCCCTGGTGCAACTTGAGGCTGTTTCTTCTTGTCTTGTGGTTTGGGAGAAGACATCGATCCCTACTTCATTACAACCTCCTTTCAGGTAGTTTCAGAGAGTGATAAGGTCTCCTTTTCTGCAAACTAAAAAAACCCAGGTCCTTCAGCCACTCCTCATCAGACTTGTGCTCCAAACCCTTCACTAGCTTTGTTGCCCATCTCAGGACACACTCCAGCACCTCAGTGTCTCTCTTTTAGTGAGTGGCCCAGAAGTGAACACAACACTCAAGGTGCAGCTTCAGCAGCACTGAGTAGAGGGGAACAATCACTGCCCTGGTCCTACTGGCCACAGTCTGATACAGGCCTGGATGTTCTTGGGCTTCTTGGTCAACTGAACACACNTGAGGCTGTTTCTTCTTGTCTTGTGGTTTGGGAGAAGACATCGATCCCTACTTCATTACAACCTCCTTTCAGGTAGTTTCAGAGAGTGATAAGGTCTCCTTTTCTGCAAACTAAAAAAACCCAGGTCCTTCAGCCACTCCTCATCAGACTTGTGCTTCAAACCCTTCACTAGCTTTGTTGCCCATCTCAGGACACACTCCAGCACCTCAGTGTCTCTCTTTTAGTGAGTGGCCCAGAAGTGAACACAACACTCAAGGTGCAGCTTCAGCAGCACTGAGTAGAGGGGAACAATCACTGCCCTGGTCCTACTGGCCACAGTCTGATACAGGCCTGGATGTTCTTGGGCTTCTTGGTCACCTGAACACACTGCTGGCTCATATTCAGGCATCTGTTGACCAACATCTCCAGGTCTTATTCTGCTGGGCAGCTTTCCAGCTGCTGAATATTATACAATTGGCCTCAGCCCATCAATCCAACCTGTCTAGGTTCCTCTGCAGAGCCTTACAAGCTAAGTATGGAAATAAAATAAATTCAAAATGCTCTAAGGATCACACTGTGAGTGTTTTAAAATTGATAGCAGATTTGTATGTTTGTACCAAAAGTGTGAGAGGCATCTAGTCTGGAAAGCTTCCAACAATAGAATGGAAGGTTCAAGACTGCTAGAGTTTCCTTTCTCACGCATTATACTTGTAGGTCATTGATTTCCTCTATAAATGTAAAACAGTTTGGTCAAAAAAATCATGATTCCAAACTCTGTAATAAAACTCATTTTCTCATAGCAATTCTAATTAGTACAGAAGTGTGTGAATATATCAAATTCTTCTGATAGCTTTCATTCCCCATATCTGAGTTAATGTTTGTTCTTTTGATAATGGTCCCCTTCAGTCACAGGGTCAAGGCATCCAAATATTTCATTGCAACAGACTGCAGCCCAAACACCTTCACAAAAACTATGTAGACAAGGTGTGACCCAAAAGGTGTGTTGAGTTTACAGTAAACTGGTGTGATCAACAAAAGGTTCTGCACGTGACCTTGTTGTTTGGGACAAACTGACAGCTGCCATAACTTGTGATTTCTATCAGTTTTGTAAGAAATCCTGTGCTTATGATACAGTAAAGTATAAATTTGACTTGTTTTTAATGAGTAAATATTAACTCCTGGTGGAACGCTTACTCCAAAATAACTATGAAATGATGCAATATCACATATTCTGACATTTCAGTTTTTGAAAGCATTCAACTGTTTAATAAAACACTGAGGAATAGTATTTTGTCATCACATGCACTGTTATATTAGCTATATGCATTTAGTTATAAACACAAGTATGTCTATTAAAATGATTCATTGTGACAGTTCAGACTATGAATCACTTCCAGACAGCACGGGAAGTCTGTACTAGCTGTTGTGTTGTTAGAAGGGCAACCAAGTTGTCCACTACTGTGCCAAAGTGTGACACATTATGGCACACACAAGATGAAGTATAGCCTAAGGGGAAGATTTTAGGCTGCAGTGAACTTGTTCTTCCTGGGCTTCAGCTCCACTGCTTACTGGATTTGTGACTTCAAGATTCTTTCTCACTCACTTTGAACAGCTCTGTATTAATTGATTTTCTCAAAACTGCCTACGGTTGCTGTCAGCCTGACAGCTCCAGTTTTAGGAGCAAGAGTTGGAACCTTGTCATCTCCAAGGCTCTGGTGATCACTGGCAGATAAATCATACCTGGGTTCTGAAGACTCTGACATAGGGCTAAAACCCTGCCAACTTTGACAAAAATCACCTCATGATAACCATGATGCATTATATCAGACAGTGAAGTGCTCAGAGTACATCACAAGTTTTCTGTAATTAACATAATTTCAGCATAATGCATGTATGTGCTGATGGTGCCAAGAGGTCAGCTGATGTGAGGTCACATGCTAACTAGGAACGAAAGATACATTTTCAGTCTTCAATCTTTACAAAGATATATCCTGATTAAGACTAGAAGAAATAGAAATATCAGTCTAAGTTGAGTATTAATTTTAGGAACACCAATTTTTTTCATGTAGATTTTTATATTCCAAGCTTTTTGTTTTAAAAAAAGTTCTCTGTTAATTCTGCCCACTAAAGGGAAAACAGACTCTCCCTTACCATGTCCTAATTAAGAGAGTTTTCTACTATATTACAAATGTGACTTTTTAGCCCAATCATGTACAATAATATTGACTGATGTAGCTCTGCATCTGTCAGTGCAGTTTTACTGCACTCTTATTCTCTTGATATTCTGTAATGTGAGTGCTCCATAAATAACATCAGTTCTTTTATTCCTGGGACACAGCCTGCCTGAGGCTAGCTAAGTTTTATCAATGTTGGGATTGTTTTCTAGTTTGTTTCTCAGAAACGTACTGGCAGAAATATACTGGCAAGTGTGGCAGATAATGCTGAAATTAATTTACCTCCCACAGCTGCCTACCACCATTATGTTAAGTCTCTTTGTCTTCTTCAAAAGAACTTTGGATATATATTCAATTTGAACCATGAACTCTATAACATTGCTTGTATCCTTGCTGACATTACGTACATTTATCAAGCTCAAAACAGATCTCACCTATGTCCTCTGCTCTGACTTTTCTTCACATGAAGGCTGAATATGGGTCTTGCTTCTCTGCTGTAAAAATGTATATTTAAGCTTTGGAATTAAATCAAGGAATATAAGGAAAGAAAAAACTGAGTATTACTTTTGGATTCATTAATGTTTTGTTCAAAATAGTCTGTGACTGAGGATTTACATCAATTTAAAATAGGAATAGTGTATCATACCTGCTCGTCAGTAACAGAACACACAGCCTCAGTCCAATATGCTGTCCCCATTCCAAAACAGCAACTATTTTCTATTATAAATACAATGAGACTTCTCCCCTGACAGTAATTGTAGAATGAAGCATTCATTAATTTTTTTTAATGAGATATTAATAGTATAAATTAAAGGCACAAATGTGAGCCAGCAATATACTGGTGATAATCTTGGTGAGAATTTACAAAATTATGATCTTTCAATAGTGAATTTGAATGAGTAGGTACAGAAGAAGTATTTACAGGTTGGATTTCTTTTTTTTTTTTTTTTTTCATTTTCCAGACAGTTCACCTTAATTTCCCACTCCTGATTTTCAGCATTTACACTTATCCATCCACTAATGATCTGATTTCATGAACTCATTAAATGTGTGTGGGCTATGACTCTGGATGTGTGTACGTAGGGCTGGTAGGAAGTCACAGGGAAGACAACAGTGCAGAGCTGACTATGCTTCTTGTGAAGTGCTTATTGGAACCACAACATATTTAATGCATCCTCTTAATTTTATTTTTTTCATTTGAGCGCGTTGTGTTGATCTGACAGCAGAATGGAAATCATTTAGACAAGATATCAGAGGGTTTTTACTGTCTGAGACTCAAGTTTCCTGTAAGACTAGGCCTGGTCATCTCCCCATCAGGCAGAGTATGTCCCATAGATTGGAGCAAACCCAAATCCCACAGTTTTCTTTAAATAGTAACATCTTGGGAAATGAAAAAAAGGTTCTGAGGCGAAACAAGCTGTGCTTGGCCTCTAGTTTGCTACACTTTTCGCTTTGCACATTATTCTGCATCTATAGATCTGTTAAATCCTGGCACTTCTTTAGAAAGCCAGATACTCTGCAGCTAAGTTAGATTTATACAAGCAAATTTAGTTTGTGGAACAGGTAAAGGAGTGATTTAAGAGCAATGCAGACTGAGAAGGAAACAAGCAAATGTGAAGGAGCAGGGCATACTGTAAAGGACTAAGTGGGAACATGTTGGTTTTGGCTGGACAACAGACTGCAGAGAAAAAGTTATTCCATCATCATAGCAACTAAAAGCCAAGAGAAAAGAGCAATAATCCTGTGGCCTAACAGTATTCAATGATGTCCCACAATGCTTTTTTTTTCATTTGAGTTTCAGATTAGATATTAACTGCAGTTGTTTTATCACTTTCCTTAAGTGTAATGTTCGCACTGTTTGCACATTAGAGGCCTGGTTCTATGGAGTGCTGGATACTTCAGAGACAGCAGAGGTAAGGCTGCTCAGCAGTTCAAAGCACCACATCCCACCTCAGTTTGTAGAGGAAATCTGCAATATCCATCTGATAGTACCAAGACTTTTCATGTTTTGTTTCACAGCATCTTTTAAATGTTACCTACACTCTACCTACAAAAATACTCTTATTTTCTCTCCACCTCACCTGTTCCATAGTTGTGTAATTCTGCTGAGGTCAGAGTGGTTCCTATTTTTCAGTGTGCAAGACAGGATAAAATGTAAAAAAGTTTTGTGGTCTGCAAGCCTAGGGCTGTGATTAGCAGTGTCACCAAAATATGTCAGATGGAAATAAAACTGGAAACTGAACATGCAAATGAGCAGATACTAGCTTCTGATTTCTGCCAAAGACTTGCCACGCAGTAAGAGTAATCGTATCAGCAAAACTGTGAAGTGAGGTTACAGACTGTTGGTGGTTTTCCAGCAAAGGGAAACATGCTGCAACATTGCAATGCACTATTTCCTTCTAGCCATCCCTATTTCGTCAAACAAGGTTTCTAAAAACAGCATTGGGGAACCTGGAGCCCTGCGTTGTTACACTGAAAACACCATTTTGCCACCTGGTGGTGGACTCTGTTTTTATGTTTTAAATGTTTTTACTTTTCAAACACTTCTTTCTATGCTGTGAACTGCTCAGGCAGACAAATTAGAAGGCATTTAGTAATTTTCTGGAAAAGTAGCTGTGTGGTCATTGTAAACTTATAGTTTGTTGGGATGAACTAGACAACTCGTTCATTTCAAGTACTCAGTTCAGTTATTTATTTCAAGCTTTGGAAAGTTCTTAATGTTCAAGATTTTGAACACTTATTTGTTTTTAAACATCAGCTTTGTTAAAGATTAGCCCTCTTGAAAGTTTTTTCTCTTTGTAATGATTTTCAGAGTACGTAGAGGACTTTATGCTGTAATATAGCCATGTAGAATCACCTACCACACATAACTTTTGGAGACTCACTGGGCTGTAGGAAAAATGCCACAGGTGCGTTGGTGCACTGATGCATTCCACTTTATTTTGAGGGAGGTAGGGAGCTGCTATACAGCTCAGCAATAAACATTTTGGAAATAACAGCATCTTTAAAAGAAGGCCTTGCAAAAGCATTCACTAAATGTGGGATTTTGTGCATGGAGACACTCCCATCTGGGATATATTTAGCTATAACAAAGATGTCTTTTGTTTGGCATCTCAGAAATGGCTGTTTTGTCCATAAGCCAGAGAACAAAACCAAGAAAAAAAGAGAAAGGTGTATTATTTTAGTCTCTTAATTTTATTTTGATATTTTCTGCTTGTTGGATTGCACCGAAGGAATAAATTTCCTGAGTGGTCTGCCAAACATTTTTATTCATTTAAAATTCTGAAATATATGCCAAAACTCCAGTGATTTTTTTTTCTCTTACTATAATAGTTCTTGTCTTACTGTAGAGGGCTAGGTAAGGATTGATGTTGAAATTGTACCTTCCCAAGAACAGTATAGTGCTAGCTACAAAAAAAACCAATAAACCCATATATAAATGAAAACCATTCAAGACCTTAAAATGCTCAGGAAAGTATGTACACTTCTTCCCAAGAAAATGGCCTATTTCTTGATATTGTCAGTCATTGGCACCACTGTGTGGACTGATGAGGTCAGAAAGGACTATGTAAAGGGTGCAACAGTCTCAACTTGTGTACTGTTAAACTAAGTCAGTTGGGTAGAGGCTAAGGGCACCCTTAGCAAAGGTGAGCTCAGGTGTTTCGGGGCCATCTGGTGAGTATGGATGGTCTGATGAGAGAGGACAGAACTATACGTACTCTGTCCTTACTTTCATTTGCCTGGTTATTCATTCACAGAACAGTATCGTTATGTATGGTCCTGTAAAAGCAGACTGATGAGGGTTTCCAAATGAAAGCAGATGACTGATGGTAAACTCCTATAAAAATACAAATGGCAAAACTTTCTCCAAAAGGCTAAGATAAAATAGTGAGGACAAGAAGACATAGCCTGGAATTAGATGTGAATTGACAGAGGCTAAACTAAATGTTATCAACTTCCTGAATGGGTTTTGAAGTATCAAAAAGATCCTCAGAAAACTGCTGTAACTCATGCTGCTGAATCCTAAAGAGGATTTATTGTTCAGCTTTTCCTATCTCTCCTCTCTCCTTAAAATTAAAGAATTGCTTTTATAACTGAAGTTGAAGGCAGACCTGACTTTATTAATAGCAGACCTCATACGTGTTTTAACTTTGCTAAGATTATTGCAGATTTATAGAACTTCCCAATAAGGATGTTTATGTTATGTTTCTACAAAGAGTTATTTCATGACACCAGTAAACTGTTAAATGATAGTTTCTTCTGTGTACATATGTCAAATCATAAACCAATTGACGAATGAGTTTTACTGTGGATTTGAATCAGGTTGTCATGATAGAGAAAACTGAAAACATGACCTTTATTTCTGTCGGCTTCACCTCTTTGGTAAACAGATAGTATTTGGTTTGGCTGAGTGAACAGAGATATTTCTGAACTGACTTTAATAATCCATCTGTTCAAGCTGTTTTTCAACAAATTATAGGATGATAATATAATTCAGGTGGGAAGAGATCTCAGAAAGTCTCCAGTTTAACCTCCTACCCCAAGCAGAGCCAGCTATGGGATCAGACACAGAGCTTTGTCATATCAGATCTTAAAACCCTCCCAAAATGGAGATTGAAACAACCTCTCTGTGCAACCTCTGCTACTACTTGATGGTCCTCCTCAAACACTTTGACTGAGCACAGACACCTGGGAGACTTTGTCAGTGACAACTGAGGCAGAGAAAGAATCGAGTTGTCACTGAATCACCTTCTCATTCTGCAATGGTCTCACATTTTCCTTGTCCAGCCTTGTGCTACTAATGTAACAGAAGGACCTTTTCCTTTCTCCCCATGATGTCCCTCACAAGTCTCAGTTCCAGCATTCCTGTATTCTTGGGCTGTGCTTCTTCTACCTCCATTGGCTGCCTTTTTGCACTGAAGCTCCATTACATGTCCCCAGGTCAGCCAAGCCAACCTCCTGATATGTTTACTTGTTTTCTTGAATGTTGAGGTGGAGGATGACGTCCTTAAAGACCTGACAGTTTCCTGAGCTCCTTTACCTTTCAGAGATGCTTCTCATAGGATCCTACCTGATAGTTCTTTAGACCGTTTTCCTGATGTCGGGAGTCTGCACATTGCTTCTGTCTTTCCTCACTCCTCACAGGATCTTCAATTGTGTGATTTCATGTTTGCTACTACAAGGCTGCTGATGATTAAACAAATGATGCCCAGTAAGCTCAAGCATGACTTGTACTTTCCCAAGTCCAGATTCTGAAATGAACCACGAGAGCAGGCTTGTTGCCTAAACAGCATCTCCTTTTCATCACTAGTTGAACCCAGCTTTTGTATAATCAGATTTTAGGGCTCCAGTCATACTATCTGAATAGACATCCACTTGTGAGGGTGAGATTCATGACTGTTCTCAGCTCTGAGGTCCTCAGCATGTTTCTTTTGGGCAAACCTCATCTCTAACTTAGCTATAGCTAACTTGAGCTTGCCTGCTTTCTCTATAGGCAGTGCAGAGACTCTTGACTCAGCCCAGAACTTGAAACAGATCAACAATTTTTTTTCCTCTAACTTCCTTCTGGAGAGCATAAATTTCTCTCTAGTTACTCTAAAGAGTGCTAGGCATTACCATCTTGTGACTAACCCTTAATTAACTCCCTCCAGACACAATTTCATTTCAGGTCTGTATGTGAGACTCCTTTGTATAAATTTGTTTAAACTGTGTCTCAGCATAGGGCTTGTTGTCCACAGGTGACAATATGAAGGATTTATCTTTCATAAGCCATATAAGAAATGAACTTTGTGACCTGCCAGAGCTATTCATCAAACACCAGCATTTGTCAGATTCTGAGAGCTTCTCTAAGAAACACTGGGGAGAGTAACTCTACCACACCTAAAACAGATGTCCTTGACGGACATCAGGTAAGTAATGTAGCTTCTCATTACAGGCAGCAAAAGGAATAGTTTGGAATAGAAACCCCAGGTCTTTTCTGCTGCTCCTACTGGTGAGCATCCCCTCTGATAAAACAGAGAATGAAAAACCAACATACCAGTTCCTAGAGAGCTGGAAATAAACGTTGCTCCTTAGGCTTCTGGCTGAATTAGGAAATGAAAAATTTCTTTAGCTACTTTCAGTTCCTGAAAAGAACTTAAAAGATCCTTTTACAAATCAACCTCCTGAACATTCTCAAAAATATTTTTATTAATCTTATTAAATATG
>WBNH01001216.1:123305-205547 GCA_013401255.1 Urocolius indicus | reverse complement strand
TTTTCCTCCCAAGTTAAGAAGCCTCTGTGGAATCACACGGGACAAGTTTTAGCCTGTTGTACAAAAACTATCTGAATCTTTGCTAAAACATAAAGAATTCTAAAGAATAATTCCTACAGCACGCCGCTGGTTTCATCCCTGCTAAGATTTCCCGGTGATTTTTCTCCTGGGCACTCATGCATGGCAGCAAGCAGGAAAACCCTGATGCCACGTGCATCTGATGGCCCCAGAGCCCTCTTTCTCACCAGACTCTTGTTGTTTTTGTAGCCACAAAGGGAGCAAGAGTAAAAATCTTTCCCTTTCAAGCAGCCATGAAGCAGAGCAGCTCTGCAAAGTGACTCAGCCTGCCCTGGGGCACATTTCTTTGCTGCCATTACAGAGGCAGAGCTTTCCACCTGCACCCTTTGCCCTTCATCCCCATCCCTGTCCCACACTTGCATTGAGCTCTGTGCTAGGCAGTGAGAAGGAGCTGTTGAGATAACTCAGTGCTGTGCAGCCAGTGCTTGTATCAGAAGGGCTTCTTGAGGGAGGCTGTGCTCTCCCTGTGCCTGCAGAGCCATTCTGTAGGTGACTGGGCAATGAAGAATCAGTGAAAATCTCCTACTGAGGAGGTTAAAGCTCGGTGTTAGTTGTTTTGCTTTCCAACAATTCCACATAATGTTTCAACAATACATATTTGTTTTCAGGGATCACTTTGAAAATAACTTGTGAGAATTGTTGTTGTCATACTCACTTTTCAACCACGCTCAGCCTAGAGCAGCTGCTCCAGGGGTGTTTGTGTCCAGCTGCTCCTGAGACCTTAGTGAGCTAACAGAGGTTCAGGACTGAGCCTTGCATTGCTCCTTCTCCTCCTATCTTCTGGAAATATCACATCTGGCCTGACTCTAAACCCAGTTAAGTAATTCCTGTGACAGTTGTGTGTCTCAAAACCACAGGCTTCTTAGGGAACCATCATTTTGGTTGGTGCCTTCAGTCCAGTCATAGAATCATAGAATCACACAATGGTAGGTTTGGAAGGGACCTTTAGAGATCATCCAGTCAAACCCCCCTGCAGAAGCAGGTTCACCTAGATCAGGTTGCAATGTTCCCCTTTGCCATCTTTTCAGTCCTCTCTAAGCTATTCCACATACGTTTTTAATGTGTGCCAAGGACTTTTATACATAAAAAGAGAGTCTGGAAACAGCATTGGGTGAGTTAGGTAATATGATGTCATTCCAAGGAATATGTCTGGATATATTTTCCCCCTACATGGTGTGTGCCACGTAGCTTGGAGGATCCGTTGCTGCCTTGGACGTGTGCGTGGTAGCTAGATGATTGTCAAGAAAAAATGAAGTAGCCAAGCCTGAGCCCAATGCCAAGAGTTATAAAGCCTTTGACTTGAGTCAGTTACTAAACCCAAAGATTCATCTGACTGCAGAAATTCAAAATGTGTCAGAAAAAAACCCTCTGCAAAGCACCGAAGGCACTGCTGATAAATAAGGGACGTTTGTGTCCTGCTAAATGTATTTTTGCATAATTACCAGTATATGGATTTGTATTGTTCAGAGCCCTAACGCTGAAGCTCCTGTGATGGATGCACAATGAAACAGGACTAATTGGAAGCATTAATTTAGACAGAGGCAGAAGTTGACACGGAGCTCTGAGTAAGAGACGCTTTATATTGCCATAGCAAGTACAAAGTGTTTGCCTGTAATTTGCAAGCTGGAGTCACACCACCTTCACAAACAAATTGTTGCAAACTGTTGCTGTGTCATTTTTCCCTCTTTTTGTTTTATTTCTCTCCTGATAAATACCTTGGACCCAAGGTCATCTTAAGGAAACCATTGTAATGCAATAGAAACGTTGCTGTAGGTGCTGCTGTGTTTCTGGCAGTGTAATTGACAGTGAATGAGCACACAGGAGCAGCTCCCAGCAGGGACACTTTGGAATAAATACACACTAAATAAGCCCAGTGGAATGGGAGAGTAATGTGTCTGCACAAAGAGCTACACGCTGTACAGCCCCTCGGAAATCTCCTCAGGTTCTGGCCTGTGACAGCAGAGCTGGAGACATGTTGGGTTTGCTGCTTCCTCTGCTTTATCTACCTGCTCCCACCCTGATCCCAGGTCAGTGTGGTGCTTCTAGCACCTAGGTGATGCCACTAACATCAGATGGAAGCGGCTGTCACTCCAGTGCCTGGCTGGGGCAGTGCCCAGAACAAGAGTTGGATGCTGACTGCATCAAAATACCACCTTAGGCGGGTTTCTTGTTGTCTTAGGCATTTCAGCCCCTGACCTTGGTTCAGGCCGGATGACTTGGTTTTAGCTACTATATATGAGTCTGTGAATTCACTGTTGGTGAATAATCTTGGCCCAAGCAGCTGTTTTCCACATATTTGAAATGCAAATACTTGAGTTTTATTTAAATCTCTTATTTGACTGAAAGGCTCATTTCCAACAAGCCAGGTAAAGGGGGCAGTTAAACACACAGGCAGCAGCTGTGCTGAGCTGTCATAGGATCATAGGATGGCTTCAGCTGGAAGAGATCTTGAAGCTCATGGAGTCCAGCCTTTGTCCCAGCCCTACCAACCACTAGACCATTTCCCTCAGTGCAACATCCACCTGTCTCTGAAATGCCTCAAGTGGCTCACCCAGCACCCAGGTTTGAAGAGAACAAAAGATGAACCTCTCCCTCCACTCCTTTGACTACCCCTTCCAGTTCTTATTTGCCATGAACCTTCAGGTTATCTCTTACTTCTCCTTTGGCCATTGCTCATCAGCTCCCTGCTGTGTTTTACTCTGCCAGTTCCTTTTTTATTTCCTATGTTCTCAGAGTTATTTGTGTGCTGAATAATGTCACGAATTGCACAGGAGTTGTCCTGGATTTACACCGGTGCAGCAGAAGCCACCCTATGTCCCAATGGACACTGCTATCAGTGGTCATGAAATTGGTTCCCTGAGGAAAGCCTTCAGTTATTTATTCCCACCCAGTCCTTTCACGTTGAATGGGGCTGAAACTCAGCACTTTGTCTTAAAATTATGTCCTTCATATAATGCTTCTTGACACTCCTTTTTCTTTGGTGTCCTGACCTTTGCTAAGGCTGTTGTTAATATATTCTCTTAGCCATGGTAGTTAATGCAAAGACTAATGTTGTCCTGCAGCTTTAACGCCAAAGTGCCACACTTAGTGCTCTGTCTCCAGAAGGAATTGCTTTCCCGTATCACACTTTGCCATGGGAATCATTGTGCTGCTCGGGTACAGTGACAGCTGAGAATGCTCAAAGGGGGAGGGGGGGAAGGGAAAATGTAATAAGGTAAAAGTCTGACAACAAGGCACTTATGTCAGTATTATCATTGCATTTCATGAGGATGTAACATCTGACTGCCACAAAGCTCTTCCAGCACCTGTCTGTTGGGAACTCAGAGTGATGTTTAATTGCGGTTCATTCGAAGTGCTTCAACAGAAAGTTGTTGGTTTGTCATTAGCTCTGCTGAGCTCTGGTCTCAAGGTTACATTTTGTGTATTAATAAATTAGGTCCAGACCAAGGAAAGCCTGGATCAGAGCAGTGTAAGCACTAAAACCATGTTATTAGCTATTTCAAAGATGAATTTGTCTTTCCAAATGCCCCACTGGGTATATTTGCACTTGCATTGTTTCTGAGGAAACAGCCCACAGCTGTGTTTGAAGCTTGTTGCCGACAAGTCAGGAAACCTGGAGCCCTCCCTGGGACTCAGGCAGTCACACATATTAAGGGCAGTGCAATGAAGTCAGGTGCTACCACTGAGGCAGGCACTGAAAGTACCAGAAATCGAACGTTCCCGTTGCACTGCTGGCGTCTCTGCGCTTCCACCAGCTACAAATCAATAGCCTCCAGGAGCAGAGCACTCAAGTCACAGGGTTAGAGACACATCCCACAGCAAAGCTGTGAGATTAGCACAAGCTCCTCAGGACTTTGCTCCTGCCATGCTCTCCCAGCAAGGGACAGGCCAGCTGTGTGTTTCCTATTGAGGCAGAGGCGTGTGAGCATGTGGTGCTGTCGGTAGCCGTGCTGGGGTTGCTGTGAGGCACCGCACAGCCGCTCTGCTCCGGAGGCAGAGGAGAGAAAGGTGGGAGAACAGGCGCTCTCTGCTTTGCCTGCTGGCTCCAGCCCCCAGCAGCAGCAGCTGAAGAGTAAGTGCTGCACTGTGGGAACTGTAAAATAGCCTGACTGAAATAAAATGAGCCTCCCAGCGTAGTTGCTGTAGAGGGGAGGAGGGAGATAAGATGTCCACGTCATATCACCAGCAACATAACCGTTATTAACGAAACAGAAGTCAGGGATGAATGAACACTGAGGCTGAGTTAACTTTCACATCAAGGGAAGATCCCTGAAGGGCTGTGTGCTGACAGGGCAGCACGGAAAAGCTGGTACATTTAATCTCTTCACAGGGGCTGCTCTGTGAATAATCAGGAGTTGTTAGGGCTGCCAGCCCAATTTCCTACCACAGTAAAATTGTGGAGGTGATGACATTTCAGGACTGGGTGAAGTAGCTTCTCTCCTGAATATAAACAGAGGCAGGTTTAACCATAGAGACAAATAAAACATCTTACTTTTAAAGCATTGTGCAAATAAAGCTGTGATAGGGGTTATGCTCATCATTATTAGTGGCATTCCAAACAGTGGTTCTCTGTTGATGGTGCAAAGCAACACATCCAGCAGTGGCATCCTGTCACCTTTGAGGCAGGATGAAACTCTGATGACCCCAAGTCCGCTTTGAACACTTACACCATTGAATGCAGGTGATGTGTCAGATACACAGTGGGTTCCTATGAAAAGGCAAGACCGACACACGTTCCAAATAACATTCAGAAGTAGCACGTGTGTACTGGAAGTGGATAGGGAGGTATTTTTAAACACAGATGTGCGTGTGAAAAGAGACCATCCGCACAGAAAGGTGAAACATTTCACTCCATTGTGTAACTGTGTAACAGGAAACATTAATTGCAGCAGCAAATGAACAGCAGATTTGATAGAAAGTGTTTTTATAAAGTGGTACCCTGTTCCTAACTTCATGCGTATTTCCACTTGAATTACTGATCCCCTGACTAATCAAGTACAGTGTATCACCGTGTCACCTCACCTCTATGTTCTTCGTGGATGAAAGGGTGTATCTCTACCTCTTGCATCTAATTCTGGAGCAGTAACATTGAGTGAAACATAAGCAGCAGAGTCCTGCTCTCATTAGCAGAAATTCTATCCAGCTAATGCTGTGGCCTTACTTACAAGAACATACTGTTTACCACACTAAGTTACACCATTGTTCTTTCCAGACCAACACTCAGCTTCAAAGGATGGCAAAAAAATCCCCATCTCAATATCTGTGCAGTCTTGCACTTCACCCAATGGAGCAAAAATTCCTTTCCTTCTCTCTGCAGTGAGCAGCTGATATTTTCAAGAAGGGGATTTGATCTTTCCCTTTTACCTCTGTTTGTCCTAATGCCACGTGCACCTTTGATCTTCTTGAGTTTCAGGCATGCACCTCCATTTTTTCGCAGGCTGCAGAGGGACTTTGCTGAGCCCTGGGGCCATCAGCAAGCCTTCATGAAAAGCAGCTCTTGCAACACCCATGTGGCTCAGTGCAGCTGAGCCCTAATGAACATCCAGGTTATTCTGAAGTCAGCCTTAGCTGAAGCCAGCTGCAACTTGAGACAACTAAGAGGCAACATAAACACTTGTTCTAGAAGCCAAAAGAAAGCTGTCTCTAGTCTATAGGAAGGATGAACAGAGATGAAAAATAACAGCTCCCTTCTTTCCTTAGCAACCTTACATCCCTTCCAGAGGCTTCACTAGCCCTGTATAATCCAGCAGATAATGAGAACAGCACGTTACAGCCTTTCTGGCTGATTTATGTGCAACCCTACATCCTGAGGCTGTGCTTGCAGGGGAAAACTCTGGATGTGCAAACTCTCGCTACCTTTTATAGCCCAAGTCCACCTCAGGAATTATTCCCATTCAGATGTGACCCTTTGTGCCCCTAAACCAGTAGCCAGTCCACCATGCTGGAAATGCTGGCTCCCTTGATCCTGACCTGGTTTGGTTCTTGCTTGTCCAGATGATAAACTGAGGCAGTGAATAACTGCACAGGCTCCTCACCCCCACTCACTCTGAGGCACTCTGAGGAACAGTGTCCCTTTTCCTTCAACTGGGCAGCAGTCAAAAAGTTGGAGTAAAGCTTTCATAGAATCATAGAATGTTAGGGGTTGGAAGGGACTTTTAGAGATCAGATAAATATAATAATTACTTTCTAATGATGTGTTACCTGTTCACAAAAGAAATCAGTGCAAGCTCCTCATTACGAGGTCTCACGAGATCAAGCACAATGACAACCAGGCACGTGGAGGTAATAATGTGTTTGAAAAGGACATGAGTAATACATCATCCAAATTGCTTTCAGGGAGCAGATGCAATGACCGAAATACCTTCAGGGTTTGTGGAAGTTAGTCAGCCTATGCATAACTATAACATCCCTTCTGGCTTCAGTATCAATATTTCTGTACCTTTAAGCATAGCTCATTTTTTTTTTTTGCAAGTAGGGGAAAAAAGCTCTGCATCATCAAAGCAGAGGGATCCACGGGTAGGGTGCTCTGCTCTGCTCAGCTCTGCCTCCTCACCACTTGTCATACAGCATGTTACAACACTTGAAATCAGCCACAGAGCAGAAGTTACTGGGAAAGACAGACAGAGGGACTCAGAGCCTGTAGCTATCAACGTTTCCTTAGGAAAAGACAAGCTAAAAATGACTGAGCTGTAAGGAAAGAGTATCCTGAGTCTAGAATAAGTGTCCTTGGTTGATAGGGAAGCCGGTGTAAATTAATTAGAGCTGGAGGCTTAGTCATGAAGAAATTAGGTTTGGAAAAAGACAGATCATCTGTTGCTGCACTCTGAACCCTCTGACTTGGTTACCTGCCAGTGGGAAGATTTTGAAAGAAGTGCAGCAGCTGTAAGAACTGTGATTTTTTTGAAAGAGGCTCATGCATGAAGAAGTAGCTCCTACTTGCTGATGCTACCTGCCACTTTCCAGTACAGCAGGCACCAGACATCTTGCCCTGCAGGGGTCAGGTGCAGCTGATCAGCAGCATGCTGTTTCTTTGAGAGGCAGCAGCTTCTAGCTTCAGCTGAATTTGTGTTTGCCCACTTACCCTCTCATATGGGGAAAAAAGAATGCAGAGAGAGATGCATTACCATGGAACTGCTGCCAGGCCCTGTTCTAGTCCACTCTTCATAACAAGTGTTGCTTTCTAAGGCTTGTAGTTTGGTTGTTCAGTAGAAAATGGTTCAGAAAGTCCAAGGCAATGAGATTTCCTCTCCTGAAAGCATCACAGTGTTTTCAAAAATCCCTCTTTTTTACCTCTTTATTATACTAACCAAATCCTCAGTTTGCTTTGTGATGATGCCATCTAAATAGATTGAGGTGGGTTTCATCTCAGCTGATCGTCACCACCTGAGAGCTGGACATCTAGTTGAAGCTCATCATCCTCTGTGTGACCTTTTTTGCTAATGGCAAGAGAGGAGCCTCTCTGGGACACTTGTCAATGGGGTGCATTGCCCACTAGAGCCACAGCTACCCTAGGCTAAGCATGTTTACTTTTACATATCTGAAGTTACTCACTGTTTCAGGGAATTGTCAGAAACCTTTTTAAGATGGTTTTTGAATCCTCCTTTCCCCCTTTTATCACTGCTTGTGAAATGGATACCCTTGCTTGAGTCAGCATCTGTGACACCAACTACATCCTCTCTTTGGCAATATCCTATTTTAAGCTTTGCATCAGAGGGCACAGCTATTTGTGTCATTGTCAAAACTCTTCAAAAGGTCCAGTGACATTGATGGTAGGTCTCTGAGAAGCCAAAGGTTCTGCAGTAACGTAAATAGGATCAGCAGCACTAAGTGCAGGTGAAAGAAAAAGCCAGCTGCACATCCTTTCTGTCTCCCTTGGCAACAGCATCCTGCCAACAAAAACTGCTGCCAAGTAAAGGCTGGAAAGGAAGGGATGGGGCTGGACAAGCTTTGTGTGACGGGGGAACTATCAGACCGAGGAACACTCATGTGCTTTTAAAATTATTTGTGGGGGGTTTTTCCAAGTGTTTTTGGACAAGGGAATACACAGACTCTCTGTGCTTAGGAAGAGTTTTCATCTGAAATTCCAAACAAAGGTTTCTGCAGTTTTGAGCCATATCTTTCCATCCATGACAGCACACGGGGAAGAAATCTGTGATGAGTTACTACTTACAGATGTGGAAAATCCTCCACCAAAGGTTAAAATATGTGGCACGCTTCTCTTGTTCCACCAGCTGCAGCTTCATGCTAAATCATTGTTTCAGCAGCAAGCTCTTAATCAGCCCCGAGTTCTAGAAACTGCTAAACAAGCTGATATTTGTAAGGACCTGGTTTGGTTTAGTTTTTTTACAACGTGCTGAATGTCTTTATTTAGAAAACCCTTCAGCCTGGAAATAGTAAAGGTGAGATGGCAGGGAGCAAAGGTGCATCAGCACGACAGCACAGCAATGCAAAGCACATCCAAGCTTGTTATTTGTTTGCTGTCTTTCCACATCCTCCATGAAACTATCATGGCTGTGAAAAGAGAGTTTGTGTAACTACGGAGGAAGGATACTTGTGATTTAGTATATGCATCGATGTCACTGTCAGAGGTCCCTTAGCTGCCAAATCTCAAACCTATCATCACAACATCATTCCTTTCTGAATGAGAAAGACGGCTGGCTGCAACGTGCTTGTATTCAAGGCCTGAAAAGAGGAGGATCTTCTCACCTGGTATGATAAGAGAGAAGAAGGAACTAGCTTTTCTCTCTAGCAAACTCTTAGGAAGGAATAGCAAATTGCTCAGGCTATTGCAGCACCCCTGGGTTTGACAGAGACTCTGAATCAAAGACTGAATAGAGAGGATTAACCTCTGACTCATGGGGGTTTGCTGTACTGCTCTCAAGAAGCCCCAACTTGTTGCTCTCTTGCTGTTTCCCTTGCCTTTTGAGGGACTGGTAGTCAGCTGCATGGGGCACGTTTTTCTGCTCTTCAGGCAGTGTGTTCTTCCAGACACCCATCTGTGCCAGAGAGAATGAGAAACGGGGGAAAAAGAGACAAGCAAATAAATGGAAGCAGGGAGGATTATGGCTTTAGGAATCACAGGATCTGTGAACTTCTTTACGGTCACAAAGTAAAAATTGCCCATTCTTCACTGAAGAGTGAAGAAATGAAGTGCATAACGTGCATTTGGATGCCAGGGAGGAGGAAGGAGAGAAGAAGACTGTGATTTCCTTCACCATATATTCCTCTGACATGAAAATATTAATATTATTAGAGACAGCTGAAGTGGAATGTCTGGTGGAGGTACAGAAGCAGGAGGTAGATCTGTAAAATGCATCCACACACAAAAAGCTAAACGCTGCACTGGAGGGAGGGCACTCTGCCTTGAAATAGGGACTGAACAGCCTCACAAGGACGTGCAGCTGGGGTGCTTGCTGCTGTTTTGTTCCCAGAAAACGAGAACTGCCAGCAGTCCTCTGGCATCTGAATAGACCCGTGTCAGACAAACTGTATCTGGACTTGATGGGAAACCAAGCTGGAATACCAAGCAGCCCTTCGATCTGCTGGCAGAGAGGGGGACTGGCTCAGTAAGTAATATTGCCTCGCAGTTGCAAAGGTACTCCATAAAGGAGCGAGCCCTCTCGCTGCACAGCCCTGCAAGACACGCCTGCCTGGGCTGTCTCTGTCCTCATTCCTCCAAACCAATTCCAACAATAACAGCAACTCCTGCGTGCAGCTGCCTCGTTAGGGAGAAGATGTATTTTTCCTTTCTCTGCTGAGGGATGAAGCTTCCGAACCTGTGTGATGTGAGCAGGTGAGGATGTCTGCTGACAAGTCCAAATGATATTTTCAGGTAAGTGATTACCTTGAACAAGCAGCTAGAGTCAGGCTCTTTCTTTTTATTACCCTCCTCTCGGTAATTACTGTTGCCCTACTTTGTCAGTAAGCCTTTCCACAAGGTTCCCTTGCTCGGATGTCTGTGTATGTTTAGCTGAACAGGGGATCCAAAGCATTTCTAAAGCACCTATTCCCATAGTATCTGTGAGTCCTTAGTGCAGCGTGAGGATGAATTGGGAGCTGCCTGCTCTGTGACTACATCACAACTGTCCTATTTGTATCACCCATTGTTTAACTTACTGAAGGACCAGAAATGAATTATGCTTTACAGACTCACTCTCTCTAAGCCTGTGAGGGAAGTGCATCTTGGAGGTGATCATAGGGTTTTTAAATCATTAAAGATACGGGACATCTTGCCACATGAAAGCTGTAGCTACCGTTGCCGTTGTTGCACAGGGAGCGTCAGCTGCTTAATTTGTGTTTGTACATGTGATTTCCAGAACTTGTGCTGATGCTGTTTTATGTGACTGCAAAGGGAGCTGCTACCCTGCATGTCTCATTCCCTGTATTTTACCAGATACCTTGTGTATTGAAGTTGAGGCTGATCACCCTGTCTAATACTGACAAAAGGAAACAGACAATAACTTGTAAGTTAGTAGCTGGGAGTCCTGGCATGAGAACCACTGATAATCAGGCATGGGAGAGAAATCTTCTATGCAGAGTAACCTACTTTTTCTTCTCTCAGTTCTGGCACCAGTCGTGGAGATGAAATTTGCTTAACTCTTTTGTTTGTACAAAGGCTGCTTTCCTGTGAGTGACAATCGTATTGCTTTGACAGATTACAAAGGAATGACCACAACAGAAGTCATTATATATACTTCCTGCACCGTTTCCATCTATTAAAGATTCATTTTGCTCCCTGTAACGTTTTAAGTTTGCTGGGAGACACATGAGAAGTCACTGGTGCGGTGAAGAAAGCTTTTGTTACAACAATACTCTTGCTGTTGCTTTGAAAAGGTTTTGCACAACCTTCTCTCACTGTTACTGATTGAAGACTTAGAAGCACGGAGAGGCTTTGGCATGCCATACACTGCCCATGTGCACCCAAGCTCCAGGTCTGTAGATAATGGGTCCTTTGTAGGACGGCTGCCATTGCTTCCCTTGCCCACGGCAGGCTGAAATCATGAGTCCAGCAGTAGATCTCTGCACAAAAAGCTCCTCCTGACTTCCTAGAGCAAAAATGTTTGCCAAGTGCTGCTCAGGTTAGCTCTGTTTGTCTTACTGCAAGGACTGAGGTAGAGGAGGCCAGAAGGGGTCAGATGCCAGACTGAGCTCGTTGTGCATATCCCTTTGCTGTAGAAAATGCGACTGTGCAGCAACAAAGTTTCCACTGGATCTCTGGCAATTAGGACTTGGTCCAAAGCTCAGAAAAGTCATCGGGAACCTTTCCACGGGCTTTAGATCAGAAGTTACGTAAGTTGGTGTTGTTTAAAGGGGGTGCCCCAGGGAGGCTGAACACGTGAGCTGACTCGACAGCCTCATGCCTGCTCTGCCATGTCATGCAAAAAGGCTGTTCTCGAAGTACCCACGAAGGGCCCCGTGCCACACCAGGCTGCGTTAACTCCTCAGTGAAGCCTTTTCTTGTTATCCTCTGCCAGGACACTGGCTCCTAGTGAGGGCTCCCAAGGCTCTGAGATAACACATCAGCTGCTGGGATCCAAATCACTTTGTTTTCATGTTTTGGAGGGAGGCACTTGTGCCTCCTGCATGCAAATAAGAGTTGTGAGGAAGTTCTCAAACGGAACTTCTCAAAAGGAGCCTGCGGATTTCATAGTCTGGGAAAGCAAAATATTCCTGACCCTTGACTTTCCTGAGACTCGCTGAGGACATAGCAGCAGTGTTTTAAAACAGTGCTGTAAAGGATTTCCTTCATTTGCTTGTTGTACACAACTGTACTCTCCTTTTCTGGGCTCCTCATGTGAGCACACAATGCGAAGAAGTACCTCAGAGACGTCCTGCTGAGAGTTGAACCATTGTACCGTGTCACCAGGAAGGAGCTGTTACGGCTGAAGCCTGCCAGCGCTCTCTGTGTGCACTCTGCTGTCATCCTTGAGCTAATTCATTTTGTACTTAATAGTCCCTTCTTGGTGCACTATGCAAAACCACAGGCTGACACGGTTCACACCACAGAGATGTCAGGTCAATCAGCCTTTTCACTGGGGTCGATTGGTTTTAATGTAGTCATAAAATTAGACTCCAAAAGTGGGAATTTGACACACAGCACTTAAAAGCCAAACCAGTTTGACCCCTTCTGAGCGTGAGCTCCTGTACCTTACAAATGGTTCCTTATGAAAAGCTTAATGTTGTGAACTGACCTTTGCAAATGTAATTATTAATACTTTCTATAATGTGCTTATGAGTTTGTAGGACCAGCAAATATTGTGCCACAAATTATGCCAGCAAATAGGACTTGCAGTCCTTACCCCAAAGGGCTCACGCTCTAAGTAAGATCAGTCCTGGGTCTTAGATGGCCAATACTGAAGAACTTAGTGAAGAACTCCAAGACTGCTGTGTGAACTGACCAAGAGCATCTGCTACGTACCGTCACCTGGGATAGCAAAACTTTGTCCATGACAATTTGATAGCAGCCAGGTGGCTTCCTTTCCGTGGCAGTCTGATTGAGGGTAAGCTGAGGCACCAGGAGATGATGGCTGTCGTACCTCCTACGGCCCTTTTCTCAGCATGGTGCATTTGTGAAGCAGAGACAGAGGTTGGGAAGGTAAGAAATATGAAAGGGTTGTTTTAGTTCATTTCTGTGACAAAGGCCTCCTGCACCTTAGAGAAATTCAGAATATCATTCTCCTAGACTTAAGCCAAAATTGCCAAACAGGGCAGTCTAATCTCAGGGATCTCACGAAGAGTCCCACTTTTGAAGTCATCACAAGTGATGGCAAAGTAAGTGGGAGCCCTGGGCAATCAGGTCACTGCAAATACAGACAGAGCATGCTTATGTGATCACACAGAGCATCTGAGAACATTGACTCCAGCTGTAATTTGCTTTCCAGTGGGCTGTTTATCAATTATAAAGCAAATTAATTCTACCTAAAAAGGCCAGCAAAGCCCACAGTGATGTCCTTATTGTCAGCTGGTTCTCCCAAGCACACAGCACTAGCTACTTTTACAGTGATCTACTAAGCCTAATATTTTTTCAGTACTTAGGGGCATGATTGTCACAGGAGGAGTTATTGTGGTCCATTCAACCAGTAAAAAAGTGTCCTAAGAAGCTGTAGCTTACAGGGCTGCAGTGGCTCCGCAGAGGCTGTTAAAGGGACTCTAGCAGATGAGCAAAACCTGACTGCCGCAGTCTGAGACAGCCAAACATCGTGGGGGTTATGGTTTATTGTCAGATAAATTACTTCTGATGTAGTAGTTCCTTTGAATAATTATTAATGCTTTACAAGACACCTAAAGGTAGTAGCTAAATGCATCAGGCTTCCCGTGCCTGTCATGTGGTGACCTGCTACCACAACAGACTGCCCCAGAGAGACTGTAAATCTTTACAGAAGCAAGCTTCTGATTTATCAGTATTTCAAGAAGCGGAGATGGATGTTAGGTAGGCTTTTAGCCAAAGAGCAGGGTTTCTAACCCCAGGGCACAATGTGCAGAAGAGCTGACAACTTCTTTATTCCATAAGGAATGTCCTGGAGAAAAACATTAACCTGGTAGAGATGTTTTTCTGTGAGTGAGGGGTGAGAAAAGGTACTTACAGAAAGAACACAGAAAAATTGCAGCAGGCATTACAATCATTGTCATCTAGCATCTCCTAAGGTCTGCCAGTGCACTTTATCTCGGGTGCTCGGAACAGCAGGCCTGAAGTTTCCTGAAACATTATCTGCACGCACCAAATCCAAAATAAATCGTCATCTTTTCCTCTTTGAATTTGTTCTGTGGCAGCAACTTGTCTTGGCATGAAATGTTAGCCATATGGACACTAGAATATCCGCTTTGACCTTGACCTCAGAAGAAGTGCTGCCAAAAATGGGAAGATAACTCCTGCCTTTCATTTCCAAGAGCCATGCTCCAGGAGTCTAGCACGATCTGCTCTCTTGGTTGCACCTCAGTGTACAGAATATGCTTTTTTCTTTGGCTAGGTGTTCTGCTAGGACCCTGTTTTCTGCAGCTGCCTAGGAACTGAGAAGCAGCATCTCTAACAATGGTTTAGTTGGCAGAGATACTTATTTCAAAATTAGGGAAAAAAACAAACCCAAACAAGGTAATTTTAGCGTGAGGCAGTGGAAAGTGCATTGCTTGTAATTGGCTCTGACTACTTTATCCAGTCAGTGTTTTCATTTTCTGCATAGATACCCTGCGAGGTAACAGGAGGCTGCTGGGGACAAGATGAGGTGAATTTTAGTGACTGCAGAGCTCTGTGCTCTTCTGGTTCTGAAATGATGAGTAGTGCTCAAAGCAGAGCAGCTGCCTGGGTAAGAGGAATAGGCACTGTGCCTTTGGTGAGTTTCTGCTGCGTGTATTGCAGCCCTTGCAAATGGGTGTGAATGATGCACAAGATTCAGAGTAAACACATTTCATGGCATTTGCATCTGTGCAAGGAGCAGCAGAGCCTTAGGGCTCACTGCACACCCAGTCAGAGATCTTTCCCCATGCTCTTTTTCTGCTGGTGTCCACAACATCTTCGCAAGTACGGTAGAACTAAATGGCACAACAATGCTCCCAGAGAAATCTGGCAAGCCTGGGAAGGGTGGAAAAGGGGGCAGGAAGGTACCACCTTGGCTGGAAGGTGACCATTAACCAGTTTGGAGTCCTGCAGCTTGGACCAGATCGTCTCTCTGCTTTGTTAAGACAGTGACAACATTTTTCACCTCAGTGCTGTTAGCTGAAATTCCCACTAGCACAGTGCTGCTGGTGCCATCCGATGCTGCTCAGCGGACTGTGCACGATGCATTTACTCTGTATGCTTCCTAGTGGGCAGAGAGCCACATTGCACTCGACAGCTTCAACATATGGAAACGGTGATGTGTGATTGATGCGGTCCCCGCGGGTCACGCGAACTCACGGTGTATTAGCCCTGCATCCTGGGGAGGCTTGTGCTGCTGCAGCTGCCCACGTCCATTATCTGGGGTAGGAATAAGTGGAAGAATTGATGTTCCCAGCGGTGTGAATCTAGCACCTTGTGAAATGATGTTGGCTGCGGAGAGTTGGTGGGGGGGAGGCAAATTTGACACAATCCGCTCCCACGGCGCGTGTGAGCGCAGAAGAGTTTACAACCAAATGTTTGTAGAGTACAAAAGGCAGTGGTGGTGGCTTCAGCCAGAGCCCTAATAATCATGTTACATTTTGAATTGGCCGTGATGGGTTTTCTTGTTCATTTTTAACATCTGAAGAGTTTCCACGTCAAATACTCTGAAATAAGTGACTAGATTTTCCAAGGCTGCTAAGCAAAGAACAGCATGTATAACCCAGGAGGCCCTCTCATGAGACATCCCTTCTTGACCTCATTTTCGGCAAGGGCTAAGCAGCTGCTCTCTCAAAGAACAGCTTGCTTAAAGGCATCTGAGTCTGGAGGCAGCCAAATTTAGGATTTTGCAGCCAAAAGAATGAGTGGACTAAGCTGCCCCGTAATGATGTGGACATTCATCTGGAGACCTCCTTGCCAGAACAAAAGTGAAAACGCCTTTTGTTTCTACCCAGAAAGAGCAGGATGCTTTGTAGCTTCTCCAGGGAAACCACCTACCTATAGCACTTTAGAGCACTCTCCTGAGTCCATACTGCAAACTTCTCTCCACTGCAGCCTTTCTGTTCCCACCTGGCTGCTTCCACTGCTACTTCCACAGCCCCTGTGGACTTTCTCTTCCTGCCCTCCCAGAGAAGCTGACAAAGTTGGATGCTAACCATTCTGTCCTTCTGCAGAACATGGAAGGTATTCCATGGAAGGTATTTTAGGAGGAATTTCTTTGCAGCAAGGGTTGTCAGGTGTTGGAAGGGGCTGCCCAGGGAGGTGCTGGAGTCACCATCCCTGGAGGGGTTTCAGAGACTGATGGATGTTGCACTGAGGGAAATGGTCTAGTGGTTGGTAGGGCTGGGACAAAGGCTGGACTCGATGAGCTTAAAGATCACATCCAGCTGAAACCATTCTATGAATCTATGATTTTATTCCTTCCTGCCAGACACTCAAGCAGTGCTGTTCCTTGTCTGCTGGTCCCTCTCTAGTGTCTCACTCTCTCTCTCCATTTTTTCCCTCCCCCCAGGCATTCTACTGATCTTGGCACTGACAGAAGAGCTGGTGTTTTCTGTTCAGGTACTGTCTCCCACTGTCTCCACCTCTCAGGGCTTCCCAATGGACACTACCACTACCACAGCCATGGGAACAACACCTCGTCACAAAGACCGCCCCACGGCACAGCCCCTTCCCACATCTGCGGGCACCGCTCCCCATCCCATCAGCCTGGTGATGGAGAAAGCCCCTTCCGCCGGGGAAAAGCAAGCGAGCGGCTCTCATTTGTACAACCAGAGTGCTTTTTACTCGGGACACACTCGCCCCAAGGGGAAAATAGTCCAGGTTTTCAAAGGCAATTTCACAGAGTCCTCAGAGCCTTACCTAAAGACAACCCTGCACTCTCCCTTCCCCACCCTGAGGAGCCCTTTTACAGACCACCCGTTTCAGCCCCAGACCGCGGCGTCCAGCGACCCGAACGGCACGGGGCTGGCAAGAACTGCACACTCGGAGCCTCCTCCCCAGCGCAGCGTGGCGGGAAGCCTTAGGGAAGCAGAGCACAGGGACGAGGCCGAGCTGGTGATGCAGGAGGCACATTTTGCCACCACAACCGCTGGACCATCGACTGATCCCGAAGCAGTGTCGGTGCCTTTTAAACCCACCCGCTACGGCGTATGGGATATGCTGAGCAAAAACAACTCTTGGGTGACCTTGAATCTCAGTACAAACGTCCCTCTCTTTGCTGGACCTGAGGCTGCAACGGCAGCCGGAGGTCACTCGGTTCAGACCAGTTTTGACGTCGGCGTGTCGGCGCCAGCAGCGGGAGCCCCCGAGGGACCCGCTCCCACGCAGCACGGTGGGGTGACCAACGCCACCTCGCTGGGCACTGTCCTCTCCTCGGCGCCTGCCACCAGGTTCTCCAGCTCCATTTCCACGGCCGGCTCCACCGCCACCGGCAACTTCCTAAACAGACTGGTTCCTGCTGGGACCTGGAAACCCGGCGTGCAAGGAAACATCTCCCATGTCACCGAGGGGGACAAACCTCAGCACAGAGCAACCATCTGCCTCAGCAAGATGGACATTGCCTGGATCATTCTGGCTATCAGCGTACCCATATCCTCATGTTGTAAGTTAATGGCTGCTTTATTTTGTTTTCTCCTTCCTTAAAATTCAGATTTCAGTCCATGCTTCAAGGGCAGGGTGGCTTGAGATAGACGAGAAGCACTCACTAGACAGAGCTCATGTTCACTGACCAAAGTGCTTAGCTCCAAAATGCAGAGCTAAAATGTTTCCACTTAAAGCATACTTGCTCTGTTGCTACTAGAAATCTCTTAGTCTTTTGGGCTGTAACACAACTCTAGGAGGCAAAGCAGCTTTACTTCAACGTGTGTAAACTGGCTACCAAAAATTCATAGAGTCACAGAATGGTAGAGGTTGAAAGAGACCTTTAGATTTCTTTAGCAGGTCCCACCTAGATCAGGTCACACAGGAACGTGTCCAGGTGGGTTTTGAAAACCTTCAGAGAAGGAGCCTCCACACTCTCCCTGGGCAGCCTGTGCCAAGGCTCCCTCACCTCAACAGGGAAATAGTTCCTCCTTATGTTTAAATGGAACTTTTTGTGTTCCAGCTTCTTTCCATTACCCCTTGTCCTGTCACTAGAGACAACAGAAAGGGGTGATGCCCCAACCTCCTGACACCCACCATTTAGATATTTGTAAATATTAATGAGATCCCCCCTCAGTCTCCTCTTCTCCAGACTAAACAGCCCCAGTTTCTGCAGCCTTTTCTCATAAGGAAGATGCTCCAGTCCCCTGATCATTTTGGTGGCCCTGCACTGGCCTCTCTCCAGCAGTTCCCTGTCCCTCTTGAGCTGAGGAGCCCAGAACTGGACACAGGACTCCAGATGAGGCCTCACCAGGGCAGAGCAGAGGAGGAGAAGAATCTCCCTCGACCTGCTGCCCACACTCTTCTTGATGCATCCCAGGCTGCCATTGGCCTTCTTGGCCACGAGGGCACATTGCTGGCTCATGGTCAGTTTTTAAAGTCCACTGCTGACCCAGAGGATTAATGACAGTTGTAATGACTAACACCTTGGGAAACACCAGTTTTCCAGTGCAATAAAATATTTCAGTGCAGGCAGTCTATGAACTGTCAGATTTTAAAGTCTGGTAACCAAAGGGCCAGTTTCCTCCATTTTACTTCTGACTTTACAGCTGCTGAGAGAGCAGGAAGGGTTTAAAATCCTGCCCTTCAGACAGCAAAAGTCAGCCACCTGCATGACCAGGGCAGGGCAGGTTCCCAGAGTGGCCTTAGGGTGTCATCATTTGACTTAGTGACAAAAAACACATGGGAAATGAGGAGAGAGCTTGTGAGTGGATGCCAGGGTGTTTCCTGCTTTAGCTGGGTTGTATCAGCAAGGCGGGTCAACATACTCTCTGGGGGTTTCACTGTTGCAGGGTTTGATTATGCTGATCTATGTAGAATGAAACAAAAACACTTCCCAGACTTTGCTGCCTTAGGAAACATAAAAGGGCAGCAGCCAACAATACTGAGGATTAATGCTGTTACAGCTATGAGCTGTACTGAGGACATGGCAAGATGATCTGACTGAGCCACTCCTGCCTTTTTGACAGTGCTGCTCTCTCCTGCCCTCTCTGAAGCACAGCTGCCAGATTCTGCCCCTCTCCTGCCTGGGTCTGACCTGGCACCTCCCTGAAACACTTTCAGATTGCTGAAGTTGCCCAAAAATATGCACTTTGCTCTTTGGTACTTTCTGTCCAACCAGTGAGGTGAATCAGCTGCCCGCGGGGTCAGAGTGAGACCTGGAGCAGATGAGGCTGCAGGAACACACACCTGGAGAGGGAGCTGCGCTAATCCTTTCAGCAGCTGCCAATTACTGGATTGGCTCAGCATATCAGTTAGACTTGTACCTCTGGGGCCATCAGTTCTGCTATTGCCAGTGTGGTTAAAACCACAAGCGAGAACAAAGCCTAAAAATGTTCTAAAAGATGGACAATCAAAAACAGAAACAGAAATCTGCAGACATCCTTCTGCAAAGGACGGAGAGGAGAAAGACCAAACAGGGTGAGAAGCAAATGAATTCATCCAAGAATGATGTTTTGGTCCAGTGTTTTGAAAGACAGGTGATCTGGATAGAAAGTGTCCAAATACAAAACACCAAGTATAACACCATACACCAGAAGCATAGGAAGCAGAAGCAGTGTGTAAACTGATGAGTGCCTGCCTGCAGCGTGCCACAGATGAGCTAATAACTAATGGCAGTTGTTAGTAGTAGTAGGAAGAAGAGTGTGTTGGCAGGACTTCTAACCTAATGTCCATTACCTAGAAGAGTTTAAACTTTCCTTCTTAAGATATGTGCCATAACAGTGTGTGTTCATATGACAGGGCCTATTCTGTTCCTTGTTATTTCTAAGCTACGTTTGCTTAAAAGGCAAAAGTTATTTCAAAATTAGCCATACTAACTCAAATACAACTGGGCCTTTGAGTCAGAGGTTTAAGACCTACTTTCAGGATGAGGTTTCTGAGGGTAGTCTTCAGTGGGACTCTCCTTTTGAAACCTGGGGATCCTCAGACACATTTCAGAGTTGAAATGAATGGTAGGCAGGCATTTAAACGGGATTTGGTTTTCTGATCGGGCTGAAGTGCCTAAGAAATTGCTTTCCTCCCAAAGTTATGCTGTTTCAACTGTGCCATAGTAAGTGCTGGTAAGGCAGAGGGTTTCCTATAGCAGAAGAAAAATAAGCAACAGCAACCTAAAGCTCTTTTTTTCCAGATGCACGTGTGGGTTGTGACCTCTCTCTGTGCTGCAGACTGTAGGGGTGCTCACTTTCCTGACCCCCAGCAACTGTGTCTTTGGGCACAGGTGTGTGGTGTGGGGTGTGAGAAGAGGACTGTCGCCACCTCCCGGGCACAGGCACCTGCAGCCAAGGACAGGCGGCTTCCCACTGGCTTCCTCCCTTCTGGTTTAGAGGAGGGTGATGCGAAGGGATGGACAGAGAGTACAGCCACTTGGATTTCGTGTTTTCAGACAGAGACTTACAGCTGTTGTGGGCACGGAGTGAGAAAACGCTGTCCTGCTCCTGCCTTGGGATGCTGAAAGGTGGAGGTATCTCAGGTATTGAGACAGACTCATATCTGAGCTGCCTTTGGAGGGAACACGGGGAAAGTCACAGAGGACTCCTGTCATGGGAAGTTGTTGCTGCCCCGGAGCTGTGGGCTGGTGGCTCTGTGCTCAGGCTGGCACCTTCAGGGCTGCTGGCCAGACCCAGCGAGGGGGATGGGAAGCCATGAGCAGCTGCTGTGAGAAAGGAGGCAGCCCTGTCCCAGGGGAGAGGCAGCCCTGAGGGAGGGAGATCAGCAATACCCTGGGAAGAAGAAGACAGAGGTGAGGAGAGGCATCCACAGCCTCTGCTGCTCCTACAGAGCTGCAGGAATCTAATTAACTTGCCTCCCTCTTCCTGCTAATGAGGAGTGCCTTGCAGCCAGCTCCCTGACCTCTGGGCTCTCTGCAGAGCCCTTGCAGAGCTGGGCAGTGGCCAGTGCCTCTCTCTGCTGGGAGCTCTCGTGCTTCTTCCACATAATCCCCTCCCTGTGCAAAGGGTGCCGAGGAGGCTGCAAACTTTCCTTCTCTGGGGGCTTCTGGGCACAGCTTGTTCTGGCTCAAACCCTCAGAAGGGAGAACACATCAGGACACTGCAGAGACACGTCCATCCCTCTCCAACACGCGATGCAGCAAGGCCCCACGTGCTGCTCACTCTCACACCTTTTATTGATGGGCACCTTGTTACTTCCATAGCAGGTGAGGTGACCTGCTGGAGACTGACCCCAGGAGCCCTTGGCTCCTCATCCTCACTGGAAGAAATGACTGTGCTGTGTTTCTCCTCACAGAGAAAAAGACCCCATGGGGGCTGGCAAGCCACATCTGCTGTGTGAACCTGGGGGAATCTTCTCACCTTTTGGTACTTCACTTTCATGGTATAGATAAGGGGGTAATGTCACTAAGACCATTTGAGGGCTGCAAAAATGAAGGATTCTGTATCACTGCATTCCCAGAAAAGCAAAATCATCTTTAACACTGCTATCAGTCATGTCTCAGTCTGAGTTTCTGTGTGTTGTATCTTGAGTTAGTGTTGTGGTGTCCTTCAGGCAGCCTTGGACTCTTTGTTGTCCACGTGCATTCATACATGTGTGGGTTGCTGTGCAGAACAAGGTACAGTATGAGCTCATTTTAAAACCCACTGTCCCAGTCCTTGGGCTCCCAGTACTTAGGTCTCTGTAATTACCAAATGACACAATAAAACGTGGAAGAGCAGAAACTTAGGAATCAGATGCGCAGAAGTCAATTCAGACAGTCAGTTCTGCTGACAGGGGAAAACGTGAGAGGAAGGCTGAGCCTCTGAACGCAGCCATCAGCAGAACTCAAAGACTATATGAAGAATTGCCTTGGAGCTGACCCCACTTAGCTCACATTTCATGCACTGGGATACGTTCCAAAATTATCTCACCCACTTTCTCCATCGCAAACCCCATGAACATTTGCTTCCTGGTCTGAAGTAACACAGATCCTAAGCCCTGAGTCTAATCCCCAGGTGTGAGCCCAGACTGAGCTGGAGAAGAGGCTCCTATCTCCAGATGTAAGCAGCTAGAGTCAGTAACCAAATCCATCGTGATACCTGTATTGCAGCTAAGGCTGTACTCCTATAGCCAGCCACAGCAAACGAGGGAAATAGAAAGAAATATGGACAAGGATGCTATTTCAGTTACTGAGGCAAGAGCTCCATAGAACTTTAGGTTATGCAGGCACAGGGAGAAGTAAATAAACATCCTTCAGTCTGAATGGTTTCCCAGCGTAGAAGTGCTTGCAATGTTTGGGTCTGTTAACATCGTGTTTCACATGGGAGCTGGAGTGGGGGGGAAGGGGGTGTGCAGCTATGTAAGGCTGGTAAAATATTTAAGTGAGTTCAAAGAAAAGACAGAACACTATCAGGAAACTGTAGGGAGTTGGTGTGATCTCGTTACACTGCATTTCTGAGGCCAGCATTGAATACAGTGTATAACCCTGATGGTTGATGTTTTTAAACCAGAGTGGAAGATTGGAAAAGAGCTACGTGAATGATTTAAGAGCTGAGAAACTCAACATAACTCCACTTGTGTCCTCATGTAGCCCAAGAAGAGGTTGAAGCCTCTGTCCCCTCTGGGGGACATTTCTGTAGCATACAGGAAGATTTTAACCAAAAAGGCAAAAGGAGATTGAGAAAGTGGCAGTTGAAGCTGAAGCTATTTAGACAACAAGAGGAACATAACCGTGTTCCCACAATGGAAATTAAGTATTGAGACAAACTTTGTGGGAATGGGAAGGATATCTGGTCTCTCCATGTCCTTAACTGAAGCTGGGTATTTTCCTTTGAGATGTGCTGTACCTTAAATACAGCTTAGGGATAACAGGTGAAAGTCTCCTGGCATGCAGGTGGTGTGCAGGCAAGAGCAGATGATGGACATGTTCCCACCAGCCTGGAAACCTGTACATCTGTGAGAATCTCGTTGCTCCTGTTTGTGGGATGTATGATGTCCTGTTTCATATGTGGGGAGACAGATTATGCAGGTATCATTTGCCTTTGGGCCAGAAAGAGGCCAGTGTCAGAGCTAGAGCCTCATCAGCAGCTCAGCCCCTGAATGTGTGGGTTGACTTTTCTCCCTCCAGACTGGGAAACGGGTTAGAAATGCTCCTCAACTCCCTCAGCTACAGAGTCCACAGCTTCAGGCTGACGCAGGGACAAGGCTGAAGTGTCCTGCTCATGGCACTCACTATTGATTTTAACATGGACCAAGCAAAGGGAAAAGTCACTTTAGCTTCTCTGACTCCCAGAAAGCATCCAGGTGAGTGCTTGAAAGCCCAAGAAGAGTTAGCCCTTTTTCTACCCAAAGGGTTGGCCATCTCTGAAACAGAGGTGATACGTTCCTTACGAGAACGTCCCATAATATACCAGCAAAGATAAGTGGGGTGTTGCAGCTACTGTTTCTCTCTTCAGTTTTGTTCTTGTTATTATTGCTATTACTCCCTTCCAAACCATCTCTGCCCTCTGTGTGCTTCTACTTTATATGTACTCCTTGGCCATCTCAACTGTGTGGGAAGAGGTTTTTCTGTAATACACATGATTTTAATCGTGGGAGCAAATAGATATCAGAGGGTATCAGTAAAGCTGTACCTTGTTCCCAGTTTTGTTCTGGAAGTGAGAAGTCCTCTGTGAGCTACATTAACTTCACTCAAACGTGCCCCAAAAGGGTAGATAATATGAAGAGGGAACAGCCCCATTCCAGCCCTGCTGTCCTCTCTATCCCTCTTAAATCAGGTCTCCTCTGCCTTAAATTGGGGCAGCTTAGGTAGACAGCCTTCTGCTGAAACATGTGGTATCCAAGGAAGCTTGGGAACCCATTTTCCACGGTCTTCCATCCGTTTGCTTATGTGTGCAATAGTGTTGGAGGCCAAGAGTGTAATTAAGGGAGAGAGCATTATTGCTGTATAGCAACCATATCTGCACATGGCCAGGCCATGCAGGGATCTCTCTCAGCTCAGTGTCACTGGCTTTCCAGCCCCTAAAACCCAAATGAGATACTTCTCTGTCACCAGCCACAACACTTCATAAGCTGTAAAACCTCAGGCTTTCAAATTATTTGGGCAGAGAGAGTTGGTTTCACTGGGGCTCTCATACCCTCAGGCACCTCTGGAAATGCTCTGTGCTTTAGGGAGCACTTGTTGCTGGAGTACTGAAGAGCTCCAAGGTCTTGTTGATTCCCACCAGCATCAAGGAGGACTGAATGTGGGTCTTGCTTCACTTCCTAAGTCCTGCTTCACTTCCTAACCTTCAGAATGAGTGGAAGCTAATGGTATGTTTGAGGATCACCTGTGTTTTTGAAACACGCAGGAACAGCGTGGGAGGTTTTTCCATTAGTTTTGGAAGAAGAGTGAGAGTGTAGGCTCACCTTTCTCTGTGAAGCAGACATAAACTGCCTGAACTCAAACCCATTAATTTTTTTATTTCTCAGTAGCTTATTCTTTTTTAACTAGAGCTCTGGCCTTGCACTGCTGGATTGCCATTTGATGTGAGGAGGTGGGATAAGAAATGAGACTCTTGGCACATGGGTGTCTGCAATGTTTGTCAAAACATACAAAGCAGCTTTGACCTCTCTTCAGTCTTCTCTTTCCCCTGGGCTATAATTCTAGTAAATAATTTTGGCTGTAGCTGAGGAAATAATGTTTTTTTTTCGGCATCATGAATATCTTCTCCTACCATGAGAGGTTTAGAGATAGTGGAGTGAATTTACAGCAGGGCATTCCCTATTTCAGAGGTACAAATCAAAGCACACATCCAGGTACCTGCCTGTATAAATCAGGCAGATTACTAGCACAGCTGGTCAATTAATTCCACAGGTACAAGCACACAGAGCTTTTATGTTACTCCTCTGAATAAACCCTTACACGTGCCTCAGCTTCTGCCTGAGGAAGGACCAGTGGGAGCAGCAAGTTGGTGGCAGTGGATTTGCCTGGCTCTCATAAAATTGCCACGTTACCCATCCGAGCTGCAACAGAGATGATTAAACCAAAGGCAATGCCAGAAAATGAGACCTGACCAGCTTTGTAGATCCCACATCCTGATAGAGCTGATGGAAGGAGGCAGGCAGGAAAGCCCCCAGCTGAGGGTTAGAGCTGCCCTGGAAGTGTGAGCTATGTGAGGCTGGTGCCGGAGGGGATCTCCACACCACCTCATCACCGTCTCATCCCACTCAGGAGCCCATCTGGTCCCAGATGGTTTGGAGCACGGTCACAAAGCACCAAAAATCCAAGTTATGAATGTGAAGTGACAGGGGCAGGTGTCAGTGGCACCTCAGGGCACAAGCTTTTGGTATTGCACGTGTGCAACTACATGCATTGATGAAGTGGGTATTTGAGCCCAGGACATGTGTCTCTCGCTGCCCATCTGCTCATGACTGCAGTGTCTGAACACGTTAGAAGCAGAAAAGGTCTGCACAGAAGCATCCTTTGCAGTCCCTGGGGAGTGCCCTCTGGCCTGGAGGCTCTATAAATCTCTGCTTGGGTATTGAAATGACATCAGTTACAACACCAAAGCTTTTCACTAGCCAGGCAGCCACATATTGGAGATTACAAACTCATGTCAAAAAAGCAAGTAACAACTGTATATTCTGCCAAGCCAAAAGCCTCATATGCTAGTTTCTGATTTCACTGTGTGGGATTCTTTAGGAGAGGGCTAGATCTGACTGAGAGTGAATCCTATGAGTGAAGGTCACCAGCCCTCCCCTTAAGTAGCATAAACACCAAATCCGTGGTTGTGATAAACCCTTAATTGGAAGGAAATAACCAAAATGATGATGTGTTTGTATTGACAGCAGTTCTGCTGACAGTCTGCTGCATGAGGAGGAAGAAAAAGACATCTAACCCAGAAAACAACCTGAGCTACTGGAATAACGCTATTACCATGGACTACTTCAACAGGCACGCTGTGGAGTTACCGAGAGAGATCCAGTCCCTGGAGACTTCAGAGGTACCTCACTTGCAGAACTAGTGTCTGGAAACTGTAATTGAGGCCGTGTTGGGAGAAGGGGAGAAGAAGTCATAGCAATAATGCCTTGAAATCCTTATGCACATTCAGGGAAACAGCTTTTAGAGGAGGACTCACCCCTACACATGTGAAAGGTGGGATGTCTGTCACCGAAACCCAGTTGCCAGCCATTTACAGATATGTTCCATGTTGCTGTGTGGTCACAGGATTTAACCATCTCTAGATGAATTTGTTCCAAGGTTTCTCTTCCTTTTGAGCCTACGGCCAACATCTAGCTATGCCATGACTGTTGAGGAGAGCTCCTTGGGATGACTTGTAACCCACAGTCAGTCCTTCTAATCTGTCTATTGTGTGTGTCCCACACAGCACCAGATAAAGCGGGCAGTGGGAGTTAATAAAGCAAAGAAAGTTTGTGCATTCATGTCTCAGGAGCTGCCTGCAGCTTCTCAAGTGGCAGTTCAGAGGGTGAATGTTCCCTGTGTGTAGGCAATCAAGCATCAGTATGAGTGTGTGTAGTGGTGGTACGTACTGACCAGCCTTTACTGAATGGATGTGACTGGTTCAGGGGTGTTATTCATATGTGGGCAGGTGATCCTGTGGATAGAAATGTATTCCCTGGCCTCTGAGACGGGAGGATAATTTAGCTTAGTTCAAAGGTATTTAAAAGCTAGAAACAATGGAGAGTTTGGGTTTATGCTAAAGTGATTTTCAGATGAGCTAGCTGACTAACTCCTTAAATGTAAGAAGTGTTTAGAAAGGAACCTCTGAGATTAGACAACTGGCTGCTTCATCAGCCTCACTCTGCTGGCAATCGTATTGCTCAAGCAAAGGCAGGACCTGGTCTAGACTTACCAAGAACTGCAGGATAGGCCTGTTCACAGTCAAGATGCCCTCCAAAAACTGTCATCTGAATCATTTAAACCTGATCAGAACGTGCCTGAACTGGGGCACACCTGACCAGCTTGGAGCCATGTATGTGGGTTTCTGACCTTCAAAAGAAGCTGGAAATGCATCTTTGAAGAGTCAAGTCCTGCTGATAGGAAATGTTGTGAAAGTGAAGGGGGGAAAAAAGTGAAAGTTCGAATTCTAAGGGACTTGAAGTTTGGTGCAGCTGGCTTCTGGCTCCCCACATTGAGAAAGACTCAGCCTACCTCTGACTGTCAGAGAAGCTCTTCACTCACAGCTCTGACTGCCTGAAGAAGGGCAAAACTGGCTCAGCAAACTCAGCTCTCAGGAGCCGGAGCCTGCAAAATTCAGGCACCTGAGGAGGACTGAGGGATGAATTAAAAATAATGGTCCCTTCCTGGTGTGCATTTGAATGGGGCAACCGAGTGCCCTGTGTGCTCATGGAGGGTGAGGGGTGCCAAGTGCTCACACTACTTCTCTATCTCTCTCCTAGGATCACCTCTCCGAGCCGCGCTCCCCTGCCAACGGCGACTACCGGGACAGCGGCATGGTCCTTGTCAACCCCTTCTGTCAAGAAACGCTGTTTGTAGGACACGAGCAAGTCTCTGAAATATGACCCCACAGCTGCCCACCTATTGCAGTTTCATCTCTACTGTCTCCAGATTATAAATAAATATATATATATTATAAATATAATCTTTGTGTAACCCTGAATTATGAAAAATGTTTTCAGCTTTTTCTTTTCTCTCTCAGAATTGTCAGCCCCTTTTTTATAAGTGTGGTAAAACTTTACAGAACAAACTGTGGCTTTATAAAATAAAGGTATTTCTAAGCAAAGCACCTGTCAGGTGGACTGTTTTCTTCACTGCTGTTTACAATCTGCTGCTGAATGTACTGGCTCTGGAGGAATATTGGGTAAGGCTGCATTTTGTGCTGGCAGCGTGTGCTGGGTGCAACATCCTGCATCCTACATGACGTCGTTCAGCCTGACATCACTCAACCATTCTGTCTCTTACTATAAAATGACTTGGGTCACTCCTTTTCTTTAGCCTGCCAAGCTAGAATGGAAATCAGACTTAAACAGGAGAGACAAGTTCCAGCTTGAGTTCCAAAACGGTTTCGTGAGCAAGGACAAGAATGTCTTCCTTCCTGCATTGTGTCCTAAACACACTACACACTGGAGTCTCTGCTGCTCTGCTCCAGCCCAACGAGTCCTGGATTGTTTCCCACGGGGCAAACAGCCTCAAAGGAAGGTAGGTAGAGTGTCTTTTCAAAGGAACAGAAACCTTCTTTGAATTTATTAGACATTTCAATATCTGATGACTAGGGACTCCCAGCAATTGAGTGCTGTGGCTTTGACCATGTTTCCACTTCCCCACTGTTGTATTTATCTTGTGCACTTAGAGTGCTGGTGCCACTGAATCAAGTTTCCTCATGTCCCACTCTCCTCTCTGAGAATCCTCTTTTCCCCTCAGGAGCAAAAACCACAGTGCTTCAGAGCAAAAAGGCATTTGTGTGCTGCCGGTGGGGGGAACAAAGCTTAAATGTTGGACTATACACAGGTTGTTACAAGGAAAGGCTTTGCCTAAATCAATGCTGTCTCTTCCAGTCACCCAGAATTGTTACTGTGAGACAAATTTTCATATTCAAATTGCCTTTTTCGTATGGTTTGGTGAGTGAAGTGGCCTCTGGCCTTTGAGGCCTTGGCCGTCCTCTCCCCACCTCTGGCTATCAGTGCTTCTGTGTTATTCTCTCCCTCCACTCCTTGCTTCATCAGGAGCAGGCTGCTCCAGCCACCTGCTCTGGTTTGATCACTCGGTTGCGTGACCGGGAAGTTTGAGTGAGTGTGGCATCATTAACCGTGTGCCTCATTCAAGGTGAGCTGTGGCTGGTACCAGAAAAGGGGATTAGAGCAGCAGTGGCACACGTGGCCCAGCTGTTCTCACCTGCCAGCAGTGTCCCCGGTGGCCGACCTGACAGCTTTACTAACTGATGGCTGGAATTGGACCAAGATGTGACTCCCCCTAAGGATGGGGGAGCCACAGAGGTGTTGTTGTCCCTCCTTTCTCCCCAGCCCACGTGTGTACCTCCACCGTGCTGAGGCACAAATCTGAATGTGGGCCACAGGCTTCCTAAAAATTAGAAGAATGTGACCTTGTAGGGGCTCTTTTAGATCCTCGATTTTCTGCTCAGAATCAGAGAGCCATGCACTGCTTCGCTATGAGATGACCGGGGCAGGCAGGAAGAGGTGGTTGATAGGGCTGGGACAAAGGCTGGACTCGGTGATGTTAAAGGTCTCTTCCAGCTGAAACGATTCTATGATTCTATAGGTGGCTGTGTATGGATGTGGATGGGGACTTTGGGAATATATTGTTTCACCATCACATAAACCCTTTGTTATATGATATCTGTGATCCTTATGATCAAATACTAAACAGCCTCCAGGAAATCACTGATGGATTCAAGAGTTAAAACTTCCTGGGGGTCTTGCCGTGAGAGAAAGCAATCCCATGGGGACCTTTGTCTTCTGTTTCATGAAGGAGGTGGAAAGAGAGAACGAGGTGACAAAGAACTAAGTGAACTCCTTGCAGGAAAAGGCTTTACGTTGCCCTTTGTTTGCAGTATGCTGAGTTGGTTTTGCAAGGCACATTTACTGTTTTGTTTTATTTGACCCGGAGTGAATACACTGAAAATGTGTAAGAGGTACTGGAGGCTTCTTCTTGTTCAGCCAGCCTAGTTTGCTCGGTAAGCTAAGTGCAGAATGCTTAGAAAGTAGCTAAAAAAATAGCTGCTGAAGTGTGAGGTGCTGTGCTGCTCCCAAGCTTCAAACAGCCGGGGAACGGTGAGCTGCGCTCAGGCAGTCCCACGGCTCTCAGGGTTAAAAGCCAAGCCATGCTGCAGCCGTGAGCCCAGTGAGCCGGGATTAGGCACCCGCGGGAGATGGGGATTTCGGACTGTGTTCCACCTCGCCAAAGCCTCAGTGCCGGCCCCACACAGACCCAGCCCACGCTCGGGCAATGCCCCACATCAGCACATTGCAGACATGCCTGCAAAGCGGCGCATGGTGTAATCTGAGCTGGGAGCAGTCTGGCAGCCTGGCTGTGAAGCAGCCTCATCTGTAGGTACAAAAAGCTGTACCTGACGTTGTACAGTGACACACCCCACTGCACCATCCATGTGGCCCATCTGTAAACTGCCCACCTGGTTACTGCTGGCTAAAAATCAGTGGCATAAAAAGAGGAGCAGGGGAAAACTCATCTTTCCCCTGCAATAAGGCTCAGGGATTCTTTCACCCTTTGGTTCACTGTAGCCTCAGTCTCTTGCCACATTATGCAGAGTGAAACGGGTCCTTGATGAACAGACCAAGCCGAGAATGTGATGTTAAACCGACCGAGCAGGGGCAGACATGGGGGTGTTTGTCCCTGGTTGAACTCTGTGGGGTCTGGAGCAACGTCCCTCGGTCAGGTGGCAAAGCCAAAGCACAGAGAAATCCAGAAGCTGCAGCAGTGAAAGGCTGGCTCAGCACAGCCTGCTGGCTCCTCAAAAGCCTGGGTTTTGCTAACTTTAGCTAGTGTCTTGCTGCAGGAGACTTAGTCTGGAGCAAGCATGGGTGCGAGCAGCCGATGTGTTTGTAACATATGTGTAGGTACCTGTGGGTATAAGGGTAGGGGATGATCTGGGTGTCAGCGTAGCAAACACCGCTGGTATTTCAACATGCACGTTGTACTGAATCCCCCATCCCGCTGTGCCTGTAAACACCATTGTGCTTTTCATCTGCCACATTTGCAGCAGCAGCAGCAGGGAGATTTCCCCTGAAATGGGATTGCTGACCCAGCGGCCGCGCGGACAATGTGACGGGCGCTCCCGGGCAGCACAAAGCCCCCCTTCCAGAAAGCCATCGCACAAAGCCGAAGCGCCGCGCGAGCCCCCGGCGAGGTGCTGGGCTCGGCACATCCCTCCCGCCAGAGCGGGGCTGAGCGGCGGCGCTCGGCAGGCCGCAGCGGCAGCCATGCCCTTGCCGAGGCGCCGGTCGTCCTTCTTGGGCCAACAGCCCTCTTCCTCCGCAGCTGAGAGTTCGGGGCCGCCCGGCCGCCGGGTGAGTGTCGGCGGTGGAGGGAGCTTGACCAGACCCCCCGGCGTCTACGTGGGCACCGTCCCCACCGGCGGCGTGAGCAGCCTGGGCACCCGCGTGTCCCGCAGAGCCCTGGGTATCAGCAGCGTCTTCCTCCAGGGTCTGCGCAGCTCCTCGGCCGCCGTGCCCCTGGCCTCAGGGCTGGACAAGGGCAGGGGGCTCTCCTACGAGAGCTTGAACGGCTGCTTGGTGGAGTACATCGAGAAGGTGCGAGCTCTTGAGCAGGTGAACCAGGAGCTGGAGGAGCATATCAGAGTCTACCTGGACAAGAAAGCGGCGAGCGTGGGCAGCTGGGGAGCACTGCGGGAGAATTGGGAGGCCATTTACCATCAGGTGAGCGCCGCAGCCCTGAGCGGGGGAGGGTCGATGCTGATGCTGAATGTCGCCTGATCTCAAGACGAGGTGCCCTAGGCAGAAGGTTTTCAATCTATCTTTGTGATAATCAGCATTATCGTTTCACAGTGTGTTGTGGAAAATGCCTGTTAAGCAGGAGAATTGCCTCAGGCATCCTGTGCAGGAGGCGAGGGGACCACCAATGCCCCCCATGGTGCAAGAGCCTCAGCTGATTTCAGTGGCTGGGGTTTTTTTCTCCTTGGCTGTAGTTACTACACCGAGTATCCAAATAATTGAAAGAAAGCTGCTAGAGCTGGATTGGTTTATCCCTCAACGTGATACCATTACAAGCACGTTGGGGGTTTTTAATTAGCAATTCAGATGTTTTACTCTATTCCCTCGTTTGCTTAATCACATTTTCAACAGCTCTATTTATTTTAAAACAATAATTAGGTGGCTACAAATGAGTGACTCCTTTTCTTCCACCCCTTGAGTGAGGCCTTTCCTTCCATCCTTTGCTCCCATCTCCTCCGTATGGCACAGGCGGTGGCTTGTCCAGGAAAGTGTTCATTGTAGGGGTGCAAAATGGTGTTTGAGTTGGACCTCACAGACAAGAAACAGTTCCCTTTACTGACCAGTAAGACTTTGCAGGCCGATGTCCTGCTTGCAGGGAACACAGGGCTCTGCCTCCTGAGATCTCAGTGCACCTCGCGAGCCCCGGCTTCTCTGCTCCCAGCCAGCATGAACAGATGGGTGACCTGGAGCCTGGCGCCTTGCACATCTCTTCCTGGCAGAGCAGAAAATGCCACTGACAGGTCTTCAGAAAGGCTGAAAGACAACTTTCCGTTCCCTGGGATGATTGTGTGGTTTACCTCAGGCTGGCCAGAGGAAAGAAGCTCCATCTTTACAGGGTGCTGCATTTTTAGGGCAGGTCTTCCCCTAGAGCACTACCAATGTCGCTTGAAGCCTGAACACAGCAGCATAAGCCATTGTACACAGGTGGTGTCAGCAGAAATGCCTTGTTAAATACCAACTTTTAAAGCTGTTCTCTTTCTGCATTGGGAAGTGACATTGCTGCCACTTATCCTGTAAAGCTTGCTGAAGGGACGAGCTGCTGAAGGCAGTGGGGGCTCTGAAACTGAGGTGCTTACGACAGGCCGTCCCCTCAAAGCTGCCATCGCGCTGAGGGTGACGGGGACTTCACCAGCAGGTAGGGGTCGTTTTCCAGACAACTGTCCTGTTTCACTGTTGGTGACCTCACCTGGAAAACCTCCTTTAGGAAGGACTGTTTGATTTTCCTTTATATGAAACACCAACACTGTAGTGCAGATGAACCTACTCATGTAATAATTCCTCATTGAATTTGCTTTCCTTTTAACCTTTCCTTATATTGTCATCCTCCCATCTCACCTCTATCTCCCTTCCTTACAAGTAAACAAGAGCAGCTCTCAATGAAATATAGCTTGAATATTGGTCTCTTCCTCTATAAAATCAGAAACATAAAAGCTATGCAGTAATAGCATTTGCCAGTCTTATAGAAAATAAGATTAGCATCGTCCATATCTATTTAACATTCAAATACATTAGAGAATACATAAAGTTTTCCATATTACTTCGATTAAACCAATAAAAGAGGCACCACTTTGTGGGTTTTGACTTTCTCAGATAAAATCTGAGCTAAAATTCTGACTAATGAGACTGACTGAAGGTTTCTCTGCTTTTTTTATATCAAGCACCTAGCCAAAAGTGAAAGGAGAACCTCGTTCAGCCCAACCACCGATTAACTCACTCATCCTGGGGCTAATTGGTAAAAGTATCCCAGCATCAACACCAAAACTGTCACATTTATTAACACAACCTCAAAATTGGTTGCTGCAGAAACAGCTGCAACCACACAACGTCAGTACCCTCCTGTCCCAGCAAAGGGTGTCCAGGAGCAAGGTGTAAGAGAAATGAGAGATGCCCAGCAGATGCAGTTTTTGTAAATACATTTAGGTGGGTTTTTTTTTTTTGCAGATGTCTACTTTTAGTGTGACAAACGCTCTCTTCAGCCTCATGAAAAACCTGAGCATTCATTTTGATTCAGCCAGGAAGGCGCCCGGTGGCCAGAAACCCCTCGGTGCCCTTCGCTTGAAGCAGCTGTGAACGTGTGAGGACAAAAAGACACTTGTGCAGCCACCTGGTTTAACCCACTCAAGTTTCAAACAAGAAGCAGCAAAGAAAAATACCCAACTAGGGAGTGGGATGGGATCTAAACAGAAGCTCCTTCCTCATGCCCTGCTAGTGAGAAGGATACAGCCAGGTGCGACTCTCCTGGTCCCAAAATCAGAAATGTGATGGGTAGTAGAGACTCCCATGGATCTGAGGTCCCATATCCCTCCTGCCCTTCCCAGGGTGTGTTCTGGCATCCCACATTTCAGGTGGCTTTCCTCCCAGCAGTAATGACTGAGTGCCAGCATTTCTCCCAAACACGGAGCTTGGGGGGAAAAATGTGGCAACAAATTTTTTAGGAGGGTGTGAGCAGAGAGTCCTACAGGGGAAAACCCACTCGTGTTTCCTTGCAATTGTCAGAGCTATTACTGCAGCAGGGGATCCCTGACAGGAGCTGAATGCCACTCCCCAGCTCACAGTATTAATTATCTGCCTGGGCAGCTGCTCTTGAGCAGAGCAGGTGGGTATGCACTAATTGGGACAGGCATGAAGTGGGAGGATTTTTGCAGGAGATGAGGGAAATGATAAATCCTGGTGGAGAGGAATCCATGTGACAGAAACATCAATTCATCTCGCTTTACCCCGGGGCATACCTTTTCTCCAGGCTTCAACCAGGTCTTCTCGTGGAAAATTCTCTCTCTAATCAAATGTGTGTCTCCTGCAGAGTAGGAGGTTGTTTGCAGTGGTAATTCCTTCCCAGGGAGAGGGGCAACACCTGCAAAAAGACGACACTTGACATCATCTCAGTGAGTTTACAGAGAGGAGAGGGCAGCTCAGCCTCTGGGAACTTCCATCACGGCTATGTGGGACACCCAGAGATTTATTCTGCCTACGAGATGGCACGTTCAGATCACAGGAGCAAACAGAAAACCAGAAGAAGGAATCAACGTCCTTGGACCAATTTTATTACTGCTGTGCATGGCTGGGAGCATCTGAAAGATCACTAGTGTTGTTCTATAGTTCACTCAGTGTTAATACTAAGCCTGGAGAACATACAGGGCTGTCAGCCCGAGGAATCGCTGCACTTGGACTTGCACCCAGTAAGTTATTTGCTGCAGGGCCAGAAGAGCCGCAGAGTGTGCCACACTCTGGCACAACACATTGTGTGATCAGTGTCTGGAAATGGGTGAAACAGCATGCTGCTGCTGACCTCAGGGCACAACAAACACCCACAAAATAGCACAGAGCTTGGGCGACCACCATACAGGGGATGGCAAGAAAACAGTTGTGATTATGTCCTCTCAGCCTCCTCTGGCAACATAACCTCAGACTGCTTGTGAAGTGAGGGGTGAGGTTTTCTCCTTGTGCCTAGGTAATACCACAGTTTTTGCAGATTGGTTCATTAGGAGGTATCACCTCCTGCTGTGAGAACCTGGCATTCTTTGATGCAGTCCTGTTTGCTTATAAAATACTGGTTATATAAAGGAAGCTGTGTTTTCCTGGATGCGGCAGGGATGAGCAAAGGACCCATCAATCTTCCCAGCCTCTCTCTAGGTATCACCTTTCCCAAGATGGTGTAACAAATGCCCTTGTATTGCCCTTGGGTTTTCTTCCCTCAGGCTCTGAGAAGGGGTTCAACACAAAAAGCACAATCAAAAGCTTTAGGGGTTTGCTGTTTGGTGAGCAAACAGGCACTGGCCTGCATGGTTTCAGCCTGACTTTGCTGTGAAGTACACTGTGTGGGAGGCCACGGACTGATACCAAACCCTTTCTGCGCACAGAGGGAAAGACTAAAGCCACATCTTTCTCCACGGAGACATCATTTGCTTCAACTGAACTTAAAAGCCAGACAATTTTCCATTACATGAATAATTAAACCATGAGATTCATTATCACAGGCCACACCTGAGGCCGGGAATTCAGCAGCATTCAGAAAGCCAACAGGCATTTATCAGCAGAGCAGATGTGTACAAAGCTATGGATAAAGATTAGCTCAGGATTTGAAAGTGATTCTTGCGATTCCCAGCTTGGTCAGATCTCTGTTAACAAGCAAAGTTGCCAGTCACTAAGGATTTGTCCTCCCCCTCAGTGTCTGTTCCACATCACCCCTTTATCAAGGCTGGAGCCTGCAAACTCCCTTGAAGCAGCTGGTTCTCCTTGTTGCCAGTTGTTCCTCAGTAAATGGGCCAGTAAGTTGAAGCAGATTCTGATATCTTTTTTTTGTGCTAAGAATTAGAGCTGTGTCTTCACATCCATAAAAAGCCCAGTGAAATCACAGAACACTGTCCCTGCTTTCTAGTTAAGGTGTTTTATAGCACAAATAATTCAGTGTTAATTCAAGGGCTGGAAAAAACTATCATGTTCAAAAGGTGTGTGTGCATCACAGATGAGAGTGTTGAAAGACAATACGTGACTTAAAGGAGATATTATTAGTAATTATATTTGCATTTTGATAACACTTCCCACCTGGGCCATTTAAATGCCACACGAGCACGAGTGAAGGAAGCCTTCCAGAAGCCCTGCGAGGCAGGGCAGCAGAGGACAAGCAGAGGAGGCAATGTCCTAGTGCTTGCAGCGTTGTGACCCCCCTCATTTCCAACAGACACAAAGAAGGGAGGTTCCTAAACTGCTGCATCGTGCCCGTTTGAGTACCAGTGTCAGCAAAGTGGCTACAAATCCCTCTCACTAACGCTGGGTGTTTGCACCCAGCTGTCGATTACCAGGAGAATTAAATCAAACAAAAGAGCCGCTAGAGGGAAGTCTTAGGTCTCTTCTCAAGCCTAGAAAAGGGCTTTGACAGCTCATGCAAATCTCAGGCAATGTGGTTTCTCTGTAGAATCTACCGTGTAATTATTTATCCCTCAGGTTCACTGTTGGATTTAAAGTGTACACAGCTCGTTTCCAGGAGGACTGAAAGGCCAGTGCCTGCTGGCTCCCATTACAAGCACTCATCCCTGAAGCCTTCCAAACATTAGACTTCTTTATACCATTTTGCCTTACACAGCACAGTCCAGTTTTGTGTGCAGCCCTGGACGTTTCTGCTGCACATTTGGCATTAGCTGCCAGCCTATGAAAAGGGGAGTCGGGTATTAACTGAGTCCTCGGGAGTATGATACCAGGGCTCTGGTACAGACATCCACTTGTGGGGCAGGTAAGAAGCCACTTTGAATGCTTCACTAAAACCACGAGATTACCACTGAAAAGCACTTTTAAAAACCAGTTTCCCTCTGCATAGAGGCAGAAATCTGAGCAGTGGAAAATCACCCGCTACTCTCCCTGCTTCTGCTTTCGATGCATCTCACAAATGCCATTTTACACAGAGTTCAGCCTGTAAATGTAGCCATTAACACACCTCTGAGCAGCTCACAGGATTTAACATTACATTTGTTCATACCATGATCCCAGTTCCCCCAAAGACATTCATTTTCATCAGACTTTAGGTCAGTTATTGCAACTGCAGGAGCCCACTGCCGGAGGCAAAATGGTTTGTTTTGACAGGGCAGAGCAAATCACAGGGCAGCGTTTCTGCTCCCTGATTTGAGTCAGGAAAAAAAAAAAACCATAAAGGCTTCTGTAGAGATCCACACATGTATGAGTTGGCAGGAGGACAAAGTAACTTCTGTAAGGAAAAAGAAGAAAGAAAGCACGAGTAAAAATTCAGAGCTTGGGTCAAAGGACTGCCTCCACCTCTATGCTGCTGGCATGTAAAAACTAAATGTCTTTTCTCCATCTTTCAGGAGAAACTCAGATCTCCTGGTGCAAGGGGACCCAAGGATGGCAGAGTAGCATGCCCCCAAAGTCCCGTCTCTCGCAACCACTCTGAAATGCTGCAGAATGGATGACCCGGGGGGTGAGGAGTTAGGCCAGTGCTGGTAAAGTGGCAAAAAGGCAAGAAGGAAGAAATAATAACTTCTCTGGATGAACCCTTGATGTCTCCACATTGCATGGCCTGTTTCACCTCAGGGAAGCAAAGTGCTTCAAGGCATTTGCAATCTCATTTAGTTGCAGACTTAATTATACAAAGAAAGATTTCTACTTCAAGAATTCTTCTGGCCAGCTTAAAAAGCTGCTGTTATTCATGTGATGGTTTTGTTTCAACTGCAAATCTCCACAGGTATTTCCTGAAAAAGACCAAAGAGATGTGCAGTTTAGCTCTTCCAGAGTGATGGCATGAACCATGGGATGGCTGGAGCCCCCAGAAAGTCATTTGCAGAGGTGATCACTCTAAATCTGGTAGCGAATTCAGTATGTCTTCAGTCACCTTCATAGCTCAGTGCACATGTGGCTCCAGGGCAGGCAGCGGTCTTTTTTCACCTTTTTATTATCTTATATAACTCTCTGGAATCAGAACAAGCTGCTATGTCACGAGCCTTTCAGGTTTTCTTACCACACAAGTGCCTTCTGGGCATTAAAGATATGCCTCCCACCCCCCAGAGCCACAGCATTGTCTTATTTGAACAATCATTCCAAAGCATTTTACATTGAGTGTAATAATCTTTGAAGACTGCCTGCTCCTCAGGTCTCCTATCTAACCCAAGAGCCTACAGGAACTCATCAGAGAAGAAAAATGACTCTCTGGGAGCTGAGGATGGCTCACAGGTGGCACGGGCAACAAGCACCCTGTGGCTCACTGCAGAAGATGAGCCTGAAGAGGATTGCTGATATGGGGAGTAGAATAGGAACTCCATAAATGTGACTTAAACTGTATCTAGAAAGCATAAATGGGACTTAAATGATGAACATACCTTGCTCACAGTACTGAATTTGCCCCTTGCGACCAGCTGACCATCAGAATAAATGTGTTTGTTTCCACAAGAAGATGAATGCTTGGGAGCAATGAACAGTTTGGTGACCACTTACAGCCCAAGTGCTGAGAATCTGTGAACTGCTATGTACAAACCAATGCGTTGAATTATCAGCAATAAGTCACTTGAACAGCCCCGGGCCAAAGGATTATTTTCAGAATCAAAGCTGTGCGTCTGCTTAAGACACACACAGAGTGTATGTAGCTGATGTGCTGAACCTCTTCTTTGCTTCAACTCTGTTGGTCTCTTTCTTCTAGGTGGGTGAAGCAGTCCTTGAAAATGCTCGTCTTATGCTGCACACTGAGAACATTCAAGCCTGTGCTGAAGATTTTAAAGACAGGTAGTCTTGTGGTGGCACCCAGATAGCCACTTTCTTTGGAACTTTGCCTTGGCAAATGCTTACTCTAGACGGAATGATGCTTAGTGAATAGGATGGGATCCTTCTTTTAAGTTGAATATTCAACCACCTGACTTGGGAGGGAGTTCATAACAGTGGAATCATTATGAAGATAACATTATTTTGGAAGCTTTTTAAAGATTTCTTGTATAAAAAAAAAAGTGCACCATCAAAATTAAGCTGTGACCTACTCTAGCTGGTCCTGCTCTGGTGGGAGGGTCGACTAGATGATCTTTCATGGTCCCTTCCAGCCCTTAAGATTCTGTGATTCTGTTCTTTGATAAACAGACAGATCTGTCACTGAGAGGTCAATATTCATTCAGATTTGGGTGACATTTTATAAAGGCAAACTTCCATGTGATTTCTTGTTCTACTTTTCAGTACCACACGAGTGGTTCTGGAGGTAACAATCATTCTGCTGCAGCAGCTGAAAAGCCAAAACTGCATCACTACAAATGCCAGTGCAGAAATCATAGAATCACAGAATGGTAGGGTTGGAAGGGACCTTTAGAGATCATCTAGTCCAACCCCCCTGCAGAAGCAGGTTCACCTAGATCAGGTCACATAGGAACATATTGCATAGGAACATGTTAGATGAGAAACCAGAAATGGGCTGCACTGCTTTTCCTTCTCTTTATCAAGAGAAATGAATAGTAAAAGATCTTTGATACTGGTAAAGTACCTTTTTAACATCTTTCTGTTTGCAAAGCCTAATATTCACGTACACCAGTGGATGACACACATCGAATTTTACTCAGGAGATGCGGTTCTTCTAGCTTGAACTCATAATGAGCTCTTTTTCAGAGCTTTTCACAAGCTCTGACAGACAAACTGTATTTCAAACTAAGTGATTTTTATTTCTTATGGTTTTTAGCATCTCTTAAACTTCTGTGTCTGTCTCTGGTAATAATTTTTAAAGTCATATCATAAAGTATGTTAATTGTTAATTGCCCTTTATTTCTGAAAGGCGTGACTCTGAGCTCCTCATTTGATGGTTTTACAGACACACTCATATTTTAAGTAGTTTTAAAAAATACTTTTAGCTGACTTGGACAAGCACTCTACACAACAAAACCAATATCAAATCAATCCACTGCAGAAGAAAAGTGCCTTGTTCTTACTGGAATCAGCTGCCACTTTCCCAAGCTGTTGAAGTCCCAGCAACAAAGGTGGCTCTCGAAGGGTAGAGTGCAGGATTTGTTTATGAAGCTGGCTCCCACCTAACCTGCCAATCGCCCTGTCTAACCTCCCAGGCTAGATAAGTGACATGTCCCCAGGTTGGATAAGTGACACAAAAGCCTCTCACCCAAGGACATTCCTCACGCCACCCTGCAATTTTCAATGGAAAGGTATAAGTGAGTGACACAGCAAGCAGTAACTGCAATTGCCTGCCACAATTTGCCCTACCCTTGCATCTCATTTGGGAATGAGCTATTCATTTTAATTGCCATTTTAATTGACAAACCAAGCCCTCAAACTCCCTCTTTATTTTGATACTCCTAGGATTTGGTCTTAAGGATGGGCTGGGATCCTGGAACATAGATCAGACCTCTATCAGCATATTCAATAGTAAAAATAACGCTTGATGTGCACATGTTTCTTTAACCATAGCTCTGAGATATGTTATTCTATAGTCATACTGTATATAAATATCCGATCTAGCAAGGGACCATGTGCCTCTCCCTGCTTATTCAGGAATCCTCTCATGCTGATAACCACCATAGCCCAGGCTGCTAACTCAGGCTGGTTTGTTGCAGTTTGAGTTAATGACAGGGTACTTCAGGCAGTTCCAATTCAAGTATAGTGAGACAAGGTGAGAGCAAAGTACACCTCCTGTGTTTCTGTGCCTGTGTCTGGGACACATGAGCTAATTAGCACAATGGTGTCATTTAAAAAAAAAATGCAGGTGTTTCTTGCTAAGCTGTGCTGTGTTAAGGTTTGGGGTTTCTTTTTTCCCTCTGCAGGTATGAAAATGAACAGCCATTCAGAAAAGCAGTGGAAGAGGAAATTAATTCCCTATACAAAGTGATCGACGATGCTAATTTAACAAAAATGGATCTGGAAAGTCAGATAGTGAGCATGAAAGAAGACCTCACTTTGCTGTCAAGGAACCACGAGGAAGTAAGTCCGGGCTCAGGACACTGCAAAGCCAATGTGTGCCTGTTTCATTCAGTTGGTATCATATATCTAGAGCAAAAGCAAGCACTGAAATCTCTGCCTGCCATGTCCTGGTGGGGGAAGTCTCCTGAAACCTGCCCTTGTTTCTCTCTTTTCTGTTAACTTAAAGCACTGACCTCTGAGGCATGATCAAATTACTTACAATTTGAGTTTTAACTCTTCCTCCTCTGATAAATATGACACAGAAGAGATGTCATTGCTTCACTTCTTGGTAGACACCACATGATGGTCATGGGTTTGCATTGTCACATATGTGGACGTCTCAACAGTGAAAGCTGATTCTCGGCCAGAGATGAAAAGAGAAAAGGCCTTTGAGGGGAGCAAGCTCTGGTCCTGCTACACTAATGCTGAGCATTAACTAGGTTCTTCTGAAAATACCCTGCTGGGCTTAGCAAGCTGCTTGGTTCCCAAAACTGAGTCTCTCCCGAGCAATACACCACTGAAGCATGCGACAGGGACAGGCAGCTGGAAGGGAAGCCCATTGTTACCCAATTCTGCAATGCTTTCTCACTTACTCGACACATTTACCAGCACTAATGGCATAAATGTGATTTATTCCCTTCAGCAGGGGTTTCAGGACCCAAATCACTGTCTTCACTGATGTGGGCTTGAATATGGAGCTACTACTAGTCTCACATAAGGAAACAGAAGCTCAGCTCTGCCACAATAAAGTCCCAAGGATTTCCCTGAACTAATTCAAGCTTTTCTTTCCTCCAGTGCCCTCACTAGGAAATCCATGCCCGAGTCCTTTGGAAGCTTTCAAGTTGAGGTTTTCATTCTTGCAGGTTCATAATTCACATAATTCCCATCCATTTTTTTCCCCAGTATTGTCACTGTCGGGGTCCAGAAGCTTTGACACTTCTTTTTTGTTTTGCTCATGCCAATAGCACATATAAACAGATCAATGTGAAAGGATTGTGGTGCCAGGCAGTTCAGATACATGTGCAAACCTCAATTACTCTTGTGTTCCTGAACACAACATATGACTGATATGCTCTTTTTAAGCATGCAGTTCTAGACACACTAATTCTGTACTGCTTATGTATTCTTGGAGAACTTACACGTAAAGGAGGAACAGAATGCTGTCACAGAGAAGGAGATTGCTCTTCATCTAACATGCACATGCATAAAAGCACCAGAAGAGCTCTTCCTCTGTGCCTCTCTGAAGTCACCATTCAATTGTCCAGTTCACCTTCTTTTATGTCTGTCACTTTTGTTCAAGGATGTGAAAGTATTATACAAACAGCTTGCTGGATCTCAGCTGGAAGAACTTGATGTTCCCTTGGGAAGTGGCCTGGATGACATACTGGAAAAAATCAGAATCCATTGGGAGAGAGACATTGAAAAGAACCGTGCTGAGACAGGTGCCCTGCTCCGTACCAAGGTAAGCACTCTGTAGCCCACTCCAGCATTACAGGATTTGAAGGATTCAGGATGCAGAGAGTTAAGCAGTGGTGGAAATGGCCTTGCTGATATCACAAGGTCTCTGTAAGAGCCATCTAAAGGCTCTGAAATCTTGGCAAATGAAAACAAACATAATCAGCTCTAACTTCTGTGTAGGATAAGCCACAGCCATTACTCTCCTTACTGGGATAATTCCTCCACTAAGCACTTTACAGGGGTCTGCAAATAAAAAGGATGAAGCACATTGCTCTACACTAACCACACAGCTACAGACTCCTTGTGGGTTTCTCCTTCAAATTGTTTCCTTTGGCAGCAGTGGGAAAACTGCATATTAAGTTAAAATGAAAAGCAGTGATAATAGCCATTCCCTTTAAAAGTCTTCTCCTCTGACATGGGGTCTGAAACAGCCTTTCAATGCAGCTCTTCCTCTGCCATGAAGGAGCACTCATTTTCCAAAGTGGCTGGCTGAAGTCAGTACTTCTGCAGAGCTGAAGAATCAAGTTCAGTGAATGACCCTGTACGTTAGTGGCCATCTCATTCTGAGTTGCTGTTTATAGCAGAGCCTGGCCCAGCCATGTCAGCTGTGCCATGGGAATATCTGGCGAAAAGATAACCCCCTGCCCCATTCCAGGGTACAGAGAGGAGCAGGGGGCACTGAAGGCAAAGAGCAAGAAAAAAAAGGCAAGAAAAATATATGCAAACTCTGAGTAGGTGTTTAGTTTCAAAAGAAAGAAGAAAAGTCCTGTGACAACAGTGATACAAAGGTGGTAGGGAACACAGAAGAAGCCAACAGAGTTTACCGCAGAGGCTACATCAAGTTTGTGAGAGCGGCAGATTGCTACTAAGCAAAGTTTTCATAGGATCACTCTGCAGGGGCCTGTTTTTCAGCTCATACGGCCCAAAGGAAGTTGGTGACACAGTAATAAACTCCATGAGCCCAGAGTGCCTCCATACAAAGCATATGCAGCCCTGAAAAGCCAAAGCATCCTCAGTAGCCTCCTAAGATGAAACAGAAACTCTGTTCCTGGCCACTGCCAAGTTCCAGCAAAATGAGCATTACTGTGACAGTGCTAAATTCTTCAGTGTCCCCACTTTCCTGCCCTGCTTCTTCCTCCTCCTCCTGTGCGAACACATCCTCACAGCTTCCTTCTTCCTGTTTCTTTCATACCTTCAGTACCTGCTCTTTCAGCTGCTCAGAGATACCATTTAGGGGGAAAACTGCCAGCTCATTGACTGATCATTGGATCCCACTATCGTGTCTTTGTTACCTAATCCATCCTCACTTGCCCATCTTAGTCTAAGCTCTTGCTAGTTTATGTTGTTCTGATTTGTTTTATTTTAATGGGAGGAAGAATCAGAATATCACAGATTTCTAGAATCATAGAATCATTTCAGCTGGAAGAGACTTTTAAGATCATTGAGTCCAGCCTTTGTCCCAGCCCTATCAACCACTAGACCATTTCCCTAAGACCATTTTCCCTAAGAACCCATCAGCAGGGTAAATGTGAATGAGAGATGCCAGGCTCTAGTTAAAGGGTGTAGGCTATAAATGTAGATGCAAAGGCATCCCTGTTCTATGTATCTCTTTAAAAAGAGGCATTTATAGTCCTTATACCATAATAACATGCGGACTGTACTCTCAGCACAACTTAAGAGACAAAAATTATTTAACTTTTTAAACAAAAGTACGGTGTAGCTACAAAATTAGGAATTGCAGTAACATTTTCCTTTTATAGGTCATTTAAAATATATCAGTATGAATGCTGAACAGCTTTGCTTGACATAGCCAAAATAGATACACTTCACTATATAAACCATTTCACAGTAAATGCATAGAAAATATGATAATTTTGACCCTAAGAGGCATCCAGAACTGTTCAGCTGAGGGATTTAATACACAAGAATCAAACTTAAAGTCAGAATTGCTACAGACTGTGAAAATATTAACATATTAATTAGTTTGGTATGTAAGGAGGCTAAACCATAACTTGAGCAGGCTGTGACAACAGTCGCCATCTCTTTACCAGCAACAGGATGAAACAATAGCTGCTGTGCGAACCCAGGAGGAGGAGCTGGTGGAGGGCCTCAGGACCGAGTTCCATGAAACTGCCTGCAAAATCCAGAGCTTGCAAGCAGAAACCGAATCTTTGAGAACCTTGGTGAGTAATGCTGGGGTTTCAGTGGGTGTAATCTGGGCGAATTCAACATGCCTTCTGAGGAAAAGGCTCCCATCTTAGGGTGCAGGCTTAAGAATAAATCCCGTTTTCCAGTGGATATTGTTTCCAGAGGTGCCAGACATTTCTGGGCTCCTCTTGATTGACCTGGTCCACTAAGTGTACCACATTTGACCAGTGGGTCCCAAATTTCACTCTTCAATGTCTCCATGCTCGATAATGATTTCCCTGTGATTGCTACACGGGTAGTACTCTACGATGCAAAGAATATCTGCACCCTTTAACCAAAGCAGTTCAACCTTTGTAACCATAATACACAAAGTATCTAAAGAGAGGAATTCTCCAAACCTTACATCATTTAAACATGGTCAATGGAGATATCGGCCAAACCTGCATAAAGATCAGAATGAGGCATAGGAAAACCAAGTGTTTTAATGTCTGCTGCCCTGGCCTTACAGAAGAGGGGTCTGGAGAACTCTTTATACGACGCCAAGCACTGGCACGACATCGAACTGCAGAATCTAGGCTCTGTCATTTCCAAGCTGGAGGCAGAGATGGGAGAAATCAAAATAGAGACAGAGCAGCAGCAGCGAGATCGTGAAAACCTGCTGACCAGCAAACAACAGCTGGAGAAAGACATCGCTGCGTATCACTGCCTTCTGGATGGAGAACAGAGCAGGTACTCACCCTCAAAAGCAGGTGTGCCACAGGCATGGAAAAACATGTGCTCCACAGGGAAGGTTTGCGAGGCTGCTGGGAGCAAGAGGACTAGAGTGGTTGTCGTGTTTCATACAGCTGGGTGGTGGATGGTGAGGTTTGGAGAAGCTGCCAAAGGGGGAAGAACACCCTAAACCCAGCCTTGCAGAAATTCCTGATGTACTGGAGATGAGTGATGTCCAGCATGGCAATAGAAGGACAGGGCTTAGGTATCCACCAGTAGGTCTATCAGCCTCACTTCCCTGAAGATTTGCGATTAAAAAGCTCCTACAGCATCTGGGGGCTATGTTAGCAGCTGCAAAGCAGCTATGCTGTCCTTCCTTGGGTACAAGATCCCTTCCCTCCTCCTCCAAACTCTAACATTTAATGTCCAAATGTTAAAGCTGACATCCTGGGGAAGCTCCCTTTCTAAGCACACCAGTTCTCCCCAGTGTCTGAGGATGGAGTCTGGCCCTCTGACTGTGCCTTTTGTGATGAAACATAGTTCAGAGTCTTTTAACATTTGTCCTCTGAGAATAAGCTGCAAATGCCTTTACAGAGGTTTGGGTTGCTGGGCTGGGCTGGTTTAAAATCCTTAACTATCATTAGTCATGGAACCTCTGAGAATCTGATCCACAGATCTTGACTTGCCCTTTTGCTTAGGTCAGGGGGAATTTTTTTTTTAATAATCAGATCCTGCTGAAGTTGTTAAAATTGCACCAGCTGAACTGAAGATAGTAGTTGGTTCAGCAATTTTCTTATTCATAGTAGGGACCAATTTAATTGCTTTCTCTTTCAGCTGATCACAAAACTCCCAGCCCACAGACAACCACTGCCGTTAAAGCAAAAGAAGATGTCACTGCCAATTATGTTCGTGGAAGCTAAAAACCCATCACAGCAGCCTGCTTTATTCAGTTTGATTCAACAATCGAAGTAGGTTGTAGCTTGAACAACGTTATTAGACCCTCCTCATGTAATTGCTTTGCTTACAGGTTTCAATTTACTCACGTTGTTAAAATTATATTAAAAACAAAGAATATCAGGGGGGTTGTTTGAGTGTTTTTTCCCTTCCAGTAATTTTAGTGATAGCTGAAGGGGGATGGATTAAATATCAATCTGTATATAATCCCTCCACTTTCCAGCACCTAATCTCTTTCTTTTTATGGTACAAATATATCAAGACTGAACTTAGCCCTCCACTGTGCACACAGCACCCAGATCACATCCTTCTACTACATGCTGAGAGTCTCAGCCGAGGTGTCAGTTTGTGCAAATGTGATACTTTCTGGTATCTTGATATAGTTTGATATCTGTGCTTTATATGCTTGGCTCTTTCTTGAATTCAGCGTCCCTTAAGGCAGGTTGGCCAGACTTCTTTTGAACAGATACCCATGTAGCCTCAATGTGTGGGTGCCCCAAGGTTGTTTGTCTTATTTTCACGGTATCATGATGAAAACGATTTGCCATCTTCCACTTCTGATATTCTTTTATATGTTAAACATTGATATCCTTGTATTAAGTGCAATATCATTGTATTGCATTTGCAGTACAGTCACATCAAGTCCCAAGATGGATCCTGCATTGTCAGAAGAACCTCGAGAGCCTTGGGCCCTCTCACCCAAAGCCTTAGGTAGATGGCTGGCTCTCCCTCAGCAGTCCCTGCAGAGTGACACTAACCATACTTTGAGTTGGATTAGGACTTCACAGTATCGACAGTTACCCAGCAGACTCAAAGACACACACACACCATGACTTGCCATGATTTTCCTTGCACACTCCCCCATAGAAGGGAACTGCTTCCCAATACAGGTCCTTGACAAACAATTCCTCATTTGATCTCCCCAAAAAGGCCACCCCTAAGGCCATCTTACCATCTGGAAGGTTTGGATTAAAAAAATGATCAGATGGAGAGATTATCCAACAAGAACAGAAAAGGAAGGCAGATGATGGCACATTCCCTTTTCTTCTCACAGCATGTGGGTGATAATACTCTGTTACATTTCACTGCAGAACTTCCCAAGCCGAGACTCCATCACAAACAGTGAGGATGACAGAAAATATACACAAAGAGATGTGGTGGCACAGACCTTGGGGCTGTTGTTAACTGGAGGCTATCTAGGAACGGGCACTTTTTGACTTTAGTGAAACATAACTCCCCCTCATTCTTGACACCTAAGAGAGAGCAGATGATGGTTTGAGAAAGAAGAGGGGATTTACAAATGATTTGTGTATTTCTTCACAATCGTATTTCTTCCCCCTGATAGGTTTTCTTTCTGTCTCTTGGGCTGTAATTATAGACAGCAGCTTCTACAAACCATCAAATGAATCCCATAACATACACATTTACAATGTTGCATCAGATCTCTTCGTTGTGTTCCTAGTGAGTCTTCAGGTAGGAAAAGACGCTGCTGCCTATCCCACTGTGAAACTGTTCTCTGTAAATGTCACTGGTAGAGATAAACCCCGGTGAAATTATGAGCTTACAGTCCTACTGTGATGTGAGAGGAAGGACTTTTTTAAAGTTTCTCATATGCCATTCCAAGTTCTTGTTCTAAAGAAACTTGGATCCCAGGTTCAAATGATCCAGCATTTCATAAAAAGTAAATTAGATCCCTACTGAGATGCTGATTCATTGCAATGCAAACAGTTTCTTGCAAAATCACCGAGCTATTCTAGTATGGGGAAGTGGCTGGAAAAGGAGGGAGCACCTAAGCATAAATATGAGTTTCCAGCAGCTTTTTTTTCTCTCACCTTTTACACAGATTGCTGCAGGCTACTGAAGCAGGGACACAGCCCCTTCCACGTGCCTTGCCAGCCTGAACGCTGTCTAAATGCTGTCTAAGCCTTCACAGTCTTCACCATCCCCCCGACCCTGTGAGGTGGGAAACTGAGAACAGGAGACTAAAGGCTTTCACAACTGCTTGTCAGTGCTAAGGTTCATAACCTGATCTATCTTCATATTTATCCTCTAGTCTAGCAGTTACTATATTAAATACACATGAACATGTTTCCAACTGGTTTTCCTAAGAAAACCAAACCCAGAAAACAGAATTCATTATCCTCTACTGCAGTTTATATCACATCTATATTTACACGCAGGGATTTGTAATATTTGCTGCTATGAAGAGTTGGGAAGCAGTCAGAGGGCACAGATAACACAATTTAACAGCCAGCTGCTGCATAACAGGACATTTCTACTCCCCTCCCCACTTGCTACATGTCTTGTGTTGGCATCAACAGCTGTCTGGTATCATAGGAGCCAGTTCCCAAAGCAAAACCAGCAGCAAAACACAGGGCTGCCACTCAGCTCCCTGAGTCAGGCCGCTGCAAGTCCAACACAAACCAGCAGCAGCACAGGGAGGGCAGGGGGAGAGATTAGTGGAGGCTGTAAAGCACAGCCAACCTCCTTGGTGACAGCTAGTCACTAGGCTGGGTTAGCTGTGTCACCAAACCATCCGCAGACTTTCTCCTCCTCCTCCTCCTCAGCCAGGCACCACAGCTTGAACACATGCTGCTGCATCCTCAGGCGAGGCAGAGAGTGCCAGCCCTGTGCTAGCCCATGCTTCATTCTGGATCTCACATGTAGCAGCAGTGTCACACGTCAGCTAGGAGCCGCTTCCCCAGCCTGCCACCCAACTGTTTATAATTTCACATGATTACACTACAGTTAAGAGATTATTTTTAAGGTGACTTCAAGCTAGCATTGTGTAAAACTGTTTCAACACAACACCGTGCTACCTGCTTTTGGATGGCAATTACTGGTGTTAAAAAGGGCATGATAACCTTTACCCCTTCCAGCCACAGAGGTCTGAAATGTTGGGAAGTGCTTTGCACCCCAAAGCTGACAGAAAGGATAAGCTGCTGAAGAGAAGCGGGGCTTGTGCTGCGGCAAGGACTCCACCACAACCCTTCTGTGAGCTGCCCTGCACCTACAGGCACCTTCTCCAATTTCCTTAAGCAGATGTCCACCCAAGATTTATGGAACAAAGCACTCTTCTGCTTGTGCTCTGCAAATGCCAAAGCAGTTTGCAACACTTTCACCTTCACACAGAATGGATATAATCAGGTAAAAAGCATTAAGAGGATACATCGAGAAGAGTGTGGGCAGCAGGTAGAGGGAGGTTTCTCTTCCCCCTGTACTCTGCCCTCGTGAGGCCTCATCCTGAGTTCTGTATCCGGTTCTGGGCTCCCCAACTCAAGAGGGACGGGGAACTGCTGGAGAGTCCAGCACAGGGCCACCAAGATGATCAAGGGACTGGAACATCTCTCATGACAAAAGGCTGTGGGAACTGAGGCTGTTTAGTCTGGAGGAGACTGAGGGGGGATCTCATTAATATTTACAATTATCTAAAGGGTAGATGTCAGGAGGTTGGGGCAGCACTTTTTTCTATTGTAGCTAGCAGCAGGACAAGGGGTGATGGGATGAAGCTGGAACACAAAAAGCCCCATTTAAACATAAGGAGAAACTCTTTCCCTGTTGAGGTGAGGGAGCCCTGGCACAGGCTGCCCAGGGAGAGTGTGGAGGCTCCTTCTCTGGACATCTTAAAACCCCACCTGGACACGTTCCTGTGTGACCTGATCTAGGTGAACCTGCTTCTGCAGGGGGGTTGGACTGGATGATCTCTAAAGGTCCCTTCCAACCCTACCATGCTGTGATTCTATGATAAGACAAAACTACAGGGCTACAGGATGGTGATGAGTGGTGGACCTGTGTGCCATGACATACAGCAGCAGCATGCACTGCTAACCTGGGGAAGGAAAGAAACAAAGTTCTCAGAGCCCTCCAGGTAAATCTGTACCTGAGCAGAGGCATCCGGAGCAGCGTGTGTTGCAAAAGGCTAGTCAGGCAGGTCAGCGATACTCTGCAGCAAAGCTGTCTGCTGAGCTCCTGCTCCCATCAGGGCCATGTGGCATTCTGGATACATTCCTTGTGTTACAAACATTATTTCTGCCAGGCCATGCCTGCGAGACTTCTTTTTCAGCCAAATGTCCTCCATGGAAGTACTGAGGATCGCTGAGTTTGAGAAGAAAAAAAAAAATACAAACCAGAAATGTTGGCTTTTTTTCCCCTCCCTGCAGATAATGTTTTACACAGCAACAATCTTAACCATAAAAGCTAAGACAGTGCATTCTGAGAGAACTACAAATGCTGTGCGTCAGCACGTTTTCACAGTTTTACATAAAAATAAAATTAGGTGGGAGGTGAATCCAAGCACAACAGCATATCTAATGCTTCCTTTAAAGTGCCTACTGAAGCATGTCCTTAAATCTGGACCTAAGCCTTCCAAGGTCTAAAACATCACCGCTATTTTCCACGGTTTCCACCGAGGCAGAGCAGCTGATACGTTTCTTGGTACCCTGCTCCTGACAGGTATTAAGTTTCTAATTCAGAGTTGGTGATTTTGGCCTTAAGAGTACTGCATTTGGACAAGTGAGGCAGATGCTAGAAGAACTAGATATTCCCTAGGCTTCCCTTTGAGTTAGGAAAGCTGCCAGGAATTTCATGCCTGTGCTTCTGGACATCCTAGACAGGATGGCGTTTCAAGTCTTACTCACTTAACCACATCATTTTTCCAAGATGAAAGCCGAGTTGCCTCCTTGAATCCTTTACAATGACAACGTAAGCACACAGCCCTTTCTAGGGGGCTGGGAGGACGAGCCTTAGTCGTTGGGAATAAACTTCTTGACAGCAATGTTAAGAAGCAGGCGTTTCTTCATTGCAGCACTGGGTGCAGGGGGAGGTGGAGGGAGATGGTTCCACCTGAGGTGCTGTAGGAAACAAAACAAGTTCTCCTGCGAAAGACTCAGGCCAGACTCTGCAGTGAAGTGCTTCTATTCAGAGGTTCTTGCAAGAGCGGGTGTCCCAGCTAGCAGGCACACCTGACAGGTACAAGATTCGGCTTTTTATTCCATATCCCGGCCGCAAGGTCCCTCCCTTGTTTCCCCATTGATTAGGTACTCCAAGATTTACAAAATCCCCTCAGGGGGTGTCTGGTTGTAAACTGTCACCCATTCCTACATGGTCCCAAGATTTAGGACCCATCAGTCATCTAGTTCACGTCACAAAGAAACAGACGACAGTCTGGAGATACAGATGACAGTCTTGAGCTCAGCCAGCTGGTTAACGCTGCAAGGACACAGATAACGACAAAAGTTCTTTGTCTTAACTGCTTGGGCTCTATTCCTGCAAAAGCAGCATCGCTATTTCTTACAGTGCTTCCCGCACGCATCAGATTCCCTGGGACTGACGTAACCATCCCATTTACACGGTTATCTCGCGGGCAGGCTTCCACCGAGCCCTTTGATGGTCTCTGGGGTGGCAGGCTTCCCCAGTCCCAGGTTTCTCTGCATCTCTGAGGATGTGCAAGGCACGCTTGTGACATTTATATCTTTGATCTCGTGGGTTTTATTTTTCCTCTCTCCTTTGAGGCCCCTCACAACCAGCTCAGCCCGGGACTGCGAGCCAGCGCCACTTCACCTCAGGGGCGGGACGGGCTGAGAGACGCGGCCGACCTCAGGAGGGGCTCTGGGGGGTGTTCGGTGGAGGGAGGGAGGGAGGGAGACCCTTCCTCGGGGATCCCCGCTCCCTGCTTGGCTTCGGGGGCANCTGAGGGGGTGCGGGGAGGGACCCGCTGAGGGGGGGGCGCTGACCCGCTGAGGGGGTGCGGGGAGAGACCCGCTGAGGGGGCGCTCGGGACGCGCTGAGGGGGCGCTCGGAACCCGCTGAGGGGGCGCTCGGGACCCGCTGAGGCGCTCGGGGGCCGCTTCCACCGGGCGCACGCGCCGGCCACGCGCCCCGGCACCCCGCGCCGCCACCCTCCCCGCCCGCTTCACGCAACCTCACGTCGTGTCGTCAGCGCCTCGCCTCCTCCCCCTCCAACCCCGGGAGACTCCTGACTGTGCAGCGGGCGCTCATTGGCCGGGGCGGTGCGGTGGCGGCGCAGGCGCGGGACGGGGCGCAGGAGGAACGCGCCGCCCCGCTCCTTCCCCTCTCTCTTTCGGGCCGTGTCAAGCGGCGGCCACCAACGTGGAGCGCGGCGGCCTCCTCCCGCCGGGCGTCGGGCGGGCTCCCGCCGCACGCAGCCCTTAGGCGCCCGCGCTGCGCTGCGCTCGGCCAGGAGAGGCAGCGGGAGGACGCGCCGCCGCCGCCGCTGCTGCTGCCGCTGCCGCTGCCGTGCGGAGCTCACCTGTTGGTCCGGGCCGCCGCTGCCCCGCTGCTCCTTTCCCCCTCCGCCCCGCCGCCGGGAGCCGCTATGGCGGAGACCGAGGAGAGGAGCCTCGACGACTTCTTCGCCAAGCGGGACAAGAAGAAGCGGAAGGAAAAAAGCAGCCGAGGGGCCGCCGCCGCTTCCAGCGCCTCCAACGCCGCCTCCAACGCCGCGGGGGCGGCAGCGGCGGCCGCAGGGACGCGCCCGGCGGACGGCAGCGGATCCGGGGCCGCCGCTTCCAACGCCGCTTCTGCCAAGACGGTGCCCAAGGTGAGGCCGGGGGCGGGGGGCGGCCGCGCGGGGCCCGCTCCGTCGGGGCGGCGGTGGGGGAAGGGTCACGGCTCACGCCGCCAGCCCCGCCGGCGCCTTCCTGCCGCCAGGGGGCGCCGCCGCCACCGGACCGCGCGAGCGGCGCCGCCCGGACATGTGCGCGCCCCGGAACCGGCAGCGGCGCCGAGCCACGGGGCAGGGGCACCGCCGGGAGAGCCCTGGGGCAGGGACACCGCCGGGAGGGCCGCGGGGCAGGGGCACGGAGCCATGGGGCAGGGACTCTGTCGGGAGGGCCCTGGGGCTGGGGGACGGAGCCCTGGGGCGGGGACACGGAGCCCTGCGGCAGGGGCACCGAGCCATGGGGCAGGGGCACTGGCCGGAGAGCCACGGGGCAGGGGCACCGCCGGGAGAGCCCTGGGGCAGGGACACCGCCGGGAGGGCCGCGGGGCAGGGGCACGGAGCCATGGGGCAGGGACTCTGTCGGGAGGGCCCTGGGGCTGGGGGACGGAGCCCTGGGGCGGGGACACGGAGCCCTGCGGCAGGGGCACCGAGCCATGGGGCAGGGGCACTGGCCGGAGAGCCACGGGGCAGGGGCACCGCCGGGAGAGCCCTGGGGCAGGGACACCGCCGGGAGGGCCGCGGGGCAGGGGCACGGAGCCCGGGGGCAGGGGCACTGCCGGGAGAGCTGTGTGACAGCGACACGGAGCCCTGGGGCAGGGACACCGCCGGGAGAGCCATGGGGCAGGGGCACGGAGCCATGGGGCAGGGGCACTGCCGGGAGAGCCGTGTGACAGCGGCACCGAGCCCCGGGGCAGGGATACTGCCGGGAGGACAGCCCGCTGGGCTCTGGCTCAGACGTGCTCCCGTGCAGGGGAAAGCGGTGCCGGTTCGCGGGGTGCGGTTTGGGTTCTGCCCAGCCTTCCCTGGTTTCTGGGCATTGGGTCTCGGTAGAGGCCACACAACTGGGGATTTGCATCAGGTGCCAGCCATGGGCCACCTGGGTCTGTGGCGATAAGACCCCATCCCAGCTCCCCTCCCCGGCTCTGCAGGCAGAGTACACCGAGCTCTTCACCTTGCTGCCAGGGAGGGACTGATTGCCAGTAATGTTTTCGCAATGAAACTGCAAGGGAAGCTGAAGTGCTTGTAGCTGAGGCAGTGCCCTCACAGCTGGCTCCGCTCTGTATTTTAAAATGAATTCGGTTTGGTTTGGCAAGCTTGACACCTGCTGTAGTTCTCTAAGTAGACCAAGGTCAGCTGCCGTCCTGCTCGTTTTTGCTTGTAAATTATCAGGTTTTGACTCAAGCTTGTATTTGTGTTAGGAATCAAGAGTATTAAATGTGAAAGGTGTGTTAGTTTGGAAACTGGGATGTTTCCATGGAGATGGGAATATAGGAAAGCTAAAAGATTTTAGCACTGTGGACTCGAGGCTGTTCCACAAGGCTGAATCTTCAGCAGGTGTTGTGATAACGAGGTCATTTTTCTACTTCTGCTGTTACTTTAAAGCAGGTCAAACTTTTCCTGGTAGAGGCTGGTAATGTGGAATATCCTAGGGCAGGGCTCTGAAAAGAATCTGTATTCTCGGCTGTTGAGCAGAAAGGGGGCTGTGCCATTGGCAGACCTTGCTTCTGCAAGGTCTCTGTGTTTAAAGTAATATAACTGCATTTCACATTGAGTGTGGGAACTCTCCAAACTGCTTATTAGGCTGTGCATATCTTACAGCTGTGACTAGCAACATGGGAGGACTGCTTATCTCTTCTAGTCCATTTCTGGCCTACCCTAATAACCCCAAAATGTGCTGATTATAAAACTGGCTCCACTTATGTGGATCCCTCCCCAAACATACTCAGACTCCCATTTTAAAACCTTACAGCGGTGCTCTCCAAATTCTACTGTTTTTGTGTACCAAGATTGCTGTGGTTTCAAAGCTGACCTTTTTGCTATTTTAAAACATTCTTAAGAAGACAAGGAAAGCTGTAAGTGTTGTTGCAAATGCGGAAAAGTTCAATGGTACCAACATTAATCCCTTGTCATAAATCCACTGTAAGCTATTCCAGTGTTCTTTACTGTTTGGCACATGGCATAGGTGATGGCAAAGTAAATCTCAAGCTTCGTGTGCATTCAGACTGTCCTAAAAGCTTGCTGGTTTTAACAAGAAGAGGTCTTACCCTGGCCTTGACTGCACAGCCCTGTTCCCCGCTTTGTGTTGTCCATCGACTTCTTGCTGGATTTTTACTGAGATGATGTGGTTTTCTTTCACTTGAACGACATTTTTTGGCTGAGGCATTTCTGGGCTGTTCTAGCGAGTTAAAGTCAGCTCACAAGCGTGTCGAGATGACGTGCAGTAAGTTAAGGGAGGAGGGAGTAGAATCCTTGTCCCTGTTGGCAGTGGCACACGCAGATTGGTTTTCCACAGAACTGCACCTTCACTTTTAGTTTGCTTTGTATTATCTCAGTCACATTCTTCTTTTCTGCTTCCAGTGTGAACAAGTTAACAACTTACATTTTTCTCTTCTAACAGGAAGAAGATGACTGGAAGGAGTTTGAGCAAAAGGAAGAAATCGATTATAGCGGTCTTAGAGTTCAGTCCATGCAAATAAGGTACTTTTGGGTTTATTTTCTTTCTCTCCTGTGTCTAAAAAGTATGTGCTTTCCTCAGCTGCCTCCGTGGAGTCCTGTGAAACAGAGGTTTGACATGTTTCTGCTAGTGTAGAGTTTTGCTGCAGGGTAACTTAGGTTTGCCTGTTTTCTGCCAGTGTGCTCTCTGACTTCGTAAGTTGCTGTTGATGCTCCAAGTCTATCTGTTTTGGTGGGGACTCATATTTTTATTACAAATGCTTAACATTCCCCCTCCGTAAAGACAGTGAAGTAAGAATGTCTGAGAGGGGAGTGCAGGATAGTCATTCCCACTGAGTCATTTGACTGCTGAAAGGGTATTTGGCTCAGTCTGTTCAGCAGGGAATGAATTTCTGAACCATTGCATTTTTATTTCAGAAACCCAAAAATATAGCTGGTGAAACTAATATCCCCTGACAGGATTTCACAGGACTGCATTTATGAGTCTCATCCAAGATTCTGTATTCTCTTTCATTAGATTGTTCCTGTAGTCTGGTCCAAATACTTTAGTCTGTCCTGGTTAAGAAAAAAAAAAACAAAAACATTTGATCAAGTCAGAAAAAGGATTTTCATGACCTCACTCACTGGTCATCAAAGTCTCAACTGAGACTTGGTGTTCAGAATATTGCCACTTTAAATCATCTTACCTGTAACCAGTGCAATAGAGGCTTGCTGTTAGAGCAAGTCTTACATACTTGCTTTATTTCATATCCCCTGTGCCTCCTTTTCAGTGAACTAGTCCTTTTAGGCCATTGGCACATCTTTGGTCCCCAAGCTCTCAATACCATCCAGTTGTCCCAGCAGATAATCACTTCTGAATGGACAAGTAACAAATGGGCTGCTGCTTCAGTGACACCAGTACTGTCTGACTGAAAAGTGAATACTTTTCAGAGAAAGGAGACATTCTGAATGCTTTTGATGCTGTGTCAGGTTTTTGAGGCATGTGGAAGTTTCTGCCATGGGATTTTGTAACCACTTGGGGAGAGCAGAGAAGTAGAGGGAAGGAAGACACACTGGAGGTCATAAATTGTCCATCTGCTGAACTATCTTTGCTGAAAATAAGACAGAGAGTATCAGGCAGAGGTGGGATGTTACATATCCTTACTCTGTTCTGGCTGGACATCTGCATAGTGAGGTGTTGAGACTTGCTGGTCCTTCTTACTGTGGTTGTTGCTGTATTTGGATGAACAGGGAAAGGCCAGTTAATTTTCAGAAGTGATACGTATTTTCAACTGATCACGATTAGTAGGGTTTGGTTTATTATAAACTACTTTTGTATTCACACTTTGCCACTTCTTTTCAGATCACTGTCATGTTTGGTGTTTTAACAGCCTCACCCTCCACATGTCCCATCACACCACACAGCTTTCTGCAAGAGCTTTGTCTAGCAAATTACGTAGAGCCTCTGACTATTTCTGTGCTAAATAGTCAGGCTTTTGCATAGGATTTCTCTTAAAGCTACTTATTTTTCTCTGCATGTTTTTTGATTGTCTGCTTTAAAGAAAAACGTTGGTGGGTTTGTAAATCTCACTTGTTCGTGTAATACACCAGTATTTCTCAGGTAGCTGTGGTTATAAGGAAAGGGAGCTCAGGACTTGCTTTCTATGGCTAATTTTCCCCAGTTTCTTCCTCTTGGCTAAAGTATTTCACAAAAGGTGGGCTTGTAGCCCTTTCCTGCTTTATCTTCTTATCACTTCCAAAGGTATGACTGTCTCAGGAAGAAAAAAGTCTTTAAGCTTTGTCATGGTTTAACCCCAGCCAGCAATGGAGCACCATGCAGCTGCTCGCTCACTCCTCCCCCTCCCAGTGGGTTGAGATAAGAACAACTTAATAGCTAAAATGAAGTAAAATATAATCAAACGTCTAATAAGAATTTTAATGAAAATGAATGTAATAAAAAAAGAGGGAAACACTTTTAAAAGGGACCAAACCCCAAGTGATATACAGTGCAGTTGTTCATCTCCCACTGACTGATGCCAAGCCCTCCCTACCAGCTCCCCCCAGTTTCTGTACTGGGCATGGCACTCTATGGTATGGAATTGCCCTGTGGCTGGTTGAGGTCAGCTGTCCAGGCCATGCTTCATCTCAGCTTCTTGTGCACCTACTCACTGGCAAAGCACAGGAAACTGAGCAGTCTTTCACTTAAGATAAGTGCTAATTAGCAATAACTAAGACATAGGTGTGTTACTACATTGTTACCACATTATTCTCACACTAAATCCAAAACGCAGCATGATACCAGCTACTAGGGAGAAAAATTAACTGTCCCAGCTGAGACTGAGACAAAACAAGAAATCAAAAGCTCAAAATAAGAAATCAATCTACTGGGTGACTTATTACAGTTTGAATTTGTCAGGGTTTTCAAGGACATCTTTCCTTCTCAGTTGCCAAGTTAAGTAGCAGCGTGCCAAAAAATGATTCAGATGAAAGTACTAACACAGTGGTTACAGGACTAACGTAGTCTGGGTAAATCTAGTATCTTCAGCACAGCAATTGTGAAGTGTTGTCTGTGGTGATTGTTTATGCTCTGGCAAGTCTGAAACCTCTGGTTGTAAAACGCTACTTATCGCTTCTGTTCTGTAGTGAAAAAGAAGATGATGAGAGTGAAAAAAGAGAAGAACCCAATGACAACTGGGAAGAGACTGGTGGAGGTGTAGACAGATCATCTGGTCCTTGGAACAAGTCGGCTCCTGCACCAGCACCTGTCGTTGAACCAATTGGTAAATGTAACCATTGGTGCTTTTCCCAGTCAAAAGCATATTGGGGTGAATTGAGCTGCTCAGAGAGTAGAGCTCAAGGAGCAGTTCCTAATCAGACACCATCTAACGTCCTCGTGGCTTGTTTGATGTCCTAGCAAATGAGGACATTTTCCTCAGAAAGGATGTGAGGAACTGAATTGCTGGTACTGTCAGATTCTTTAAATAAACACAAGGGATTTTTATTTCCCGCTTCAAAAGGTGAGTGGGTGGGTGAGGGAGAGCTCTCCATCTTTGGAGGAGGTTCCCTCGACTTTGCAATCTCCGTAATATCTGTTGGAAGTATTTCTGTTGATCTAAAAATACTGCTTTGACAACTAAGTTGATGTTGAGCCAATATCTGCTGTCTAATATGTCAGTTCACACGTAGGCTTCTGTGGTTAGTAGTACGCATTTCAAATGAGTTCTAGGCTACAGAGAACATGACTGTGAAATTGATCCTTTAACTGGCATAGGGCTTTAGTTTTGATGAAATACAATTTGTTAGCATCAACAGAGATAGATTACTTTGCTGTGACCTGAGTTCAGACTCAGTGAATTAATCAGTGCTGTTTCGTTGTAGATTGTTGCCTTAATAAGACTTGACAAATACATAATTACATATAAAACTAGATATTTAAACACATAAGCTGCCAGTAAATTCCAAATAAGAAACATGGGGCCCTCATTGATGGTTTTCATAGAATAATAGAATGGCAGGAGTTGGAAGGGACCTTGAGAGATCATCCAGTCCAACCTCCCTGCCAAAGCAGGTCCACCTAGATCAGGTCCTAGATCAGGTGGGTTTNGTGCTGGCCTCTCTCCCGCAGTTCCCTGTCCCTCTTGAGCTGGGGAGCCCAGAACTGGACACAGGACTCCAGATGAGGCCTCAGCAGGGCAGAGCAGAGGGGGAGCAGAACCTCCCTTGACCTGCTGCCCACACTCTGCTTGATGCATCCCAGGCTGCCATTGGCCTTCTTGGCCACGAGGGCACATTGCTGGCTCATGGACAGTTTGCTATCAACCAGCACTCCCAAGTCTGTTCTGGAGCTGCTCTGCAGCAGATCATCCCCAGCCTGTATTTGGTGCATGGGGTTGTTCCTCCCCATGTTTCAATCCCTTGAGCTTTGTGAGGCAATACACTGGAGCCACGTTTTAATTTGGTGAAATTAGGTGATGTCATTTCCTGCTTTATCTGAAGTATTTGAGGAGAAAACATACTTGTAAGATTCCTTTTGTTTTTCATTTGTGTGTGTGTTTAGTGCTTCAGTTTGATGGATGGGTGTTGGTTTTTTTTTCCAGATATGAATGCAAGCTTAGTCTCTTGTCTAAATCTCCTTCTCTTCATTAGTTACAGAAGCCCCCGAGCCAGTTGCGAGCGGCGGCGTGTACCGGCCGCCCGGTGCCCGGGAGGGGGGCAGGCCACGGAGGGCACAGCAAGGACCACCAGAGATCTACAGCGACACGCAGTTCCCGTCGCTGCAGTCCACCGCCAAGCTTGCAGACAGTCGAAAGTAAGCACATCCCCTTAATGGCCCACGTTTTTAACTGCCTTCTCTCAAGTTCTTCATTTGGTTTAGGGCTTAAGCCTGGCTCTTTGCACTGATTACTCTGATTGATGAAGAGATATGGGGGAGGTCTTAACTGTATTGTCCACCTCTAGGAAGGGCTTCCCGTGAATTAACTTTGATAGGACGTAGCCCAGTGAGACAGCCAAACAAGATGGGCAGTTACCTTGTCTTTGTCTTGCTGAAGGATTTCCCTGAAGCAGAGTATTTCTGCTCTTGACAGCATCTGTTCTCTCAGGTAGCAGCCACGGTGAGCCTCCTCAGTGGTTACCGTCAGTAGCCATGAGTAGGATGCCTCGAGCGTGCTGCTTTCTCCTTAGAGACTGGAAGGTAAAGGGAAGGATGAGGTTTCGTACAACTATAAATGGATAAACTTGCTGCCTGAGCCGTGGCTTACAATGATGAGCTCCCCAGTTCTGCTGAAGTGTGTTGTGTTCTGTGGTGCTGAAGACCTGAGTCTTGCCCAGCTTTTGAACCCTGATGTTTCCATAGCCTCATTTCTCTCCAGAAGAGATAGCTAGGCCAGTATCTGTTTCACTTAGGGCTTTGATGGGTTGGTTTTTTTTCCTGCTTGCTATATTATTGACTATTACAGCCTGGCAGAAGCTTTGTTTCTTCTGTGGGGTGTTTTTTGGTCTGGTTTTATCTGCTTGGCAAATGATATGTGTTGCCATTGATGCTCTAGGGGTGAAGGGTGCAAATGGAGCTAAGATGAAAATGAGTGAGCATTCTAGAAATGGAGTTCTGCCCTCTAAAACATACTTTTTTAATAGATGCACTTAAATTTAGTCTAAGAATGTCAATACTGAAATGTAAAGTGTAATCTGAATGGTGCTGGGGGTGGGGGGGGAGACAAGTCGGATGTTGGAGATAAGGCTGTAAAAGATTTGCTTGGGAATGTTTGGCTGTTCTGTTAAAGCTCTAGACCTTAATGTTTGGTGTTTGATAATGTTTTTGTTGGGATGGGGTGGAAATGGACTAGAAATTCACAATTCACGAGCCTAGTGATAAGAAATTTACTGATTACATTTATTTTCCCATAGGGATAAAGAAATGGAGAAGAGCTTTGAAGTAGTAAAACACAAAAGTAGAGGTAGGGAGGAAGTCTCAAAAAACCAGGCACTTAAATTTCAGCTAGAGAACCAGTATGCTGTGCTTGGGGATCAGTAGAGCTGCATACCCATTACAATTAAGGAATGCTTTTTTTGGTAACCCTTCTACTAAGGTAACTAAACTACAGCTAACGGCTATGATGAACATGCCACCTTGTTTCTGCTGGATCTACTGCAGCAAGTGCAGACTACTTTGACATAAGTGCTTGGTTCTCCTGCACTATGGAAGCATATTGTTACAACTTCTCCATTGGATATGGGGCAAATTAATGTAAATGAATATGAACAAGAGTCATCGGTGTTCTTTAACTGCTCAGAAAGATAACTACAGCCAGTGGTCATTTCCAAATCTTTTTATGTTCAGATACTGAGCCTTCGTAAAGGTTGACTACCTCAGACTTGCTGCACTCATTGTGGACACCATGTGGATCACAACTTCTGGAAGAGAAGGTTACAGCTGTTTTAGTGGCCACCTGAAACTTGAAACCAGCTCTACTGGATTCCTGTCAGAAATCCTGCAGAAGTCAGCCATTTGGTTCCAATTTGCTCTAACAAAGATTTAAGTGACCTTAATGACAAACCTATTCTGTTCCCCTTCTGAAGAATCCTGTCACGTGGAGCCATAGCCTACTAGAGACTTCGTGGAGCGTTCAGTACCACTCATACCATCCAAGTACAACAGAGCTGTAGTTTGTTTACCTTTTTAGATAGCTGTACTGAAGTAACTGCAAAACAAATTAAAACTCATTCAGTATCAGATTTGAGGAATGATGGGTTTGAATGGTCTGTTTGCATTAGCCATTTTCACAGCTGTCTCTAAGCATTTCTTTCTTCTGTTCCCCACAAAAGAAACCACCTGCCTTGTTTCTGGGATCAAATTGCAGCACATTTAAACAACAATGAGATGTTCATAGTGAAATAGGGTTTCATTTGGTTTTCACCATGAGGTTTGTCTTTCTCACCCTAAAGCACTAAGATGGATGAGTTTTGTTTGACTTGACACAGGTATCCAGACTCCAACTACAGTCTTTGGAATTTGTCTTTTAAAAGATGAGAGATGTGGTAGTTGTGATATGAGATTAAAACGTTTCCTCTTTGAAAAATAGTGATTTGCTCGTTGAAGGGTTAATGGTTACTTGATAACCAAAGTAACTTAGTATGCAGAGGGATAACTACAGCTGGTAAGCCTTACCTGGTTGGCTACTTCTGTGAAGCATGCAGGCTTTTCGAGGCAGAAATCCTCTAAGTGAAAGGCAGTGACTTCTTGAAGTTGTTGGCCTCTGACTTAATTCAGTGGAAGGAGGCAAAATGGCACTGATACATTAGGAACATAGGACACTGCCCACAACAGACTGATGAACAAAACCTGTCCAGTACCAGACGTGTCCTGCTGTAACTGGTTTTTTTTCTCTTCTCTGAACTCTTACACCAGAAGGAAAATGAAGTACAATAGTGGTGTGCTCCAGTGTTGAGGTTTCTCAGAGTAAATGCCAAAAAACAGACCCAACCTGTATAAGAGTTGCCAATGGCAAAAAAAAACCCCAACCCCAAGGGAACAAACCAAAACTTGCTTACGTGTGTGGGAGTACTGTGTATGTGCACAAGATGAGGATGGTGTGGGGCTCGCCTCGTTGGGTTCCCTTTGACTAACTGCTGACTCGCTTTAAAGCTACTTTTCTGAGGCCAAGGGAAACTTTTGCTGTTGACTTCAGTGGGGCTGGGGTTTCACCTGGTTGGTTGTGCACAGCCTAAGACTGGCCTCAACCTTGCAGAGTTAAACGTCTCTAAAACTCCAGCTCGAAGCTGCTATTAAAGAGAGGGCTGAAGGGACTATTGTTAAAAGTTGGGAGAGTTCATTTGGAAACAAAGCCCCACTGAAAGACTTGATACCAATACCTTGGACTCTGGGCCATGTATCTTTCTGGAAAAGACATTGTTGCCAGCAAAAGTGTTGCTTTGTCACTAAAGATTTCTGTGGAATTCGGGGTGAATGGACATGTCGCTTCATGTGGTGAAATGTGAAATCTCAAAAATGCTTTTGCAGATGCTCTACGTGAGATGACCAGTGCACATGAATTAAGTTTCGGTCTACTGTGTGAAGGGTAGATGAGACTGTCCATTGTACCGTCGTTATTTGAGGTGTTTGGGCACGAGTTGTGGCAGTTTGAGAAAACCCTGTAACAGTTTCAAATCAAATAAAATGGCAATATACATGGATTCTGGAGTCTAATGAATTTTTCCCTTTAGTTGTAGCTTATGACTATGCAAAGCTGAGGAAATGCAGAGCCACGTGGACCTTTTTAAGGGATGGGCCCTGGAGTGGGTAGTCAGCCTGATGATAAGTGGGGTGTGTTTAAGAGCTTCTAGCAGTACATATTGTTATGACTTCTATTTATACATAGAACCTTAGCTTGCTATTTGTCAGGGCATCTTCTTTCTCATACCATATAGGACTGCTTGTGAATTGAGTGTGAATGAGGCTTTGATTTGCTTCTCACTTGAAAGTAGCTTTGCTATAAACTCGAGAATGGAAAAAAAACCCAACCAGCCTCTGGGTGGTTGCTGTCACCCGAGTCCATCAGCTACTGATTGATAACTAGAGGTGTTACTTTTGGAGCTTTCCTTAAAGCATATTGTTCCACGTTTTTTCTGAGGCATAAAGGAAAGAAAAAAAGAGAAATGCAGCAGATTTCCATAGTACAGAATGTTAAAGTATTTTAAAGTGTTCCTTGTGTTAACTATTGCTGCCAGCAACTATCAAAATGCCAGTTGTCAGTGTCTTCCTTGTAACAATTAATTGTTCTGCATGCCTGAAATGTTGAAAGTCCGTCCTCTGTGGAAGCTCTGTATGCTTTGGAGACTCTGAAGCCCAGCTTCCTGGGGTTGGTTGGTGCATGCATCCGAGGCATGCAAAGAATGTTCAGTTCATTCCTTCTGAAGGCTCATTCCATAAGTGAAGGATTGGCAGCTGTAGAAATGAGATTCTCGATACCGGTCAGTAAAACACAGTTGTGTGCTGCTTCAGGAACTTCCTAACTTGTCGTATGCTTTTAATGGAGGGTTAGGTGTTCATTTCCAATGTCAAGGTTCCATTTTACTTTGGATTAAAATACATTTTCTCTGGCTTAAAATAAAACCACAGCCGTGATGTTGCTCATAGAACACTGAAATGTTCAGAACTTCCTAGAAAAGGAACACTTTGGATTTGTGATCCTCAGTCCTACAGTCTGTACTTCAGGAGTGTTAAAATGCCAAAAGCTAGGTAATTTTAATAAAGTTGGACTTCTCAAATGCCTGCTGTAGGAATCTAGCATCTGTGTTTCCTTGAGGCGATGATTAAATGTGTAGGAGAGGATTAGTTTAATCTTATTCACAAACGAAGAGGAACTGACAACTAAAATGACCATCTCCTGCTACTTCAGTTTTGTCTTTGTAGCTAGCTTTACCAGTCATGCCCAAACTCTCTTAAATTCATCTGTTTGTAAGGTTTGTAACGGTACAAATTGTGTGAAAGACCTGACCCCACAGGGACCAGGAGATTTTGGGATCTGACTCTTTTTTATCTGTTGGCTCTTGGAAGCTTCCAGCACAGCAGAGCTGAGACACGTGTGCTGCGTCGGTCTGGTAAAATCAATTTGATAGAGCTGCACACCTTGGAGTTTGCTCGTCTGGGTTTTTGCAATAGTTGAATATTTTATGGTTCTGATTTCATCCTGTTGAGCAGTTTTAAATGTGCTTGTGGTTTTCTGTCAAATACCATAACCAAAATGGAGCAGATGGTTCTTTAGACTTGTAGGGCTTCACGTGCTTATTTACAAGGTAGTAATAGTAATTCTTTCCACCAGTGGCACGGTCAGAGAAAGGAATACCTCTTATTTCATGTGACCAATTTGTATCAGAGGTCCAAGAAACTAACTCTGAATAGCCAGCATCCAGGCTTTGTTGCCTGACTGTAATTTAGTTCCCAAATTATCCCTCTCTCGTTTCAGCTTTTAATTTCACAGTTCAATTTGAATGGTAAATAGGGGCTTTATTTGGGAATATTAAAAAAATAATAAGCATTTAAGTTTCAGATGTACAAAGTAAGTACAAAGTAAGTATGCACAAAGGGGAGGGAACTGACATATTTGCCAATGATTTCTGAAGAACAAGTCAAGTCAGCTTGTCTGTGTATTGAGGTTAAGATGAGAACTTGCATGCTCTAGCAGATGGAAGAAGAAATTACAGCAGAAAACAGAACAGAGGAGTCTAACACTGACTCCTCTAGAGTCTGGCTTCCAAAGCACCAAATGTTGCTCTACTGTGTTGTGTGTGAAGTGAAATAGAACAGGAAAGATGTATTTTGTTTAAAATTGGGGAAAGTGGAAATGATGCAAATGAAACACAGGAGGGGTGAGAAGAGAGAGGGGTTAGGAAGGCTGTTTTCTAAATGATAGTATGAAATATCTCCAGCCTGAGGCAGAGAGGCTTGTAGGTGGTTGGATGGAAGTGCTGTGCTGGATGGAAGTTCCTCTTTCACAGGCAACAGGTCCACCTGGCCTTACACAGCAAAAGTGTTTTGAGGTTCAGTACTTGGGGAAGGCATCCCACTTTATTTTTTTTTTCCCTTTAAAGGAAAGAATTTGGAAAACAGGGATAATTCTGTATTGGTACAAAGCTGTCTAGGCAGTTGGGTGGAAGAACCCAAGAGAAGAAATTCCAAGACAGTTCAGCAGTCTTGTTTGGGGAAATAACATGTTTATACTTTCACATGCATGATTAAAAAGAACAAGACCCTTATTCAAATGGCTTACAAAGACATTTCCCTCTTATTGAGAAGCATCTTCTAATGGTAGGTGTGTCATGGGTTTGTGTTCAGTTGCTCAGGTTAAGGAAGTTTAGTGGTCTGCTTAGCCAGAATGCAAGTCCTTTATAAGAGGTATCACAGTATTGATGAACCACCACAAGCAGTGCACCTGGAATCCTGCAATAGGAAGTAGGCAAACCAACTGCATGCACTGAAGAGAAGCCCATTTTGCAGAGAGAGCATAGGACCACAAGAGCTGGATTTGGCCTTGAGCTGCTTTGTCCACTGAGCTGCTGTGTTAACGAAGCTTCACTTTGCCTGTTTCCCCAGCTGTACCAAAACACCCCAGCAACACACATCACAGGTGTTACGAAGCCAAAGCTGTTCTTTGTCAAGGGCTGGGGCTGATGGAAGGTGCTACACAGGAATAAAATACCTTTTTATTAGCTTTCTTGACAGTATTTTAATACTACTTTAGGAAAGGCTTATTTCTACAGACTATAATAAGAATTCTATTAAAAAACTAAGTCTTTAGAGTTGGTTTGCACAGGTGAGGGGAAAAAGTTCAGGGTGAGCAGTTTAACTGGTATTTCCTCTCTTTTAATTATCTGTGCCACCCAAATGGTATATGAATAGGAGGCTTTTTGGTTTTACATATAAGAAGTAAAGCTCACAACTGAAATAAAATCCTGCTCACAGTTGAGTTTGTTCAAATTACATGAACTAGGAATGTCCACTAGTGAAAGCGTGTATTTGTGTCAGGACATTAAGTGGTATTTTGTGGTAGGAACGTAGTTTTTCTTCTCTCTTTGTAAACACAGATTTGTCCTACTCTTTGTCCTTTCCCAAATGGAGGCTGAAGTAGCATGGAAGTATGGGGGGAAGGAGTCATCTTCACTTCAAAACTGCTGTTGAGGCAGGCAGTGGAGGAAAGAGATGAAAGGAATAAACTGAAGGGAAATGCCATGGAGAGGTTTCTTTCAATCAGATGAAAGAAAGAAATGATCAGAAGACAGAGCTGAGAGGGATAAAGGGAGGGATGGGCTGGAGAGGAAGGAGTATGGGTACAGAAGAGGCGATTACCCTGTTACTGTTACTTCCTGTGTTATCAGTTAACTGCAGCTGAAGGAACACAAAATAATTGTTACGAATCTGCCCTTGTCTGCTGCTGCTTCTTGCCAAGGTCCGTTGCTCAGCTTTTACAGGGGGCTGCCAAATGGAAGCAAGAGGACGTGACGGTGGTGTGCACGCAGACACAGGCCCCAGGTGGGTACTGGATAGATGAGGCCTGGCCTTGCATTAAAATATCTTCTCCTTGTGATATTTTTATTACCGCAGCACCTCTCAGACAGTTAATGTGCATCAGATGTGACAGCTGTCTGTCAGTAATGATTGCTGTTAAGTTTCAAGAAACCACTGCAGTTGCTTGAGAGGAAATGTTGAACTAGCTGAACAATGAGCATTAAAGAGTACACAGGGAAGCTTTCTGGAATACTTACGGTGATGATGAGGAGGAGTGATAACTGAAATGAACAGATTGGTAGGTGGCTTAAAATGACTGAGGTATATATCCTGTGATATGGGGAGGAGAAGAATGACTTTTAAGATGTAGGTCATCTATTTTTTTTCTTCTTAACAACCGAACTCCCTTGGTCTTACTGTCTTTACAGCTGTGAAGAGCTGTTTCTGCAATTCTCTTGCCCCTTTCCTGCCTGTATTTTTCTAAATATGTCACATTTTTTAAGGTGCAAAACAGCAAATATCCATTGAGGACCTCTTAGGAGAAATACATGCTGTAAATATTTCCCCATGTTATTCTGTCTTTAATACAGCCTAACATCTTATGCACTTTCTTGACTGCAACCACACATTGAGCAGATGTCTCCTTCAGCGGGCTGCCCACAGTGAAGCTACGCTGTCCCATTGAAACTAACTCAAGAGCCCACCAGAGCATGTGTGAGTGGGTTAAAACCTTTCCATTATCCATTGCCTTGGGTTTCTCTTGACATTCACCTGCCTCTGAATTGCCAAGTTTACAGTTGGTTAGCTCACCCTGGCACTTGCCAGCTTCCCACTGCTGACAATCCCAGTCATGTGCTACAGGCATTGGCTTCTGCCACCTGACGTGCTGGATCTTCAGGGCTGTGTGTGTAACTCACTCTTCTCCTCAGTGAGTAGCATGGCATGCTCTTACTAATGTTTACTCAAGCTGACCTTTTCTGTTAGCTTTCCTGTCTCCTGCCTTTGATTTTCTTTCTAACTCAGTTACAGCACTGAAGCCATCAAGTTACCAAACTGTCTGCTTTACTTCAATGGATTTGCCTACAGAAGACTCTTAGTTAAAATGCTGTCATCAGCTTCCTTCTTTTTTTTTTTTAGTTAAACCAAATCAGTTATAGAACAAGCCCCATAGTAAACTTGTTTTAAATTTCTGAGTTACTCTGCTCTTTCCATGTGGCAGAGATGAAGCAGATGGGTTACTTGGCCAGCCACCACATGGGCTTAGCCCATACCTGTTGGGAGTATTTAAGTGGACATTGAAATTAGGTGACAGTATTTGGTATGAAGAGGGATGCAGCAACACTGGGGTACAGCTTCCTCTTTGTGGCTTCTTTCATTTCTTTGCACTCTCATCTTGTATTTTAGCAATCGTATGTCTGTAAATAAGGTTAAGCATTTGAGGACTGACTGCATTTACCAGTAATGCTGTATTGCTAAATACAAAAGAGGTGGCACAAGGGAAGGCTCAAGCCTGTGAGGATGTACAGCCCACTGCTTCAGAGCTGCATCGTCTCAGTCTCAGAATACTGTGTCCTAGAGAGCAGCTGCTCTCCAATACTGATGCTGTGTGGCTGAGAAGAATGTGCCTTGGTTTTCTCACTCAAAGAAATGGTACCTGTTAGGGGTTCTGTTACAGCCTAACTGGCAAAAGCAACAGTGGCTGCTAGGCCTTTGTGCACTTGGCAAAGTGGAGGTGAGGTTTTTATTGATTTTGATGGGGTCGGGGGGGATAGAGCGAATGTAGCAGTATCAGACAAGTTGTTACCCTCTTCCCCATCTCTCAAAGATGCTGTGCTGCTGCTCTGCTCACCAAAGCCCTGTCTTACCTCTGTAAATCCTTACTCTGTTACTAACCACCCAGTAACCTTTGTGACTGACTCAGCCCCTGACTGTGCACTGTGGCTTTAAGCTTGGGAATAGGTAAAGGCAAACTGGCATGACTCTCTTCTAGGTAACTGGGCCATGCTGTTTTACTTTTTGCAACTCAAAAGCCCAGCAAAAATCTCTTAAGGTGAAGAAGGGTCAAAGTAAGATTATTCTCTTCTTTTATTCATCTACATCATGACCATGCCATGGAGTTCTGGTCAGTTCTAGCCACTTACTTAGAGAGCAGCTTTCTAAATAAGAACTCCCAAGTCTTGATCATGCTGTATTTCCTCAGTCAGGGTTCTAGCATCATCTAGCTCCATCTGTTACAAAACTGCTTAGCTAGAACCTGTGATCTCAATGAATTTAAACCTGTGTTTCATGGGAGCCTAATTCCCACAGAATACACCAAAACAAAGGCAGTAGCAACTGCTTACAGTATAACGCTGCTCAGCTATGAAAAGGAGGGTTGGATGACTGGTAACATGCTAGTTCAGACAAAACTGTCTGATCTGGGTCTTAGGGCCTAGCCTAAAGCATTTTTTATTTCTTTGTAATGGAAAGATGAGTGAGTGCAGAACAGTAAGAGGACATTCCCACACGTGAAAAAATACGAAGCTGCATTTCTTTTCAACAACATACCAGAATGTGTCACCACTAGACTTACCCTGAAGAAATGAAGAGAAAGTCATTTGAGTGCTTACTGCAGGGCAAAAGAATGAATGATACTGTCTGTTTGGGAAAATGGTTGGCTGGGAGCCCACTGAGCACAGCAGAAACCGTTTCAGCAAAGCAGAGAACAATATGATCCATTTCTGAGAATGCTTGTGTGGCTCCCAGTTAACACAGGAACCTAATGGTGCCTGTATATTTATATAATTATATGTTTATAGTCCTAATTTAAGTTCAAAACCTGAACTATATATTTTTTGTCAGTAGATTTTTTTTTTTACCCTGGTTTATCTTTCATGGCTTCTGCAGCTGACAACTTCTAACTGTGCAGTGCACACACACACACACACCTGTTGTCCTTTTGTCCCATGTTAGAGCGATGGTATCAAACTCTGTAAAGCACTTTCGTGATGTTTCCTGTGAAGAAAATAAATTTATCTTAACAGCACCAAGTGAATTCCTACCTCTGCATTGGTCTCACTTTTGTGTCCCCTCCTCTCTTCAGCGCCGGGTCAGTCGTGGCAGTTGGTGTGAGGGACAGCAGCGTTGTTCCACACTCAGCAGGAACTGGGGCTGCTCTGGCTCTAACAGCTGCTTTTTCTCTCTCTTCCCCCTTGCCTCACTGTCCTTTCTTTCCTCCTGGCTTAGAGCTGCCAGCCCCCCAGGCAGTGCAGGCTGAGGGCAGCTTGGGGCATAACTGTGGATGCCAGCTGAGCAGATGGCTGGAGAACAGGTAAGGCTCATGTCCCACCTTACTGGTTCCACTGGGGGTTGGTACATGTCCAATTTTAGCTGCTCCTCTCCTGCCCTGCCTCCAGGATTCACAGCAGCTGCAGGAACCGTGTAGCTCCAAGGCTTCTTTAAAGCTTAGCTAAGTGGGTCAGGGAGTGGTTTCTTATCTGTAAAATGAGAATAGCAGCACTACCCTTCCGTAGCAGCTGCTTCTGTGGCCTGGGAAGGAGGAGGAAAAAGAAAATCAAGTCACAGGACCCTTGGGTCTCACATTTAAAATGCCTACAGTGCAACACAGCACTTTGCAGGCAGAACAGAGAATTGCCAGTTAATTCAAAATGTGATTTAAGGCATTAACAGCAGCATTATTTTCAGCGTGTGGACTTGGAGCAAGTCAGAGATGTCTGACATCCACAAAGAGCAGAAAAAGCATCCAGCAGGTGGTAAGACTGTAGTCACTGCAAATCTGTACAACAATCTTGCCACAGCCTAAGCCCCCACTGCTCAGGGCACAGATCTCACTGGTTGAAAAGAATCCTATTCTTCACATTCATTGCCATCTTTCTAACTTCCAGGGCACTCAGACAGCACATGGCAGAGCTCACTGACAAAACAGCCACTGCACTAGAGTAGGAAGCAGAAGCACAAAGAAAGGCAAGCTGCCTGCCTGGTCTCACCTGATGAGACGCAGCACAGGTCCCCTGGCCCTTCCTCCAGCAGCAAAACTCCCTTGGCCCTTCCTCCAGCAGCACAGCATTAGTTCTCCCCAGCCTAGAGCAACATTCTCCAGCTTGCACAGGGCTTAGAGGCTTCTGGCTCCTCTCGTCTTCTATCTGCAACTGATACCAAGGCAAAGACTTGCTGTAAGATGGGAGTATTCAGCAGCTAGAAACTAAATAGAATATACCCCACAGGCACTTCAAAACAAGAGGTGCATTAAGTAGACTTTAAAGTAATGTTACGTGTATCCTCCCAGACAATTCCACTGATCCTGCGCAACTGAACGTTGAGCTTTTCTGTCCAAACAGGCTGCAGCAAATTCCACCTCCTCAGATTTATTAAGCACGTTTGTACCCACACTGCCTCACACACAGGAAGTTCAGTAAATAGACCCAGACCCCATAGTTACCAAAAGGTCAAACAGTTGTCAGAACATTTCCAGCTGCTGGAATCCAACATCTCTGTTCTGCCTCTGGTTCTTGTCACAGACTTGAACAGGAAACGTGTTTAGAGAAACTTCACCTCTTGTCAAACAGAGCTGGTTCTGTTTGCTGAACAGATTCATTAGGGCTCAGAATGGCAGCACTTCAGCAGCACCTCTGTTCTATAGAAATGATTTATTATACCCTCTACTAGTACAAAAATTTACAAGCCAGTTCTTTTTGTCCAAGTTTCCCTTTCCTCTTCCAATAGAAAATACCAAAAGAGGAAAAATTCATGTAAAACTCATGTCCAATGCTGTGTGGGGAATGCAACAGAATTCTCATCAGCTGGCATATGATAAGCATCACACAAAGTATTTCTGACCTACTATTATTATACAGTGGTGTCCCTGAACAAAATGTTTAAGACATCTTGGAGACAAAGTACTTTTTAGATATTTTTTAGATGCTACTGGTAAGCAAAGCAATCTTTCCTATGAATATCACCATAAAGTTGTTTTGATCTCAGGACAAACTACAAAGTGAAACTCAAAAGCTTTTAATTTTTGTGGCTAGAATGAAAAAAAGGATATAAATATTCATTTTAAAATATACAAAATGAAAAGCCCAGGCTTGGCTCAGTGTATTCTGGATCGCTTCACTCTGCTCATTTCTCCTGCTGCTTTTCTTTTTTGGGATAGTCCAGCTCCCAGGTCAGGGGCATTCTGGAGGTAAGCTGCTGCTTCTGGCAGGCAATAAGACTCCATTGGGGGAGGTGGATCCTTCAATAGAGGAAGACAAAAAAACAAGTGGTTTTAGCTGAAGTCTTTGTTTAACTCATAAAGCTTCTGAGAAGAAAGAAACAGTTCATTAGGTTTCTGAAACTGAAAGTAACAAAACAAACATCACACACTTGCATTTTGAACACCTTTTGCCAGTTCCCTACCCTGCAACAGACCCCACTGGCAGGACTAGAACAAGTCATCTTACAGCAGTTCATGCCTGAGGCCACGAATTGAAATACCAGGAAGTATCACTTCCCATGCCTTGTGGCCATTGCACTTGTGGCCACAATTCCTGACAAAGGAGGCCCAGGTCTGGCAGAGGAGTGGTCCCTTTCAGAGGCTTCAGGTGGCCATGGCTGGAGGGACCTGCCCCATCTGCCTGTGAGGAGGATGAAGGGCATCCTCAGAGCACCCCCAGTGTGCCCACCTGGATGAGGTAGTCAGCGATGTACTCTGGTTTCAGGCAGTTCACTCCCTGGGCTGCTGCCTCTGCCACATTAACCCTGCTGTCATCTGGCTTCAGCTTACTGAAGTCAGCAAAGAGGTGAGTCGCTTCTTTGAAGAGAGACACAGAATGACCAGGAAGCACCTACAGATCAAAACACAACCCACAAAAATGAGTTTGTTTTCATGTGTATTCCCCCAAGACAAATGCAGTTTGTGCCCTAGTTCACTCATCAAATTAACTAGCAAAGCAATGGGCAATGAAATACCAATTTACAGCTGCATCCTGTACCAACAAGTGCCCTTCAAGAAAGATGATTCTTCTCATCAGAGCAGGGCACAGAAATCCTATCCTTAGTTTCCACCAGCACTACTGACTTGTGTGATCTCAGACAAGCTGCCCTGCCTGACCTCTGTCAACACAAAAGAGGACAGAGCTTTTTTCTGCCACCCTTCAACCATGTCTCAGCTATCTCATGTGAGCAATTCTGTTGGTTATGACCTTTTACTAACATGGAAAATACTCAGCACAGAGTTTAACAGAAAGAAAACAACCCAACCAACCAAACATAAAATGTATATACATGCACCAATGCAATTGTACACATTACATAAATGTTCTGCATTAAATATATAAATGCAATCAATATAAAGTAAACAAACACACATCTAAAATATATAAAGAACATACATTGAGTTATGTAATGTACATTTCATTATTGTTTTTAAAAGGTACTGACTTTTGCTCCTCCTGACTGGAGAAGGCGTCTGAATCCTGCTTCCTTGGTTTGGTCAACATTCAGGATCACTTTCCAGCCACTGAAAGCTCCCTAGATAAAAGACACAATTTAGTTAAATGTTGGTACCTTTCAGGAATATCCATCAGAGATTTGCTGTCACTTGGTTTTGTCTTTAAGTGTAAATGGCAGGAAACCACCACAGAACATCCAAATACTGAGCTAACACTGTGTGGTGGGCACCTTGCCACCAAGCCCTTCCACCTGCACGGCAAGATGGGCAAACCAATCCATGAAAAGACCCCTGGCAATGAGTATTTCTTTTCCAGAACACCAGATACTCACTTACAGAAACACATCTTTAAAAGAACCTGTTACTTGGAAACAACAGTTTCCCCTCACCTCATTATAGAGACATTAAGTTACTATAAACCACACCCAAGTAAAGATTTATCCTGATGCAACTGAAACATCAGCAGTATTCCCACCTTTCAGTGAATACTCAACTGTAAAGCCCAATTTGCGAGAAGAGTTAAAAGGCTTTGGGCAGCCAAGTGTCACTTCCAAAAACCTCACTGAAATTCAGACTGTGGGACTGGCACTGTAAAAAAATCACAGCAGGTGATTACACAGAAAAGTGTGAACTTGTGTGCTGTGTGAAGTGCAATAGGATTGCTCACTGCTCGAACTGTCCAGAGAGCTGTAATCAGCTACATGGCACAGCACAGGACTTCTGCCACTGTGAGTAGCAGCTGTGTTTTCCCAGGAAAGCCGAGTCAGGTTAGCTCCCAGCACAGCGCAGAAGTCACTTTCCTGGCTGAAGGGCGTTTACAAGCGTAAGTAGCCACATTCCAGCTTTGCAGAACACAAGCAATGGTTCAGGAGATTAGACCAGCACCAGTTTTAAAGAAAATCAAAATAACTTAATTACAATTATATCCAGCTGAGCCATCTTCAATAACAAGGCAGATTGCCTTTCCCTGCCACTTAAGTTTCTGAGTTTCTGGGTGACAATCCCTGTCCCGTCCACTCACGCTGTATCTAAATACCTCAACAATACCATACCTCAACAGTACCAGTCTCCTGCTTCCCTTTATGAATTTTTTTCCTCCACCTCATGGCTGCAAGTGCAAGTTTCTTCTGGTTTACATTGATTCCAGGCAAAACATTAAGTATGGAATTACTTCCCCACTCATAATCTTCTTCCTAGAACAATCACAAGCTTGAATTACAAAGCAGTCCTGCCAGCTTCACCAGCAGAAAAAGAATGTTGTAAAGAAAAATCACATCAAAAAGAAAAACTAAACAAAAAACCAGAACAAATCCCAACACTCTCTCTAGCTTTATCTAATGATTTCACCTGGCCATAAGAGCTGTAGGTAAAATGAGATACGTGGCTTTAATTGCATGTATATGTATCTCAATCAGCTCCTGTTTTCTGTGACATCAAGTACACCATCAGATTCCTCTTGCAGTTACCTACAACAGGATTAAACTGCAGGCCAAAGCAGCTCACTACTCTGGACACCATCATCCCTACATTTCCACAGTGCTTTCCAGAACAATGAAAGTTGGTTTCGATGCATAAAGCTACATACCAGCCTACAGGCATTCTTTGAAACTTAGCCTGGTCAAGGTAAAAACTGCTAGACCTGGTAGAACTGTGAAATAATGGTTAGGGAGGTGAGGATTCAAAAATGTTCATATCATAGAATCATACAATGGTAGGGGTTGGAAGGGACATTTAGAGATCATCCAGTCCAACCCCCCTGCAGAAGCAGGTTCACCTAGATCAGGTTGCATAGGAACATGTCCAGGTGGCTCTTGAAGACCTCCAAGGAAGGAGCCTCCACAATCCCTCTGGGCAGCCTGTGCCAGGGTTCCCTCATCTCACCTCAACAGGGAAATAGTTTTTTCAGAGTTGGATTATTTTAAATTATTGGATGCTCATTTATTGAAAGAATCAAGATGTAAAAAGATTCATGTAAATTTAGCTGATATCAGTAACAATTTACCAAAAGCTACTCTTTAATTTTCAGAAGCAACTGTAAAAGTACACGTATTTCATTTATCCTTTACCAGGAGGTTGGTTCAGAGAATAGCTTGCTATAAATTTCTCAGACTTTGGATCTTCTCAAACTCCCAAGGCTCAGGCACCTTAAACCACTAATTGGCTTTGAGAAGTCCTTTCCTAGTAGTGTAAAATAGAAGGAAATGTGAAAAGGTACCACCTCTTGATTTCTCAGTAAAGAGGTCACGTGCCTGAACAAAGCAGCCAGCTCCTCGACATGCCTCCAGGTAGGAACGATGAAGGATCCACTTGCCAGCTGCCATCGAAGCCAAGAACTTTTCATTTCGAAGTGGATGTCCCACAACAATGTGTGTGCAGCTTGGATCAAAGCATTGTTTCTCAAGTACTACTCCACCTTGAATTGAGGAACGAATTTGATACAAGTGATGTAAGGGTCATGCTGTACCGCAGAAAGGACTAAATCAAAATTGTGAATTGCCTGAGCTCAGATTAAAGCATACTTAACTGGATTTCACACTGAAAGTGTTATCATTGAAGGGACATGGGCAGAAGCTGGCCAGGAAAAAAGGGCCAGCAAAGAGTGGCTCTGATAAAAAGAAAGTGCCACTGTAACAGAGAAAGGAATGAGAGACACACCAGAGGACAAGAAGAGCCTGGGCACTCCCAACAGTAAAGAATGAGGCTCTTGTGGAGACAGCTAAAAGAAAACTGCCAGAAGACAAAACCATTGCTGTTTTATGGCAAAGCTGATCGCTCACATCATAATAATATATTCAAAGAATTGCTCACAAGTAGCGAGGGCCAAAAATTTGAGACCTCAAATCTGATGAGTCACTAACAGAAGCCTTTTCTTTTCCCCCATGAGCCACAGCTGACCAGACACACACAGACACATACTATTTCTTTGCATTTCACAAGTATCTGGTACCTAATTCCTCAATCAGATGGCAGTAATCAAATCTTTCTTGAGGATTAAGAGAAGACAGCTGAAATTTACGGGGTTTTTCTGGTTCTTCCTCAGCGTTCTCATCTTCTGTAACAGCCTGGAAATACAGTAACAGATTTTGAAAACATGACAGAAAGATTAGGTTGACAGCTGACTCTTTCTCTGCCAATTTTTCTGGGTTATTTTTACATGAACTTTTCTCTTAGCCAAGAGAAGCAGAACCAAACCTGCCAATCACTCGACAAAAAACTTGGATCTTATCAAATCAACGCCAGGCTCCTGCTTAACGTCCTCTTGGTTCCTCCTTTTCTTCAGGGCACCACTGAACCAATCTGTCATAAAAAGTACCTCTTCATTCATATCCACTGAATGCCAGATTGAACACGTGAAGAAATCATCATCTGTCTATCACACTGCCTCCTCCATTCAAGACTTTCTGTAACTTTGAGGGCCTTAATGCATTTCCACCACAGCTTATTTACTAACGTGACACGTTGTGCCTCTGAAGACACGTAGCTGCTGAAAGTTGGAGCATCAAGTGATATGCTGTGGGCGAAAGACTGAGCTCCTTCTCATAGTTCACTACAAAACAGTTGCATTTTAAACCAGGTTTTTGGCAGAAAAATCATTTTCCTTTTGTATCTAAACATAAATTCCAGAGACCACCAAGGAAACAAAGGCCTAACCTTTTTTCCATCATCCTAATACGGCTGGAGGAGTTCCAAGCAACACACACAGTAACTCTGCACTCCAAAGCCTACCTCAGTGTTCCAGCAGGAACTAACAGGATAAAAAGCTTCACTTGTCTGCACAAACAAGCTTTATTTCCCTGAGCAAACGTTATTAGTTCAAAATATCAAGGAAAGAAAGAGAAATAGAGCTGCACAAAAATAATCCATGTCAGGATTTTAAATGTAGATATTCACCTATTTGATATTCACTGCCAAGTTCAAAACTTCTTGCAGTGTCACTACATCTCTCAGAACACAAATGATCCTAAATGATTCACATGACATACCTCTTCTTTGGGCTGTGGTGCCACAGGAGGCTTAGCCAGTGGGAAAGCAATGCTGGGGGCCTGTGGAGTAGGGATCAAGTGGCCTTTAACTGGTGTTTCAGGGTCTTTGCATACAGGATACTTCAGACCTTCTGTCAAACCTCTATCCCCAGCCTCAGGAATAGCTGTGAAAGTAAAGCACTGTCTGGCTGAACAGAATTATGGATAAAGTAAAAAACATAGTGTAAAAAGAAGTAGTTACCCTAAAAGGACAAAACACAACTGCTGCTACAACATGTACTGTTCCATTTCACCAGAGCCTTTCATAAACATGCTCTTCCTTATACCACAAACCACCAACTGCAATGTTGCAGACTCGTGTCCTTGGATGCCTTGCTTTGCAAAAAAAACCCAAAAACCTCAAATGGCCCAATTTCTTTGGCTAAACTGCACTGATTTGCTTGAACTAAAAATATCAATTGAGTACCTTCAGCTAATTTTCTTCAACCTCCTCTAGAAGAAGGTCACCTTTCAGGAAGACCATTGCCACAAGCAGAAACTATAAGTAGACTGAGAGAAGCAGCTGGGGGCATGAAGGTGAGAGAAATAAAGGATTCCACTGTGCCTCAAGAGACGGGAACAGGAAGAAAGCAAAATCGCATCAACAGGCTTCCTTAGTCCTAGCAGTAGGCTAAAGACTTTAAACTGATACAGCATTCTCCCTAAATCCTGGCCATCAGCAGCTGTGACATCTGTTTTTTGGGCTCATGGGTTACCTTCTTCCTGTATCTCCATTCTTCACCTATGAATATTTCTACTGCAATTAAGGAGATCTCGCTATTGGTATTTCCACTTGAATTCCACTACATCCACCTGAATTGTCACCTGGAAACCAACTGTGGTTCCAAAAAAACCCGTGGAATAATTCCTAAGGTTGATGAAGACTGTTTTTAGACCAGCACTGACTTGGTGTTTGACCCTAAATGGGCAATGGACAAGAAAGCTGTTCTTTGAAAAACAGCAACACACAGTGGAGCTCAAAGATGTAAAACTGTAGGTTTTGGCATTTAAAATATGCCAACAGCACTCCCTTCTTTTTTTTTTCAAGTAGAATTCACTGTATAACACTACTGTATTTCAGAAGTCCCAGAGATCAAAGGGATGCTGTAGCAAAGAACAAGGATATTGTATTTCTGACTTTACCTATAGAAGCAATCTCTGCATCAGCTAAAGATCCTTTGAAGGCAGATTCATCCGGGTTCTTACTGGCATTACTCTGACCTTGCTCAGTGTACTGGGAAGGACTATTAGGCCACTGGAAGTTGCTGACAAGTCTTGCTCTCTCTTCCCTCGCAGTAGGATCATCCCAGATGATCTGCTCACTCTGGGATGGCTCTGTGTTTATATCTGTGAGTGCCTGACGGGACTGCCTAAGGAAGAAAAAGCACAAATACCTTCAATATTCACTTGTTTTACAGAAGACCATCATAGTAAAAGGGCAATGTGTTAAGGATCACATCCACCGTAGCATCCAAGTGACCTCGTTATTAGAAAGCATGGCTGGAAACTGGGGAAATTTCAGTATAAAAACAACTCCAGCAGCCTATCTTCGTAAGCCTAAGTGTCAGCATGGCTGAAAAAAAGGCAACCAAAGTAACAGTAGGAGATGTTTTTATTACGTGTCATATTGATAAATTACTCCAAAATCGGTGTACTCTCCTCCTTACTCCATCTATTCACTTGCAAAGAAACACCAAGCTAAAGGAATAACCTTGTAAGGTTTCCATTACTTTCTCACTATAGCTCAGCACTGTTAAGAGTTCAGATCCTATTCTCCATTTAGAGATAAAAGAAAAAGAGAAACATTCCCAAAGGTGCTTTGCAGGAACATCTGCTACTTGTGTGTGGCCAATGCACTGAAATCCTGCAGCACTGCTTTCTTCAAAATCTCTAAGAACACTAAGTAATCTGAAGAGAAATAAATCAGTTGTCCTAATTCAATTCAAAAGTAAAAAGCAATCATAGCATTCTGTGGCTTTTTTGAAAGACAAGAGATAGCCACTATGGATTCTGATGGCATTCTGACCTCACCTAGCACGGCCAGTTAGAGTCTGAACTGTAAGTAAATCAACTGAAATAACATCACTAGAGAAAGCCAATATCTCTGAAACCCCTGGAGACCTATTCACATTTCAATGAATGCCTAAGTATGCAAAGGGAGGATAAAATAAGATACTATGAAACACAAATCAATACCTTAGAGCTTCCAAGACCCTACTGCGGCCATTTCGCACAGACCGTGTGCTGTCAGGAGTGGCTGGAGACCCATCAAAACTACTCCTTGAAAGGGATCCTCTTTGCCCTTGTGGTTTCACCAGTGATGTGGCAGACATGATCTCCTGTAGCTGCCTTTGGAAGTTTTCCCTCATTTCTAGCGCTTGGGTTAAAACTTGAAGAGAAGGAAGAAAAAAAAATGGTGAGATCAAGACAGTTACACTGTAAAAAGTGAAGAATAACTGAAATTCCAGTCAGCTCTTCCCTGTCACTGCTGCATGGGGACAAGGACAACACATTAAAAACAGGAAAAGCTATCTAGGGGAAAAATATCCAAGAACAACATATTTCCTGAGTCACCCATTCCTAGACACAAGGAGAAATCTCCATTTGGCCCACTTTTGAATGGGCACTTCTTGCTCATATGATCTAACTTACATCCACAATTCTCCCCTAACACATTTGTGTATATAACAAAAAAGGTATCCTCTGAAACAGTGATTTGTCATGTTAAACTTGAATAGCAATTAAGTAGTTTGCATCATTTTCTTATGGGCTGTCAAAGTCTTTATTACAACAGAGAGCAATGTTCTTTCCTCTCATCCAGTAACAGTGAGCTGTGCCTGACTGGGATATGAAAATGGTACTTAGAGCTTCCAGGTCTTAACATTCAACACCTGAAACTGTAAAACACTTATAATGATAGTCATAACAGTGATTCACGTTTACCTCCTTTGGATTCATTTGTCATGACTTGTTCTTCCCCTGTAGTGACTGTTTCCTTTATTTGGTCAGTAGTTAGATCATCGTCAGCATCATCTTCATCCATTGGAATAATCTAAAAGCAATGAAGTCAAAGAGAATTCAAAGTCATCCAATTTTGCTTTTTAGCCACTTGGATAACACTTGTGTAAATTGTGAAGATAATGAATCTTGGCTTAGGTGAATTTAACCTTTCTGCTACTGTAGTGACAGTAAAAACAGTGAACAGCAACATGAGTGCCAACATCTATTTCGCAGTCTACTAAGGCAAGTTCACACTTCGTCTCTCTCTACCTACAAGAAAAGGCAAAGACTGGACCTACATCATTTCAAATGTGTTAACTCTGATTCTGAAATGCCTGTATTTCCCCTCCATTGCCCTAGGAGAATATTACCAGTGCAGAAAAACCTCAAGGAATATCTGCAAGAGCTACTATTAATCACTAAGCCAAACCTGATTCAGAGCATCACTGAACAAGCACCAACTTGTAAAATTAATATGTTAATGTAACAATTCACTCAACCAAATCCGTATCATTTCATGGAACATTAATTCGTGTCACATATGATACCTCAGTTTCCTCTGATGGTTTTCCAGTTGACAGAAGTTTTCTGGAGGAGGAGAGACTCTCATCTTGCACTGCACTGATGTCCAGGCTCATTTTGGGATTGTAAGTGTGAGGAAAGAGAGATTCGGGAAGCCGTTTATATTCTCGAGCACTCTGTAGTAACATCAGTTAACATTAGAAATGTAAGAAAGTGATTGAGATACATGAAACTTCACATCTAAACATAGGAAAAGCACAATGAAAACAGCACTGAAAGAAGTACTTCACACAAGAGAAAAATGTGGCAGTGGTTCTGGGAATCATGTAGCAGAAATGTTCAATGGAAGAGAATTTCTTCTCTCCTCACGGAGAATGAGGTAAAAGCACTTCAGTGAAATGTTATCACTCCATTTAGAAATCCAAAGCATGATGCAAAATGTTAGTTCAGAACAAGTTTGGTACAATTGCTATATCACTGGTTTAAAGCCTCCTTTTCCCCTCACTTTTAATAGCTCCATACCTCTAAAAGCCAGTGTTCTGAAACAATATGTATACCCCGTTCTTTAACAGATCTCCACTCCTTATTGTGGTCATTTTGTCCTCCCTTGTAGATGAAGTGTGTTACTGTTTCATCAAAGCACCATCTAGAAAAGAAAACAAAATACAACTTGAAGCTACCATTTCTATATAAAAGAAATCTGGCTCTGCAACTGTCCTATCCCTTGTTCATGTTGAAATATTGCTTTGTCTACTCTGTTATGCCTAAATGAGCAATGAACCTGCCTTCATCAAGAAATAAGACTGCATTGGGTTTCGAGACAGAACAATTTCTAAAGCATTCCTGAAGTAAAAAAACCCTAAATATAAATATATGGAAGGCTTTTGCTTTAGGTTTCTTTGTCTTGTTTTTATTTAAGTGCAGCTGCAAATCAGCTTCTGAAAAGAAAATGTGACCCAGGATGAGATGGCTTTTTCTTCCCTTGATATAGTGAGCGGCAAGTGAAACACCGATCCCAGAAGCTCAAAATAAACAAAATGTGTGATGTGAACATTTAAACTGACAGAAACTAGTATTTGACATCTAATGCAAATAGCTTCAGTATTTCTAAGCTACTGCCAAACGTAAGAGCAATTTCCTCATCCCCACCATGAATACTAACACATATTACAGGCAGTTCAAAATATATAAATCAGACTTAGTGGGAACAGAATTGTGTCATAAACCACAAATCACAGAATGGTAGTGGTTGGAAGGGATTTTTAGAAATCATCTAGTCCAACACCCGCTGTCAAAGTAGCTCCACCTAGATCATGGCACACAGAAATGTGCTGAGGTGGGTTTTGAAGACCTCCAGGGAAGGAGCCTTCACACCCTCCCTGGGCAGCCTGTGCCAGGGCTCCCTCACCTCAACAGGGAAGCAGTTTTTTCTTATGTTTAAATGGAACATTTTGTGTTCCAGCTTCATCCCATCAGCCCTTGTCCTGTCGCTAGATACAAAAAAGTGCTGCCCCAACCTCCTGACATCCACCAGTGAGATATTTGTAAATACTAATATGATCCCCCCTCAGTCTCCTCTTCTCCGGACTAAACAGCCCCAGGTCCCGCAGCCTTTCCTCATAAGGAAGATGCTCCAGTCCCCTGATCATCTTGGTGGCCCTGTGCTGGCCTCTCTCCAGCAGTTCTCTGTCCCTCTTCAGCTGGGGAGCCCAGAACTGGACACAGGACTCCAGGTGAGGCGTCAACAGGGCAGGGTACCTGCTGCCCACACTGTTCTTGATGCATCCCAGGCTGCCATTGACCTTCTTGCCCACGAGGGCACGTTGCTGGCTCATG